>CM051269.1:15231986-15559486 GCA_027921565.1 Artemia sinica | reverse complement strand
CGGCTCACCAAGCTTTTTCTGCTTTCACTATTACGAATAATGCACTTTGTAACCATTTCTTATTGATTGACGCATACAGACTAACCCATAAGTGCAGAAATAAGTGGGAGGAGCTTTTTGTTCGCACCGAGAATGAAGAGCTAGAAATCATCTGCGGTAAACTTACTGCCTATTTATATAAAATGTGAATAAAACCGACAAAGATGATTGAATCCAAGCAGAGATAATTTTTT
Organism: Artemia sinica; assembly: GCA_027921565.1. Classification (NCBI taxonomy): domain Eukaryota; kingdom Metazoa; phylum Arthropoda; class Branchiopoda; order Anostraca; family Artemiidae; genus Artemia; species Artemia sinica. Next base: position 15,559,253 of record CM051269.1, on the reverse strand, counting down.
TTTCGGATACTCATAGGATTGGGTTTTAAGGATTAGGGTTTTTCCTCTCTCTTGGATATACACCAGAGCATAATTGAAGACTTGTCCCCGAGTTTTAAGATTCGAGAGTGGAAGCTCTGCTTGATACACAGAAAAATGTTTTTATCGGCCTTTGGACGCCGGAAGACAAGTGTATGTTTACGAAAAAAGGAAAATTGATGACTGCTTGCCTGCAGGGTTGCCAACTTTTTGGTCAATGAATATATCCCTTGAGCATCCAAAAATGTGTCCTTTTCAGCCAAATTATGTCCATATTTTGTCTATGATATGTCCATAATATGTCCATATTGAAATCTCAGAAACTAGTTTTTTTAAGACTTGTAAACCTCTTTCAAAGTGATCAGTTAACATCGAATATAATGAAAACGAAAAAGGTTCATTTAGTTCATCCATAAAAAATGAACTAGTGTGAAAACACAAAAGTCATAAAAACATGTAAACCGTAAAAACTAATTGTCGGAGCTTAAGGCTCATGTTCCTACGAGAGTTCCGCTTTACAGGTATGGTCGGCATGAGGGTCAGCATTTTCACTTCTTTTGGTAGCTTTTTGCCAATCAGAGTATTTCTTGCGCATGTCATAAGGTACAATCCAGATGTCAAGTGACGTTGCGGAGCGCTAGGTAAGCTGGGTTGCCCGTCAATCCGGGGGGGGTGACATCCCCAAAGGCATAATAACTGGAACTGATAGGCACGGGGGGGGATTGCCCTCAAATCACTTTTGAATCTTATAAAGGGCGCTAAACTTCAATCAAATGAGCCCCATCTGAAGTATATACGACTACCCATTCCATAAAACCTTATATGCCCCTGGGGCATAACTTACATCCCTTGTCCCAGGGCTCTTATGGGTTGTGTAAACGCTGAGGGGATTGTTATATGTTCTTTGGACCATTTTTAACAAAATTTCTATCTCAAAATTTCCGTTGGATGCATCTAGGGAAAACAATACTTGTGTGGAGGGGGGTGGCTCCACCCCTCTTCACCAAGGGTGGAGGGGGTGTGTGCTTACTCCAAGTGTGGCACGGCCCTTGTGTTTCAAGAATCGTTCTTGAAAACATTAAACAAAAGGTCGAACTTTAGCGTAGAGAGGGGGGTATTGAGGAGGGAGTAGCCCCCGTCATATACGGAATAATTTCTGTACGTTTTAAGTTTTAATGTCACTCCTCACTTTCGGTAGAAAAAATTAGTTTTTGTATTTATTTCCGATCGTTTTACAGATAATCCCAGGAAATCCATCCCCTCTGTGGAAGATTTCCCCACAGAAAATTCCTCTATATAAAGTTCCTCCCATGTAAAATTCTTCCGCCGGGAAATTACTCCCGGACAATTGCATCCCTGCTGCGAATCCTTCCCAGAAAATGTTTTGCTTACGATTCTGCCTGAAAAATACTCCTTACCATACTTTTATTTGAAGAAAGACTTGTATTCATTTAGTTTCTGATCCTTTTTAAGGTCATTGGGGAATATCCCTGTTTGGAAAACACCCCCCTGGAAACTTTATCCCCCAGAAATTTTCCATGGAGAATTTCTCGTGATGATAATATCCCCATGGAAATTTCTCCTGTGGAAAATCCCATCTCCCGAAAAAAAAGATCCAAAGAGAATTCTAACTCCGCTGAAAACTTCCCCCTGAGAGTTCCCTCAGAGTGTCTCTACATGTACAATGGGATCAACAACGACAAAAAAGACAAAGAACAAACATTCTGTATACAAATTCTGATAAATTCTCCCCATGTAAAATTTCCCGTGAAAAGTTCACCCTCAGAAACTTCCATCCTAATGGGAAATTCTCCCCATAGAAAATCCATCCCCAGAAGATCTCTTTCCTCCGATGGAAAATGTCAGTATACTTCCCTATAACAAATACTATATGTAAAAAATGGGCAAATTTCTTAACTTGCGGCTTTTCCTCTGGTGGTTCTGAGGGTCATGTCATCTCCGAAGACATATCTATTGTACTTTTCAACAATACTGACCAAAATGGCTATCTCAAAATGTTGATCAGACGACTTTCAGGAAAAAAAAGCGTGGGACGAGGGCGAGTTGTCCTCCAACTTTTTGGTCACCTAAAAAGGACACTAGATCTTTTAATTTTCGTTTGAACGAGCCCTCTTGCAAAATTCTAGTATTATTGGTTCGATATGATAACCCCTGGAAAAAGCAACAACAACAAATAAACACGAATCCGTGATGCTTCTTCTGGCAAACACTTTAAAATTTCATTTTTATAGATAGGAGCTTGGAACCTCTACAGTGGGGTTCTCTTACGCTGTCCCCTCGCTTCGCTCTTTACGCTGTCCCCTCCACAACGCCTCGCTCTTTACGCTAAAGTTTGACTCTGTCACACAACTTTATTTTTTAAAACAATAAAAAACTTTAGCCTAAAGAGCGAGGCGTTGAGGAGGGGACAGCCCCTATCATATACGGAATAATTTCTGTTCGTTTTGAGTTTTAATGTCGCTCCTTACTTTCAGTTAAGATAACTTGTTTTATTTTTGTATTTAATCAACTAAAAAGGGGCCTGCTTGCCTATTATCTTGACTGTAGCGTAAAAGCAAGGAGAAATAAAATCGTTTACAGATGAAAGAATACAAACTTGTAATTAATTTCAAGAGTATTTTGCAAATAGCTGTCTGCGGGAAACAGCTCCAAAAAAAATAACGTTTGTAAAAATTAGCAGAAAATAAGTAGTTAAGTAAATCTAGTGCTAGACAAGTAGTTTTAATACTGATTTGGTAAAAAATAACATTTTTTTTTTTTACAAAAATATGTATCCAGCGAGGAAATATTCTATTTTATGTCATAAATTTGGAAAATATGTTCCTTTTTTACCCTATTATGTCATTATGTCCCGGCACAGAAAAATATGTCCTTTGGACAGGGTTGCCACCGTCAGTAGGATTTTACTAGATCTAGTAAAAAAAAAATCTAGTAAATTTAGAGGATCTAGTAAATTTCCCGAAATCTAGTAAAAGCTAGTAAAAAGTCATGATTTATAGTAAACAAAACTTTTTTTTTATTTTCCATGAATTCAGGGAAAAAAAATAATCGTAAACATATGACAATTTACAAATTTTGCTTGTCTGTTTTACAATTTACAATTTTGCTTGTCTGTCTCAGAGACAGACAAGCAGTCACCTATTTTCATAAACAAACACTTCACTTCCGGCGTCTAAAGGTCGACAAAATCAGCTTTCTGTGTGTCAAATCCACAGTTTATAGAATTAGCAGTATGATCCTTCCTTATCTCACCCCTTATAAAAACCCGAACCGAGGTGCAAGTGCTCCAAAGAACGTAAAAACATAAGCGGCATTAGATCTTTTCACGGGTAGACAAGTCAGATTTCTCTTGAACGCGAAACTTGGCTTCAACGTTGGAACACTAATTTTGAAGAAACTAATTTTAAATTAATTTATTCCAATACATATATGAAAATCGTTAATTAGTAGTGCAATGTTATTTTTAGATATTTTTAGGAATTAAAAATAGGTTTCGAAGTCTCAAGTTGGTTTCCAAGGCATTTTGAAAAAGTTTCTGCCAAAATACGTGTTCCAGGGTAATTGGACCGCTGATGGCAGATCAAATGTGAGGAGCTGTTCGTACGCGCCGATATATATATATATATATATATATATATATATATATATATATATATATATATATATATATATATATATATATATATATATATATATATATATATATATATATAGATATATATTATATATATATATATATATATATATATATATATTATATATATATATATATATATATATATATATATAGATATATATATATATATATATATATATATAAAGATATATATATATATATATGTATATATATATATATATATACATATATATATATATATATATATATATATATATATATATATATATATCTATATATATATATATATATATATATATATATATATATATATATATATATATATATATATATATCTATATATATATATATATATATATATATATATATACATATATCTTTATATATAAATGCTGAAAATTTATTTTCAGCATTTAGTAAATACAGATGCGATCTAGTAAATTTTATCCTCTCCGATTTAGTAAATTTTTTCAGGTCGGGGTGGCAACCCTGCGTTTTGACATAAAATGTGACCAGTTTGAAACCCCGTCACTTGTATTGACAATACCGAACAGATTGGGGTGAGAAAAAATATTCATAGATGAGAGATTTTAAATATAAGTACGAAATCACAGAATTATACCACACTACCTAATAATTAGTAAGATTGAAACAATGAGAAGTAATGTATCTAGGAGACACTGTAATGACCCTTGACCATCCCTACCAATCAGTACTAAGCTTCTGAACGAGAAATGGGAGATATCCACTTCTCATCGCTTGAAGCTTTTCAAAAATTAGATAATTAAATCATCAAAAATGTTTTGAGAGTATGATATTTCAGTACTCTGTCATGGAATTATAATAAAGAGTCAATATAAATTCTTATTTATTTATCAACATACAGGAGCTGTTTTATAAGTTATTTTAAATAAAAAAATTCCTATTATAATATTTTCCATTATTCAAAAAATATTAGTCATAAGCTTAAAATTGACTTTGTATCGTAGCTCAATAGAAATAAAGCTAAATATGATATTTAGTCTAAAAATTGATTTCCCTGCCAGGTACTAGAGACTCACCAGAATAGAATTGTAAAATAGCCAATTAGTTATTGTAGGCCTACATCCTGAAAAATAAACATTGTCAATGAATGCAATTTGACTAGTGCTACATAGTATCAGGATAGCTAAGTAAAAACAGTCTTGATTGAGGAATGTGTATTTGTCAATTACTTAAACAAAAAAATTCCAAAAAAATTTCCATTTAACAAAAAAGAATAAAATAATCAGTACTTATGCATTTTATGTCACACACTGCTATAGAATGTAGAGGGAAATACTACACGAAACCAGTCAAACGGGTATTTGCAATTGATAAATGGATCGCAAAGCGTGGTTTCTCATTGCGTTTACAATATTTAAACTATTGCTTTTGGGGTTTAGGGGGGGGGGGAGGTACCTAGGTTAGGATACATGTTTAATATATGCCATGCCTTAACCCAATCCCGACCTGGAAGAATTTACTAAATCGGAGAGGAAACATTTGCTAGATCGCATCTGTTTTTACTAAATGCTCAAAAAAAATTTCCGCGTTCGGCTACGCCGCACACGCACCATCAAGCATCGATTTTTACTATAGGAGGGTAATCAATACGATTTTCACAATCTCTTTTCCTTTTTTATTCTTTTTTTTCTCTTTTCCTCTTTTATTTCGTTTTTCACAATCTCTTTTCCTTTTTTATTCTTTTTTTTTCTCTTTTCCTCTTTTCTTTCGTTTTCACAGTATGATTGAAAATTCCGGAAACCTACACGTTCAAAAATCCTTTTTTTGGATATATATATAAATATATAAATATATATACATATATATATATATATATATATATATATATATATATATATATATATATATATATATATATATATATATATATATATATATATATATATATATATATATATATATATATATATATATTTATATATATATATATATATATATATATATATATATAATATATATATATATATATATATATATATATATATATATATATATATATATATATATATAATATATATATATATATATATATATATATATATATATATATATATATATATATATATATATATATATATATATATATATATATATATATATATATATATATATATACTATATATATACATATATATATATATATATATATATATATATATATGTTTACTTGTGTACTATATGTTAAACACTCGAGAATTTGGATCTACAGATCAGAGAGTAACCGGCTTATACCTGTCAGTATTGGAAGAAAATTAGCTTAGGCTCGGTTAAAATCTACGTTGTAGGCATATTTTTATAAAATATTTAATATATAGAGATAGTATTTTGTTTGGGTTAGGTAATGTCAGGTATTTATTGTAATGCGTTTATTGCCCCCCCCTACCATCTTCCCCCCTACCATAGTTCTTTGTTATAGTTTCCATTATTTTTATTAATAAAGTATTATATTTTCATTATATTTTGGTATATTTCATTAGGATTAACTTAACTTCACTTCCCAAGTGCGTACCATATAATACATAAGTACCCATTATACATATAATTTATTATTAAAGTAGTATGAAAATAAATGTCAAAAATATTTGTTTTCCTGTACTGGGTGTGGGTGTGTTCCACAACCCAATTATTATTAAAAGTAATTGATTATTTGAAATTACCAATCGGTCTAGACTAAGCAATAATGGTAAAGTTAGCCCCTAAAATGCTCATAATACTGAATAGGGGCTAGAAGTGTAGCCCTTTCTGCACTAATAGTTAAGCAATTTGCTTATTATTTTTGTTTGTCGTTGTCGTAAGACGAAAATAGAAATCAATAGCTACCTAATGATTGATCACAGGTTCACACAGATATTGAGTAAACTAAAATGGATTTTCTTTATCTTTTACTTTTTTCAGATTTTGCAATGATTTCTCATCTGCTAGTTAAATATAAGATCTGTTAAAATCACGATTCTAAATTAAGAGAAACTAATATTTCACTAAATTTAACGACACTAATTAGATAAACAATTCTAATCCACTAAAATCACTTTTCAATTAAATTACTGAGGCAAATCCTCAACAGGAAAAGACACTTGAACACAGTAACCTTCAAAGGTTCTATCCAGCATTTCAACACTCTTGAGATAATTACCACAAACTGCTCCGAAGTTTTGATGAAAGGGAAGGTTAGATTTTTGCTAATTGCCCCGTTGAGGACACGGTTCCAGATGATTAGCAAAGCAAACGGTTCCCGATGATTAGTTCAGAAGATTAGAAATATTAGACAAGACCTTTAAGTGTGACAGGGATGACCTTCATCCCGGTTTTCGGTTTGAATAAAAGAATTATTAATTATCAAGTATCCTCATCCAAAAAAATTTATAGTAGTAGCAAAGTGTTGTTTCAAAATAACATATAGTTCCTAGCACCGATTTGGGTCAGATCTCCCCCCCCCCCCCCCAGACAAAAAAAACAGCGGCTATCTTCTGTATCTGCTATGACTGTAAATAATTTCTGAGACAACACTGGCTAAGCTTGGCAATATAAGAAAAACCTCAAAAAGAAGAAAAACGGGGATATTCACAGCCATTGAAAATGGAAACGAAACTCATACCGTATCTGAAACACCTAGCTTACCTCCACAGAATGCAGAGTCCGCGTTTGCCTTGTTTTTCAGTTCCAATGTAACAAAACTTATTTAATAGATACATACTATATCGTTGAGAAAAATTGATAATACCATTCCACGCCTCTCCTTCACTTTCTTAGAATACAATAGTCCCCTCTAGTCTGACCCAGAATTTACCCACCATGTCAACAAAACAGAATAGGACAGAACTCTTCATCCACACAGTTGAGGATTATTATACTTTATTATAAATAAATCAGTCGAATTTGTGGAAGGTTTAATTGCAATTGCGGAGAGTAAGGACAAGTCACTTGGCTTGCTTTGGAGACCGAAAAAAATTGTTTTGACTGTTACATATAATTAATATATTATTATGCAATGTAAAATATATTTTTGGTTATAATAAAGATTTCATTTGCAATATTTATTATGAAATATTTAGAAACTAAATAATTTAGGTTTTAAATTTATCTGTGGTTTGCATTTGTTCATTAGCAAACTTTTTACGCAAAACTAAATAAAATGCCACGAAGTTCATCCATTATTCGAAGAATTTGGCAGAAATAATCTTTAGTTTCTTGGGAACAATTTTTGAAGCGCTCTTAAACCATAAGAGTGCGTCCGACCTTTTCATTTTTCTGCTTCGTGATTATGTACTCTACAATTTCTTATTTTGAGGCAAGAAAGCTTCGAATTTTCAAGAAAAAAAAAGTTGCACTGATTTTATTCATGCACTTAAATTTAGATATCGGATACAGCTTATGGAAAAACTGTTGTTTTCATTTTTGATCTAAAAAAATTAAGTCTGATGTTTCACATCTATTATAGTTTGTCTATTTTTCGTATTACTGTTTATAATAGTGTCTTTATATGATTAAATTAAAAAAACAAGTTTTTTTTTTAACTGAAAGTAAGAAACGACGTTAAACCTTAAAACGAACAGAAATTATTCCGTATGTGGAAGGGGCTGTCCCCTCCTCGGTGCCTCTTTCTTTACGCTAAAGTTTTTTATTGTTTAAAACAATAGAGTTGTGAGAAAGTCAAACTTTAGCGTAAAGAGCGAGGCGTTGAGGAAGGGACAACCCCTTTCATACACGGAATAATTTCTGTTCGTTTTAAGTTTTAACGTCGTTCCTTACTTTCAGTAAAAAAAACTTGTTCTTTTTATTTAATTTTTGAACGTTTATGAATTAATGCAGGTTTTGATTTTGGCTCACCGTACATGAATAATTATAACAAAATGTGCATATTAATTTTACTTTTATTTGGTAAAATGCCTTTCTCGAAACTTGTTTAATTTTATTTACGAACATTTTTATTAGTAATAAATATACGTAACTTACGAATTAACTTACGTAACGAACTTCTATATTAATATATTTATAATACGTATATTAGGGGGCTCGTCCCCTAGTCAATACCTCGCTCTTTAAGCTAAAGTACGAATTTTGTTCCAATTCTTTAAAAATGACCCTTAATCACAAAGGCCATTATTTAGAATAAATAGCTTTTATGAAAATACTAAAAAATCTTTCGCTTAAAGAGCGAGGTATTGACTAGGGGGTGAACCCAGTCATACACGTAATATTTTCTTTCGTTTTAAGTTTTGATGTTGCTCCTCATTTTCAGTTTGAAAAATTTCAGTTTTCTTTCATATTTAATTTCTGATCTTTTTTTAAATAATGCTTGAAAATCCGGCGCCCCCTTCACACTAATGTTCCTTCCCCCATGAAAACTTACTTGATGGAAATAACCTTCCACATAACCCCCGACCCAGCCACCCCCCTACTAACAGAAAAAATCCCCCCTGAAAACGTTAGTATACTTCCCAACAACCAATGCTATATGTTAACATTGGGTAAAGCTCATAACTTTCAGCCCTCCCCCCGGGGACTTCGGGGGATTAAGTCATTCGAAAGGACATAGTTATCATATTTTCAACCATGCTGAACAAAATGGCTATCTCAAAATTTTGATTAGGTGACTTTGGGAAAACAATAAGCGTAGGAGGGGGCCTAGTTGCCCTTCATTTTTTGGTTACTTAAAAAGGGCACTAGAACTTTTAATTTCCGTTCCAATGAGTCCTCCCACGATATTCTAGGACCACTGGGTCAATACAATCACCCCTGGGAAAAAAAACAAATAGACACGCATCCATGACCTTTCTTCTGGCAAAAAATGCAAAATTCCACATTTTTGTAGACAGGAGCTTGAAACCTCTACAGTAAGGTATGATACGCTGAATATGACGGTGTAATTTTCATTAAGATTCTATAACCTTAGGGGGTCTGTCCCCCCTTTTTCAAAAATCAGCCAAATTTTCTCAGGTGCGTAACTTTTGATGGGTAGAACTAAACTTGATGAAAACTATATATTTGAAATCAGCATTAAAATCTGATTTTATTGGTATCAGAAACCTGTTTTCTAGAGTTTCGGTTACCATTTAGCCGGGTCGCTCCTTACTTACAGTTCGTTACCACGAACTGTTTGATGATGTTTTTTCTTCATTAGGACAAGGGAATTCCAAAACTATTAAAACGTTACAAGTTTCTTGGAGAACTTCATCAGTACGTGAGGTCTCGATGCATTTCCTTGCCACTGTTCTGTTTTGGACAACCAAGAACATTCCCTCAGGTGGAAGGAATATCCTCTGCTTCTGCTTCTAAGTTCAAATAACTTTGAACTTAGAAGCTTAATTTTTTCATAATGCCCTTTGCCTATATCTGTTTTGTCACGTTTAAAACAGTTGAAATGGGCGACTTTGATTTTGATTGTTTTTTTTTTTTTTTTTGCTCTTTTGGATTCCTAAGAAGCCTTCTTGTATTAAAAACTGGTTTTTAATTACAATTAAAAAAAATGCATTTTAAAGTTTTTTTTGGCTTCTTTATAGAATATATGTCGTGTAGGCTAAGACTGAACTGCTGCTTTTTTATCGCTTTTGGCTGCTCTTTTGGATATTATTCATTTTTTCTTTTGGGGATTCATTCCAAATTATAAACTGATAAATACCTAATATCAGTCAAATTATAAACTGTATGTAAAAGGAGTAAATTTATCAAATTGAAAAAATACATGATGAACACTTCACATGAGAACACTTCAATTACAATGACACAAAAAACTTTTAATAGTGTATTGGCTATGAAGGAAAATGAAGTGCCAGCTATTTTCTTAGGTAAAAAATGAAAAGCTCATCCGTTTTAAGTGTAATTAAATGAAATAATATGCAGACTGAAGTAGCTCCAGGAAGATGTTGAAATGTTCATCCTAGTTCGTCACTTTTAATCCAAGCAAAATGTTAGGACGCTTAGTATCAGTTATTGAGTTTAAGCTTTGATTTCCAAATGCTCACAAGAATTACCAAATTTAAGAAAGTCGCAACAATAAGTCACCTGTGGTCAAAATACTTAGACTCCTCTTTGATCCCCACCCACGCTCAAAGCTTCTGCTATGGTTATTTCCATGGAAATCTCCAAAGAGTTTCTTTTTAAAATAGCTTTCAAGCGTAGTTAGGGGTATTTAGACTTTTTTGCTTTTCTTCAAAGCTTTGAAAAAAGTGTTATAATATTCCAAATGTTACATTTGTGCATATTTTTGGTAATCATTTGTGGGGTGATCGAATTTTCTAAACCACTGTAGACACGTAAGAACGTTGCAACATCTAGTACCCTGAGGTCATAAGACTGTCAAAGACTCCTCCTTGAACCTACCAAATTGAAAGCTTTTATTATGACCTGGCCTTTTAATGTAACTTGGGCACTGGACCAAGGGCACCATTGTTACTAGAGCGCAACGTTAGGTGGGGATGTCGATATCGCTTTCGTCACACCAATTCGTTTTAGTGTGAATCTGCCTGATACATATGAATGAATGTTTTCAAAGTAAACCCGTTTCATCAATAGGAAAAAAAACGGATTGGACGCATATGTCCCTTTCCCTTTGGACGATAAAACCATGCAAGTGCTGCATCAAGTATAACTCACGAAAATCTTGTTAATTTTTGTCAACTTTTCAACCTTTTGGCATCCCTGCTTTCAATAAAAAAAATCAAGGTACTATCACTTAAATATAATAACTCCCTATGCCCTCCTTCTGGATACCATCTTGATAGGATACCGTATCAGCTTTAAATAAAAAAAAAATAATTAACTTATTGGCACCCCTGCTTAAAAAAAAAATCGAGGTATTATCATTTAAATATGATAGCTCAATACCCCCTCCCCCCTCTGGATACCACCTAGATAGGATACCATCTCAGCTTTCATTAGAAAAATAATTTACTGAATAATTAACAAGGTCACTATATGGTTCAAACAAACACGCAAAATAACGTTAAACAGCTTAGTGTTCCTTGAAAAAAATTGAGGGTATGAGTAAAGGGGTACAAAGACAACAACAAAAATGTCAAAATTATTCAGATATACCTCAAATTATTGGAAAACTGAGTGATAGATTCCCCATGGCATTCCATAAGATCCAAAGAATCGAATTAAAAGGGAGCACACACAAAAGCCAAATAAGGCCAGTAGCCTATGAGAAATCGCAAAATACCCAAGACAATGAACAAGTCCTAATGGGGGCCCTGGGTCTATCAAAATATTTCAATGGTTTCCCAGGGAATTTGATATCATTTTCTTCTGTCTCCACTTTAAATGAAAAAAAATAATTATCTTTTTGGCATCCCTGCTTTCAATAAAAAAAATGAGGTATTATCATTCAAAAATGATAGCCCCCTATCCCCCTCCCCTATAGGCAATATTTTACAACTTATTTATGAATCATATTTTTGGGGTAATTTCCGGTTCAATCTTTAATTCCCCAACCTTGTACATAGCTTAGTCTATAGCTAAATTTTGTCTCAACCGAAGGCTGTTTTTTTTTTTGGGGGGGGGGGTAAAAATGTTCCAGAAAGAAGATTGTATTTTCTATCAGGTATTCAATAATTGAGTATTAAACATTAAGAAAATCTTATCTAAAAACAGCAAAAAAAAATCAGCAAACTTACAATTCAGCTGTAGAAACAATCTGTCGGCTGTCAATTTCAAAATCCAACAAAAGGCTGAAGCTGTATAGTAGTGAATGCGTTCTATAATTCTATTCAACTTGAAAATAAAATTCTTGACTGCGAATGATGTAAGAAATAGCGATTGGGAAACTGCATTCGAAATGATTTAAACTCGTTTCATAAAGACGATACTTTTTATTGTCAACATAGGAAGAACTGTGTATATTGCAATATTTGCATTAGTATATTACATCTGTCTGGTTTTTATGCAAAGTAACAAAAGAGACGAAAATTAATGAACAAGAGAGCAGTGAAGAATTATGGTATACAAAGTAATATTTGGCAGGGAAAGTCACTGGTGATAAATCACTAGGGGTGGCACCGTGATTGCGTGATTTTCGGGGATTCGGCGAACCAAATTTTTTTCGGGGTGACGCATAGATATTTTGGGAGATACCCGAAAATTCGGGGATAGTGCAAGCTCTGCTTGATTTCTAATCAGGAAAATCGAAATACTAAACCACACGAGAAGGAAAAGCTCCGACTTTGCGGTTGACGCAATAAAGAATTGCCATAAAAATAATTTAAAGTCGACCGAACACCGCCGCCTCTGCCGGCGTGGCGTGCCCGTGGCGCGCCGGCGGCGTTACGACACTTCGGCGGCGTTCGACCGGGCCTCTCGCCGGCGGCGTTCGGTCGATCCGCCGGCGCGGCGCCGGGGTCTATATATATATATATATATATATATATATATATATATATATATATATATATATATATATATATATATATATATATATATATATATATATATATATATATATATATATATATATATATAATATATATATATATATATATATATATATATATATATATATATATATATATATATATATATATATATATATATATATATATATATATATATATATATATTTATATATATATATTATCTGTATATGTATTTATTATTATCTACTGTTTATCTATTATTATTTGTGTTCATCTACTTATTTATAAATAAATGGATAAAATAAATAATTTTATTGCCCATTCTAAATAGACATAAAATGTCACATAATAGAGTATATGAAAAGATAATAAAAAAAAGGAAAAGGCCTATACGAATTACACACATACCAGTAAACAGCAAACTATTAAAACAGAAAATAAATAAATAATACCTTCAAAGGCACTGACTAATAGCTTGAAAAAGGCTATGCTTATGATCCAATGATGAAGCAAACCGGTGCTTTTGTTTCATAATAATCATTAAAGGGTCACACAAATTATGCTTGCTTTAAATTCTAGTATTACGTGTCGAAGGTGGTAAACCCAAAATATATTTCGCATGCTTAAAGAAGAGGGATCTAATAAGCTTCTTATCACTACCTGTCAAAATAATCCATAAACACGAAAGTGCTAGCAAGTGAGGGTATACACAAGCAAGTGAAGGGATATATAGACGCGAGCAAATATTACGATTATAACATGCTCTACGAAATTTTAAAGCACCATAAGCTTTTCGAGCGTTTTCAGCGAAATTCGTGATGAGGCCATCACGGGTTGACTTCATATTATGGCCAATAAGGAGTCCAACATAAGTCAGTGATTTGGAAGAAGAAATCACCTGATTACCGAACTTCTCCCCAAAGGAAAGATCACCATTACCCTAGGGGTTTAAAACAAGCAGAACACTTTTACTAGCATTTTATGATAGACCAATTTTAGCATAATCAGCACTTAAGATGTTAAAATTTTCCTCAATTGGAGGCACAGAGCGGCTTAAGTTTAGCACATCATCAGCATAATTCAATAATGAAACATCCCCGATTAATGATGTCCCCGATAAATACAATTAGTGACCTTATGCGACTGCGCTTCAGGGACACAAGGACACGTAGCAAATACGAGTGTATGCCATAATCGGAAGCTCGACGCACGTCGTGACAACCAAAAATTAGGGGCTCCCCAAGCTCATTCGATTAAGTTAAAAGATTTGCAATAAGGCTATGGATACGCTCCCTGCTTATACCCTTTTTAAATCCGAACTGCGAATCCGGGGAATGACAACATATATTTACTTTATTAATCACAAGTAAGTCTATTAATTTAGATAAGATAGAAGATACAGGAAATGGACGGTAAGAACGACATTCAGAGGGATCTTCACCCGTTTTAAAGCAAGCATCAAAATACCAGTACAAAATGAATCAGGAACCAGACACGAATTAAAAATTATCTGATAAAGAATTTCTAAATGTATCAATAGACTATTACTCTCATGCTTTAAATGTATACCACATAAACCATCCACACCACGGAAATGCTTTTTCCTACACTGCGAAACCGATACACACGAAACAAACTACGAAACCACAATGAAGACACTACGAAACCGATACCACGTGAAGTAGAGAGATTTGCATCCAAATCTTGATCATATAAAAGTTCCAGATTTTTATCGGGTGTTGAAAACTCAGTTACGAAATTGGATATCCACTCAGACTCACTGGGAGGATCACAAGTAATCACATCATTTCTAGTCTCACCTTTTGATTTTACAAGTTTCCAAGCAGCACTATGGTCATTACCAACTGACTGGCTAAACTTCTCTACTATATCTGCCTTATGTTTTTGAAGCAACTTACTGAAAGTGTGCTTAGTAATCAGTCGTACATCGTTGGCTGCCGAATGTTTAGGCAAGCCGCACTCGGTTCAAAAATTTAGACAGAATACAAGCTTCAGATAGCTCGCTATTTAATTCACTACTGTTTAAAATAGAGAAATTATCAGATACACAGACACCAAAATCAACATGAGATAGGGCCTTTGGCTTAATATGTAAAGGGGCTAATGCCCTCTGATGCACACAATAAAGGCGAGTCTCGAAGTCGAGCGTGAATTATGTAAAAGGCGAATCGTTTAGGATAACATATGTGTCATGTTATCTATTATTTCTATCTTTCCTGTGTTGTCTGTGTTAATATCTCTTTTTTCTGTAAAAATCCGGGGTATCTTGAAGAGGCCTGCAGACTTCCTGCTTCTGAATGTATAAGGGCTGTTGGTGTTGTTGTTTTTTACGATAATTGGATGTTCTTGCCACAAGATTTTTCTAGGCTAGTCACTACGAAGTTATTGAAATGCATTACCCTTGGCCCACAGATCTCTAACTTGTTTGTCTGATCATAAATAAAAGTTCGAATAGGGATAAATCCTATAATTAGACAGTGATAATAACGTTCACAAAAAATACTGGAAATTCAGTTGACATATGCATATGCTTGCAACAAAACTGGATGATATCCAACAGAACACGCAAAACTGCCCGAAATGAGCATAGCAAAACTAGGGTAAGCATTCTTACAGAGATATATTGCGGCAATCAACGCTTTTAGTTTATTAAAGTGACAGATATGCACATTCATTTCTGTGTCGATTAAATTTTTCGAGTATGTTTAGATCCGTGGCTCCCAACGTGGAGCGCAGACCCCACCTGTGGGGCATAGTAATATTTTGGTGGGTAATGGGCAGGACGTGCACCCATCGACTGTCTATACTTTAGAGCCCTAATTTTGAAAAAAATAGAGATTTTTACATGAATGGTGTCACGTTCATATGCATTTAAAGACCAAAAAAAGATACATTATACTATTGCGATGACGTCTTTCATTGGGTAGAAAATGCTGTATTTAGATAACATTTTTTATTAGCACAAAATATGCCTAGAAGACGATCCGAAAAAAATATCAATTTAATGACTTTTTAAGCATCTTCGGGGTAATACACGTACAATTTTGAAGAACAAGACTCAAATATCACGAGGGGGCATTGGGAGTTTAGAAATGCCTGGGTGGGGCATGACCCAAAATTAGTTGGGAATATCTGGTTTAGATATTTGTATACGTAGAAATATGTATTTTCTTTAAAATCTCTATACCCTATAGGCAGATGAATCAAATACTTCACAAAATGAAAAACATTGACCGGATGTTATTCTTGTCAGTTTTAGGGAGGATTTTTCAGAAGTGTATGAAGCACAGCATATAAGGCAGATCAACAGCATAGTCAGTAGTTGCAAGTTGATTTAAAGTTAATAGACACAATAGAGACGCAAGGTGCTGAAAGTCAGTGTCTTCTTCGTTCTAGAAGAAGCTTATGATGGATTAAAAAAAATTATGGGCATACATAAATTAATATGGTGATTAAGTCACTGGAAAGAATTAGAACTGAGGGCCACAAAAGTAAGAACACAATGATTAGTTATAACAAATAACATGCAATTTTGAGAAATTTAGTTTTAGTTCAACTATCCAATAAAAGTTCCAATTGCCTGTTAGAGGGTTCGACTTATGTTTGAAATGTCCTTGGCATAGCATACCAAAGACAGTTTGGACAGGGAACGAGTCAGTGACGATGTCAGTGATATCATGTTCACAGATATATAAAAGGAGGAATATGGATCCTTTTTTTGTGGACTCCTTTACTTGACTGGAATAAGTCGAGGTTGGGGAAACTTGGTATACTTTTTTCAGGAGGCCGCTGTATTCGGCGGTATAATCTGGAATACCCAATTCTAGAAGCACCGATGACAGCTTGATTCACTTGAAGCTAAATAGCTATCAGATGCAGCAGATGCGACGATGTCATCAACGATGAGTATAGATCCTCTGCATGAAGTCCAAAGTTCCAGAAAAGGAGGAAGGGGGCTGCTTCTTGACGATTCAGTGGAATAAGTTGAGTGGGGGAAATTAGAGTCATATCCATTTCTGGAGGTAGGGTTATTCGAATACGTAACATGGAATACAGAATCCTAAAAGCACAGATGATAAGAAGGGAGCTTGAATAATTTCAAGTTTACCAGCTTTCAGATGCGGCACAGAGAGTCGAATGCATGTATAATGCCAAGTTTGGTGAAAGAGACACCCTCAACTAAACATTATACATAAACTGAACTATTGGCTGCCACGACAAAGGCATCGACACACCAGGTCACAGCAGTGAACTATTGTTGCTGCCTTATGTGCCTCCTGGCATAACAGGACTTCAGTCTAAGTTAAAATAACTTTTACAAAAAAAAAAAAATTATTTAAATTTAAATTTTTTTTTGTTCCTTCTCCAAGAAACCTGCTATTTTGATTTTCAGTCTAAGTTAAAATGACTTACAAAAATTAAATCCATTTAGGTTTTTAAAGTTTTTTTTTTCCTTCTCAAAGAAAGAGACATTCATCTTGATTTATGTGATTACATCCATGTTGATTTCCACCTGAGAAATTCTTTCAACTGGATCTTGGCATATGCTGTGTTTTAACTTTGCATGGGGCAAGAGCGCAATAACACTCATCTAAAATCTTCCCTCTACATATGAGTTAATAACCGTACAATAAAACTTATAATAAAGCATTATATTTAAAAAATTAAATAACTCACAGTCGGCAAGTCTCTCTTCAAGTATAGCAACTTGCTCACTTAGCGACAGCAAGCGGTCTTCAGAAGGAGATTCACCTCTTTCAATTTCTCTCTCCTGAAAAATAAAAAAATAATTTAAACGAATCAGATATTCTCAAACCACCTACGTTCAACATTTAACATTAAAAAAGTTTCTGATAACAAAATATTGTACGATAAGCTCTGAATCTGATGTTATTTAAAAAAAAATAATGAAAAAAACTTTTTCCACAAATAAGTTTTTCAAAAAAAGGTAAAGAACTCCATTATACCAAAAATGAACATCAATAGAATCAAATAATCTACCAAGCATACAACTACCACAAATCAATATCAATAAATAAATGAAACAAAAAACAAAACAGAAATTAAAATAAATAACAGAGTCGCACTTTAAGCGAGGAGAAATTAATATGAGTAGGGTTCTAACCAACATGCTTTCTAAAAGCCAGAATATAATTTGTACTTTACTGAAAATATTCAAATGAATTTACTGAAAAAAATGTGCATTATCAGTTTAATATACATATGCTGATATTTATTCCTTAAAATCTTAATTAATTTTTGATTTCCTAGGTATAAAAGTGAAAACATTAAAAAAATTTCAGTAAAGTACACATTATATTCTGGCTTTTAGAAAGCATGGCGTTTAAAAACCCTATTCATTTAAATTTCTGCTCGTTTCGAGTTTGTCTCTGTTATTTATTTTAATTTATGTTTGTTTTGGGTTTCATTTATTTATTGATATGATTTGTGGTAGTTGTATGCTTGGTAGATTATTTGATTCTATTTTTGTTCATTTTTGGTTTAATGGAGTTCTTTAATTTTTTTGAAAAACTTATTTTGTGGAAAAAGTTTTTCTAATTAATTTCTGTTCGTTTTATATTGATATAGTCTTTTTCAGGGAGAAAGACTGAGCCTCTTCTAAAGTTAAACAACCTTCCCTTCCATAAAAACCTTAAAAACCCCCTGGGTATAAGTTAAAACCCTTGCCCCTAATCTCAGGGGCTTGTTTCAACCCCAAAAGCCTTGTTATTTGATATTTAGACTATTTTGAATAGAATAGCTATCTCAAAATTTCTATTAAATGTATTTCGGGATAATACGACGTGTGTGGGGGGGGGGGGGGAGGGGGTAGCTGCCCTCCGATTACTTTCACTCTTAAAAAGAGCACTAGAGCGTCTGATTACCAATCCAATGAGCCCCCTCCGAAGTTTTTATGACAACGCTTTCTTTAAAAACCTTGTATATCCCCAGGGCATAACTTACAACCCTTGCCCTGAGGGCTGGGGGGGGATTTTTGATCCTTAAAAACATAATTTCCAAACCTTTCTGATATGCTGAACAAAATGGCTATCTCAAAATTTTGATTGTATGTGTTTGGGGAAATGATGGGCATGGATGAGGGGGAGGGGCATTTGTCCTCGGATCACTTTCGACTAATAAAAAGGCACTAGTCCTCTCAATTTCCACTCGAATTAGCCCTTTTTTAAGCTTCTAAGACAAAAGTTTCCGTAAAAAACATATATGCCCCAAGGGCATAACTTAGGACCCTTGTCTTGAGGACTATGGGGGGAGGGCTGTCATCCTCAAAGACATAATTTCCAGACCTTTTAACTACGTTGAAAAAAATAGCTATATCAAAATGTTGATCGGAAATGTTTGGGGAAATGATGGAGATGGGGCGGGGGGGATTCTCCCTCCAATTATTTTCGACTATTAAAAAAGACAATAGCCCTCTCAATTTCCAATCCAATGAACCCTTGTTGAAGCTTTTACGACAACACTTTCTATAAAAAACATTATGAGTCTTGATCTAGAGCGTGTGGTGCAAAGAACTCTTTTTTGGATAAACCCTGTTTTACATTGTGAGTAATTTCCCAGTGGACACTTATATAAAGATTTTTTATAATTGGCTGATCTATAGTCTGGTTATTTTGACCGCTGTGATTTCCCCTGCGAACAATTATTTTAGCTCAGTGTTGCCGATTGGAAGTTGCCAATAGAAGATTTTACTAGGCCAATCTTATAAGCCTAATGCTACTCCCCGTGGTAGCATAATATTTGTAGGCATGAATATATAATGAGTCGGAGGTAATAGGCTTTAGATTGTCTGTGCAGGATTTCGACTCTTGTTGATAGAAGAGCATCGCCAAATGCTGAAAACCATGTTGTGACCAAGATGGGCCCAGGATTGCACAAAGCCTCCATTCATGGAGGTCCCAGGGACTTCTTGCTGTCCGGTTCTAAGCCGGCTTAAGCACTTCGGTGTAGACTTGAGAAGATATATTCCTGAGGCGAAAATAATTTCAATGATTTAAAGAACATGAAAATTGGAACTTGGAATGTTACGATGTTAAAAATGACTATCGTATCGACATTTTGACTGACGAATTCAGACGATTCGAATTGGATTTATTAGGAGTTTCAGAAACTCATATCCCAGGGGTAGGAAGCGTGAAATTAAGTGATACAGAATTTATTTACTCAGGCAGGAAGGATGGGGTACATAGACAGGGAGTAGTGCTTATGATGAATAAGGAAGCTGCTAAGTCTTGTTTAGGCTGGGAAGGTATTAATAATAGAATACTAATTGCTCATTTTATGACTAGAAAGTTCAGGGTATCAGTTATAGTAGTATACGCCCCTGTAGAACCGACTGACGGAGATACTAGTAACTCAGATGAATTTTACTTCCAGTTACAGGAGCAAATAGACAGAGTCCCAGGTAGAAATATGATGTTTTTACTAAGAGATTTTAACGCCCAGGTCGGCAGAAATAGGGATAGATGGTATCCTGGCCTAGGTAAATTTGGTGTAGGAAAAGATGGATACAGACTTTTGCAATTTTGTAGGTATAACAATCTAGTTATAACCAATACGGTGTTTGGTCATAAAATGGCTCATAAGTTAACATGGTATTCACGTGATGACAAGACAGCAAACCTTATTGATTATGTTATAGTAAACCGAAGACTGGCAGGATCAATACAAGATACTAGGGTATATAGGAGTGCCGTTATTGATGTTAAAAGTAAAGATCACCATCTAGTAGTGTCAAGGGTTAATTTAAAGCTGAAATATCGGAAGGGTAACTACCTGCCGGGAAGTTATGATGTTGGTAGACTCCAGAATGAGAATTTGAGAGGAACTTTCCAGGAACAGTTGAATACTAAACTTGAGAGTTTAAAATTTGATAATGTGGAAGATGGTTGGAAGAATTTTAGAAAAATAATTTGTGAAGTTGCTGAAGGTGTATTAGAGAAGAAAGCTAGAACTGCAGCTAAGAATATTAGTGAAAAAGCTTTATGTTTAATAGAAAGGAGAAAAGACTTGTACAAGAATTATCTGAGTGTTAGATCTTATGAAAACAAAAGGAATGTAAAGAAAGTGGAGAAAGCATTAAAATATGAACTAAGGAGGTGTGAAGTGGAGGCCATGGATAAAATTGCCGGGGATCTGGAAGATGCAGCTAGGCGGCATAATAGTAAAATATTATACTGGCTTGTTAATAAATTGAGAGGGAGTAGTCAATCCGGACTTGGCCTAGTTAAAGATAGGAATCGAGCCGCAATTAGCGATAAGGAAAAAACTAGAGAGAGATGAACATTTTGACAATCTGCTTAGCCGAGATAGAGTTGCAGGAAAAGATATAGAGGAAAATGAAAAAGTTTGTGATACCTTGGATGTGAAGAAAGATTTGTTCTGTGAGGAGGAATTAGCAACAGTACTAAAAGGATTAAAAAATAATAAGGCTCCAGGTGCTGATAGGGTGGTAAATGAGTTTCTTAAATATGGTGGCTCTGAGGTTAGAAATAAGTTACTGAAGATTATGAATATGATTTTTGAAAAAGGGGAAGTACCTAACGATTTTAGCAAAACCTTAATTAAGCCACTTTATAAGAAAGGTGATAAAAGTGAGTGTGGTAATTATCGAGACATTAGTCTGGTCTCTGTAGGTAGTAAATTACTTAGTAATATGATACTTTTTAGACTGTGAGATGCCGTAGACAAAGTTTTAAGAGAAGAACAGTGCGGTTTTAGAAAAGGTAGAGAATGTGTCGACCAAATTTCCCCTCTTATGCTAATAATTGAGAAGTGCCTGAGTTTACAAACACCTTTGGTTCTCAGTTTAATAGATTATTAGCAAGCGTTCGATTCTGTTGACAGAAGAGCTTTAGCAAAGGTTTTATCCTTGTATGGTATACGAGACAAATACATTAAATTGATTAGTGCTATGTACGAGAATAACATTGCTGCGGTTAAGGTAGGTAATGAGATTAGCAGCTGGTTTTGTATTAAATCAGGAGTTAAGCAGGGCTGCGTTCTATCCCCCTTTATATGGATTATTTTGATGGACTTTGTTTTAAG
This sequence comes from Artemia sinica, assembly GCA_027921565.1. NCBI lineage: Eukaryota > Metazoa > Arthropoda > Branchiopoda > Anostraca > Artemiidae > Artemia > Artemia sinica. Next base: position 15,537,095 of record CM051269.1, on the reverse strand, counting down.
GAGCACAGGAAAGGCAATGGGAGACCACGGGTAAAATGGGGAGGAAAAAGTCTCCTGGACTTAGGTTATGCTGATGATTTAAGCATCCTAGATGAAAGTGTGAGCAGAATGAATGAAGTTTTAGAGGTTTTGAGAGTTCAGGGTTTGAAAATTGGTTTGAAAATTAATGTTAAAAAGACTAAGTCACTAAGGCTAGGAATAAGTGAAGATGAAAAGGTGACGTTGGGTAATGATAAGATTGATCAGGTGGGCAGCTTCACTTACCTTGGTAGTATTATCAAACAGTTCGTGGTAAGGAACTGTAAGTAAGGACCGACCCGGCTCAATGGTAACAGAAACTCTAGAAAACGGGTTTTTGATACCAATAGATACATCAAAAGAATCAGATTTTAATGCTGATGTCAAATATATAACTTTCATCAAGTTTAGTGCTACTCATCAAAAGTTACGTGCCTGAGAAAATTTGGCTGATTTTCAAAAAAAGGGGGAAAGACCCCCTAAAAGTTATAGAACCTTAATGAAAATCACACCATCATATTCAATGTATCAGAGAACCCTACTGTAGAGGTTTCAAGCTCCTATCTACAAAAATGTGGAATTTTGCATTTTTTGCCAGAAGAAAGATCACGGATGCATGTTTATTTGTTGTTTTTTTTCCCCAGGGGTGATCGTATCAACCCAGTGCTCCTAGAATATCGTGGGTGGGCTCATTGGAACGGAAATTAAAAGTTCTAGTGCCCTTTTTAAGTGACAAAAAAATGGAGGGCAACTAGGCCCCCTCTAACGCATATTTTTTTCCCAAAGTCATCCGATCAAAATTTTGAGATAGCCATTTTGTTCAGCATGGTCGAAAATATGATAACTATGTATTTAAGGATGACTTAATTCCCCGAAGTCCTCGGGGGGAGGGCTGAAAGTTATGAACTTTACCCAATGTTAACATATGGTATCGGTTATTGGGAAGTATAAAGACTTTTTCAGGGGGGATTTTTTCTGGTAGTGGGGGAGGGGGGTGGGTTGGGAGTTATGTGGGAGGATCTTTTCATGAAGGAACTTTCATGGGGGAAAAGACATTGCTATGAAGGGGGCGCCAGATTTCCCAGCATTCTTTAAAAAAAAAACCAGAAATCAAATAAAAAAAAATAAGTTTTTCAACTGAAAGTAAGGAGCAACATCACAACTTAAAACGAACAGAAAATATTACGTATATGATTGGGTTCACCCCCTAGTCAATACCTCCCTGTTTAAGCCAAAGATGTTTTAGTACTTTCATAAGAGCTATTTATTCTAATTAACGGCCTTTGTGATTAAGGGTCATTTTTAAGGAACAAAATTCGAAATTTAGCTTAAAGAGCAAGGTATTGACTAGGGGGTGAATTCCCTAATATACGTATTAAGAATATATGAACATAGAAGTTCGTTACGTAAGTTAATTCGTAAGTTACGTATATTTATTGCTAATAAAAACGTTCGTAAATAAAATTAAACAAGTTTCGAGAAAGCCATTTAACCTAATAAAAGTAAAATTAATATGAAGATTTTGTTGTAATTATTCATGTACGGTGAGCCAAAATCAAAACCTGTATTAATTCAAAAACGTTCAAAAATTAAATAAAAAAAACAAGTTTTTTTAACTGAAAGTAAGGAACGACGTTAAAACTTAAAACGAACAGAAATTATTCCGTGTATGAAAGGGGCTGCCCCCTCCTCAACGCCTCGCACTTTACGTTAAAGTTTGACTTTCTCGCAACTCTATTTTTTAAACAATAAAAAAATTTAGCGTAAAGAGCGAGGCGTTGAGCAGGGGACAGCCCCTTTCATATACGGAATAATTTCTGTATTGGTATTTCTGTATAGTATTGGTTTTGGTTTATTGGAAAGCCATTTAGCACAAGAAAAGTAAAATTAATATGCAATTTGTTTTTTACTTATTCAGTGACGGTAAGCCAAAATAAAAGCTGCATTAACTAAAAAACGATCAGAAATTAAATAAAAAAAAAGTTTTTTTAACTGAAAGTAAGGAGCGACATTAAAACTTAAAACGAACAGAAATTATTCCTTATATGAAAGGGGCTGTCCCCTCCTCAACGCCTCGCTCTTTACGCTAAAGTTTTTTATTGTTTTAAAAAATAAAGTTGAGAGACAGAGTCAAACTTTAGCGTAAAGAGCGAGGCGTTGAGGAGGGGACAGCCCCTTTCATATACGGAATAATTTCTGTTCGTTTTAAGTTTTAATGTCGCTCCTTACTTTCAGTTAAAAAAACTTGTTTTTTTTTTATTTAATTAGTAAAGAAGATGATGGGAGCAGTGAAGATGTTAAAAGTAGAATAGCCAAGGCTCAGGGTTTTTTTTCACAGTTAAAAAAAGTTTGGAAGAATAGAAAGATAAATCTGCAAGCTAAGATTAGAATATTAGAAGCTACAGTGATGACAGTGGTCAAATATGGCTCTGAAGCATGGAAGCTCCGAAAATCGGATGAAGATTTGCTAGATGTTTTCCAGAGAAATTGCCTAAGGATTGCTCTGGGTACCCGGCTGACTGACCATATTTTAAACAATAGGCTTTACGAAAAATGTGGTTCAATACCGCTCTCTAGGGCTATAATGAAAGAAAGGTTGAGGTGGCTAGGGCACGTTGTGCGGATGAGAGATGACAGATTGCCGAAGATTGTTCTTTTCGGCCAACCGTCTAGGGCTAAACGGAAAGCAGGTTGTCCCCATCTGGGGTGGGAGGACGTGATAAAGAAATATTTAAAGGAAATGGGAACTTCGTGGGCGGGTGTAAAAAGGGAGGCTTTGAATAGATTGGGGTGAGGAGGAGCGTGCTTAGCTGTGTTGGCCTCAGGCAGCTTGGTGCTGCGGTAAGTTGTTAGTAGTAGTAGTAGTAATCTTATAAGCAAATTTCAACCTTTTCTTAAGGTGCGTCGACGGTACCGCGTTGTTTTAGGGATGTCGACGGAAATAGAGGACAAATTATTCGTGAATGCTGTGTTGAAATTCGTGAGCCGTAGTATGGAAAGAGGAGAAAAACTGAAGGGAATAGTTGATACAGGCGTCGGCTTTTTCACACCAGAAGAAATTCTGAAAGCCAAAGAATCGCTCCATCAACTATTGCAGTTTACAACACGCTGTAAAATTCACGCAAAAGATGAAGAGAATTTTACGGACATTTGCAGATGGATTCATCAAGCTCACGTCAAGAAGACCAAATTGCCGACCTTTGTTATTGATTCTCCCTGCTTAGTTCCAGCTACTAGTGAAGCTACTGCAGCAACCGTAGCTATTAAGGTGAATGAATTGTCTCGAGTTATCAAGAACCATTTTACTATTAATGCCAACAAACCCATCGAATGGTCAAGCGCTTCAAATCAGCCTGATAAGCCCTCCTATGCAATCGTCCTGAAAAATCTTCCCGAGTCGTTTGATACCCCGAGTGCTAGGAAGAGATTCGTAGATTTGGTATATGCGGATACTAGTGACATATCTGAATTACGGAAAGTCAAATCCGACTGGAAACTAGTGGTTCGTTCAAAAGACACAGGTGAAACCATTATTGAGTCAATCAAGACCAGCCAGCCGCAGATTTCCGCTACCATAAAGTGCCCAAACTATATTGGTGTTGCTTCTCTGGGGTATGATATCATATGTCGTGTATCGCTCAATACCTTGATCTCCGCGTTATTCTTGTTCTTCTTCTTCTTTTTGCTTCTTTGGGGCATGACGTCATATGTCAAATATTATGCAATACAACTAAAAAGTACTTGGGTCATCAGACCACTTTAGTACGTTGTATTGATTTTTTAAATGAAAATATTCTGAAAGTAAGTGGATTTTAAAATTGATTGAGCCTGAAACTGCTTGAATCAAAGTTAAAACAGATTTTCATGCATCAGAACGATATCATTTGGCAAGGGTTTGCTTATATATTGCGTAAAATGCATGTTCGATAATCTATCATAACCGTAAGATTCGTCAAGTAATAACAGGAAATTATTATTCGTGACGTAATAATATCTGAGACATAATGACCATAATATTTGTGCAACACCATTTAATATTCTTCTTCCTGTTGTTGTTGAGTCTCTGGGGTATGATATCATATGCCGTGTATCGCTCAATACCTTGAACTCCGCGTTATTCTTGTTCTTCTTCTTCTTTTTGCTTCTTTGGGGTATGACGTCATATGTCAAATATTAAGCAATACAACTAAAACGTTCTTGGGTTATAAGACCCCTTTAGTACGTTGTAGTGATTTTATAAATGAAAATATTCTGAAACTAAGTGAATTTTAAAATTGATTGAGCCTGAAACTGCTTGAATCAAAGTTATAACAGATTTTGATGCATCAGAATGATATCATTTGGCAAGGGTTTGCTTATATATTGCGTAAAATGCATGTTCGATAATCTATCATAACCGTAAGATTCGTCAAGTACTAACAGGAAATTATTATTCGTGACATAATAATATCTGTGACACTCTACACGTTGATCCATGTTATAATCTGCCATGTTGTTTTTTGATCTTACTTTAGTTCTCAAATGGTACATCCGTGTGGTGTCGATAATCGACCATAGAGTACCACAGGGAAAGCCACGCCGTGTCTATGAGGAAGCATAGTGTACGATTGGTACAGCCGCAAGCATGTTTCATGTCAGTTTAGGATTTATAAGAAAAAATCCTGTCCAATAGAATTCAGTCCAAAAAAAGTGCTACTACAAACATTATTTTTTTAATAATAAAAGTCCCGACAAAAATATCTATATCATTCTCATTTTGAATTCGAAAAATATTAAATGTTAGTTTTTTATGTTTTAAGTATGTTTCATGTCAATCTAAGACATGAAAAAAAAGTTAAAAAAATTACCATGTTAAAAAAAAGTTAAAAAAAACTTAAAAAAGTATAACAAAATGGGGGGGGGGGGGTGTCCCCATAAAGTTGGAGGGAGGAAACCCTTGGAGGTTGGAGGGGAGGGCCCTTGGTGGGTAGAGTCATTGGTGGTTGCGGTTCTTGATGGTTCAAATCCATAACCATCTCACTAGTTGATTTCTAAGGATTTCAAAGGATTGTTCTGAATTTCTATATTAAAATTCTTTTCTCAGCATCTACAACTTTATTAGTTTCAACTTTTTAGTATACTCCAATGCTAAACAATATTTTGTAATGACAACACTGCTCAAATGGTACTTGTGTGTTATACAGAACACACCCGAGAAGTAAAGCTAGGTCAAGTCACAATGTCATCTTGACGTCTACAACTCAATTACCTTACCTTACCTTAGATCCACCTGTGCCTCCAGAGGCACCCAGGGCATCAAGAAGGAGCCGCCAATCTTCCCGCCGGTTTGCTGCTGCAAGTATGTCCTCCCACTGAGGTTGGATTGATGTGTGCAGGTTACGGAGATCTGTCTGGTACGTTCTACGCAGGGTGTTTCTGGGTCTGCCCCTGCGGCGTGGTCCCGATGGCTGCCAATGGAGTGCTGCATTTGGTAGTCGGAGATTGTCCATACGTAGTACATGGCCAAGGTATCTCCATCGGCGGACTCTTATAATAGGTGTCACAAGAGGCTGGCCAGTCTTGTCACGGATGGATTGGTTTGTTATTCTCTGCTGCCAACGGATGTTGAGAATTCTTCTGAGACATGTGTTTTCGAAAGCAAGTATTCTTAGCTCTTGTTCCTGGTTCAGGTGCCAGGTTTCGGCAGCGTAAAGCAGCACTGGCATAACATTGCTATTGAAGAGTCGTAGCTTTAGCCGTATAGAGAAGCTTTGGGACCGCCACACTTTCCGTAATCTATTGAAGGCCCCCTTTTTAGCATACTCCATTGCTAAAGCATATTTTATATTGGCAACACTGCTCGATTGGTATTCGTGTATTATACCGAACACAACCGTGAAGTAAAGCCAAGTTAAGTTGCAAAATCTTCTTGTCATCGTTAACCGTTTCCAAAGATTTATACTAGTGTTGTTATTCTAACATTTATGCCAAGTTGCATTATAAAGGCTTCGAAAAAATAATAATAATTCCAGAATTTATCTCTAAGCCTAAAGAATTTTAAATTAGATATCACATATACACTACAATCTAAACGCTTCATCTCACCCCCTAAGTGAAGCCATAATCATTCCCCTCTGTATCTGTTGCACTTGGAAACATCGTAAATCTAGGTTATCTAAGAGGTGAATTCAAGAGCCAAGTTGCGATATAAAGGCTTCGAAATACTAATAATTCCTGAATTTATCACTAAGCCTAAAGAAAATGAAGCCTTATTAAAATAGAATTTCTATCTCTTTATAGTCCCGCATAATTCCTTATATCAGTTGCGTCACTTCCCGTTAGTATTTCTGACTCCCGCGATTGACCTAGAAAGAGGCACGTGATCTTGTATAGTTAGTATTGTAGCCCTCTGATTGGCTGTAATCTTGTATAGTTAGAAATAGTGACCCCATCCCTACTACTAATAGCTATCTAAAAATTTTGATTGGATGTGTTTGGGGAAATAGTGGGCGTGGAATGGGTGTTAGTTGCCTTCCAATTACTTTCGACTATTAAAAGGTTTCTACGACAACGCTATCTATAAAAACTGTATGCGCCCCAGGGCATAACTTACATTCTTTGCCCTGGGGGCTCTAGGGGGTTCGTAATCCTCAAAGAAATAATTTCCAGAACTTATAACTACGTTAAACAAAGTGGATATCTCAAAATTTTGATTGGATTTGTGTGGGGAATAGGCAGGCGTGAGAGGGGGGTTAGTTGCCCTTCAATCACTTTCGACTATTAAAAAGGGGAGATGGATTTTTTCCATCCTCAAAAACCTAATTTCCAGAACTTTCAAATATGTTGAATAAAATAGCTATCTCAAAATTTTGATTGGATGTGTTTGGGGAAATGGTGGACGTGGAAGGGGTGTTAGTTTCCTTCCAATCCCTTTCGACTGTTAAAAAGGGCACAAGTCCTTCTAATTTCCAATCGAATCAGCTCTTTTCGAAGTTTCTACGACAACTCCTTCGATACGAAGTCCCTAGTCTAAAACCAAAAAAAAATAATAATAACAATAAATAATACATTGTGCCAACATCGTTCCTTACTTAGGCAGCGCTATTGCGCTGCCTATGATTAAATAATAAAAACAAGTTTTTTTCAATTGGAAGTAACGAGCAACATTAAAGCTCAAAACGAACAAAAATTATTACATGTTTGAGGGGGGGTCGTCCTCTCCTAAATACCTCGCTCTTTACGCTAAACTTAGATTTGTGTTCCAGAAATCTAAGAATTTCTCCTGAATCATAAAGGCCGTTAATTAGAGTAATAAGCTCTTTAGAAGTTCTAAAAAATAGCGTAAAGAGCGAGGTATTGAGAAGAGGGCGATCCTCTCATATACGTAATAATTTTTGTTTCTTTTAAATTTTAATATTGCTCCTTACTTTCAATTGAAAAAACTTGTTTTTTATTTAATTTCTTATGTTTTTTAAATAATGCTGGGAAATAAGGCTCCCCTCCATGGGAAATTCCTTCCCCCTCTAAAACTCATCATGGAAAGATCTTACAGCCTAACCCCTCCCCCCCTCACCCCCTCCATCGGAAAAATCCCACTGAAAAATGTCTGTATACTTCTTAATAACCAATACTATATGTAAACAATGGGCAAAGTTTATAGCTTGCAGCCCTTCCCCTGGAGACTGTGGGGAGTCAAGTCATCCTCAAAGACATATTTAATAGGTTTTCCGACTATGCTGAAAAACATGGCTATCTCAAAATTTTGATCGGGCTAATTTGGGGGGAAATGAACGTGAGAGGGGAGCTAGCTGTCCTCCAATATTTTCGGTTACTTACAAAGGGCCCTAGAACTTTTGATTTCCAATCAAATGAACCCTCTCCCGATCTTCTAAGATCACTGGTTCAATATGATCACTCCCGGGTGAAAAAAAAAAAAAAAAAACACAAAAAAACAACTAAACACGCGTCCGTGATCTTTCTTCTGGCAAAAAAAATGCAAAATTCCACATTTTGTGTATAGGAGCTTGAAACCTCTACAGTAGAGTTCTCTGTTATGCTGAATCCGATGGTGTCATTTTCATTAACATCAATTTATGTTCTGCGAGTCTTTCGTCCTTTTTTTCAAAAACTGGGCACATTTTTTCAGGCTCATAACTTTTGATGAGTAACATTAAATTTGAAAGTTTTTACATATTTTGAATGAGGATCACAATTTGATTCTTTCGATGTATTTATTGTTATAAAGACTCTGTTTCTTTAAAGTTCCGGTTACTATTGAGCCGCATCGCTCCTTACTTACAGTTCGTTACCACGATCTGTTGGATTATTGGAATTGAACTTTAATTTTAATAATTTTAATTTATTTCTGTATATATGTATTTTTTTAGCTTTAATTTTAAAGATATCATTCATTTTATGTTTTTGAAAAAAAAAATTCAAAACGTAAACCAATCAAAAGGATTGTGTAAGAACAAGGGTGTATCCAAGATTGTTCGGGGTTGGGAGGGGGGCTACAAAAAACTTTAAAAAACACGCAAGTTTTTTTTATATACATTTTGTTACTTTTATGAGTTGGACAATTTTTTTAGGGGGGGGGGGTCAATCCTGATAAACCTCTTGTTTAAGAATAATCTTTAAAGTCTTGAAATCTTTAGAAGAAATGGCCCACACCCAAGAAAAAGTGTGAACCTGATCCTTCCCCCTTCTCTAAATATTTGTAATTGAATAATAATATTCGTATATTCTTCTCAGTAATGTAACGACTAAAACAAAAGTAAAAATGACCTACTCCATATTTGACCTTTCCCTTTCTCCCAATGTAAATTCCTAGGTACGCGAAGCCCTTCCTCGTCCTAATTAAAATACGTGAATACTTTAAGCCCCTGATCTGGTTCTTTACTTTAGTGCGCTTCCAAGAGTGAATAGGCAACCTCTGAATGTTTCACTGCTGCAGTACCTTTGTTGTTTGTTATGGATTCCTGCCAGTGTTTTAGATTCATCGATAATTTTAATCCAGTTTTTGTTTTCTTTGTCAGAGGAAAAACTTGACGACAACGCTGGTGTCATACAAGAAGAATGGCTCGGTAATAGATTTGGATTATAAATTAGAATGCAAGTACCGTTTACGGAGCTGACTTTACTGGTAACACTGGTTACATCAGTAGCGAGTCCAGAGAACCATCAATCTGTGGCGTACCAAAGTAAGTTTTTGTCTCTTTTGCAGCGGGACTTTGTTGTAAACCGTTGTTCCCAAAATGAAAGGTCGTATCTCGATTTTTTTGTAAATTGAGTTTAAAAGTGAGAAGTTTTAGTTCAACCATGTATTATGCAATATACATACATACAAGTAGTAACCCTCCAATTCGTTTAAAATATACATTCAGATATACGCCTGAGGCATAGATATGTGTGTATATTTTAAACGAATTGGGTTACCAGGGTCATTTGCAAAGAGGTATCATTTCTATAGAAGGTATAGTAATTTGAAATATCATATGGAATTTGCTTGAAGGTATATACTTTACGTACGTGCCCGTACCAAACAGGTTGGTTATAATCTGTTCTGGTTCAAGTTTTTTCTGACACAATTAACTGAATTTCTATTTCATGACATACAAGTTTTTTTTTAGGTTAGATCCGTGTTGGAAAAACCGGTGTATCTTTTTAGATGCTAATTATTTTTTGTATATATTCAAGTTTCAAATTAGATTCCTCAACAGTTTTGAATAGTTTATTGAACATAACACAACTGACATTTTTTGTAAGCATTTACATAGAAAATGGATAATTCAAAGCAATTTCTGGTGAGTAAAAATTTTCTCATTATTATAATAAAAAAAAGAAATTGTCTTATCATTAAGTTAAGGAAGAAATTCTTTCCTTACACTAGAACTAAGGGTACTTATATACTTAGAAGCCTATTGTTTTTAGGAGCTGAAACCTCTAAATAATTCTCTTATAGGTTGAAGCTTACGGCGGTTTTTTTTTTTTAGGTGTGTTTTTGAAAATACTTCCAGGCCAGTCTGCATTTACGGTGTGATTTTTATCATGATCAGTTAACCTTTTTAGGGATGTTTTTGAAAAAAAAAGTGTTTAGCTCTATTGAAAAAAAAAATGTTTTACACTACTTTAAATGCCTAACATAAACTGAATTATTTTCCAAACCCAAAATGCATTTTTTTTCAAGGAAGTGGACACATGCAATACCCCCCCTTCTGAAAAGAGGGCACGATATAGCGAAGGTATATTAATGCAAGCTACAAGACCTTCAGTTATCAAATTCGCTACTAGAACTACACAAGACCAGCCAATGCCTGCGAATCTTTTAATGACAGGGTCCTCTGACCCCCGTGTTAGCTCCATGCCAGCTGGAAGGAACTTGAAAAGGGAGTGGACTGCCTTATATAATGCCTTAGCTCAACCTACTGAAGATTGTGACCTTAACCCCCCTCAAGTTTTTCCAAGGAGTTCAGATATAGAAGGCCAGTCAGAATTTGTAAGTATATACATAATTTCTTTTGCTTCTATCCCTATTTTCAAAATAAGGTAAATTTTCTCAGGCGCATAGCTTTTGATGAGTAAAACTTAAAATTTGTTTCCAAAAACTATTTCATTTTCTTTCATTAACCAAATTAGCTGGTATATATATATAAAGGAATGATTATCATGCATTTCTATAACAAAAAAAAAAAAACCTTACCTCGTAACTTCTAACCAAGATGCATTCTAATGCAATAATTCCAATATTCCTTTTAGACAAAAAAAAACTAACTATTTGAAAAAAAACGAAAGCGAAAACAATTTGCTACTATACACTTGACGCGCACTTTTAGACTGGTATTTTTGCCCTAATGCATTTGCATACATCCGCTACTTATCAGATCTACCATCGCTTTTTAATCCGATATGAATTCTAAGTGGGTCGCATGCAAAGCGGACTTTAAATAGCAAGATGTATATCTTCGATATGCAATTTACACAGGTATGTATACTTCTGTATACTTTCATATACAGAATAGAGTTTTATGGATACTGGTAAAAGTGGTATTTTACTTTTAAAAAGTTCAATATTCGAAGCTAGCTTCAGCAGGAGCTTAGGTTAGTAGTGGTGACAATTGAGATATAAGGAGCAATTGCCCCCTATTTTTGAAAAATACCTTTTTGTGGCATTTATACTTTTAAAAAATACAAAGTTCAATATTCGAAGCTAGCTTCAGCAGGAGCTTAGGATAGTAGTGGTGACAATTGAGATATAAGGAGCAATTGCCCCCTATTTTTGAAAAAATACCTTTTTGTGGCATTTATACTTTTAAAAAATACAAAGTTCAATATTCGAAGCTATCTTCAGCAGGAGCTTAGGATAGTAGTGGTGACAATTGAGATATAAGGAGCAATTGCCCCCTATTTTTGAAAAAAAAATACCTTTTTGTGGCATTTATACTTTTAAAAAATACAAAGTTCAATATTCGAAACTAGCTTCAGCAGGAGCTTAGGATAGTAGTGGTGACAATTGAGATATAAGGAGCAATTGCCCCCTATTTTTGAAAAAATACCTTTTTGTGGCATTTATACTTTTAAAAAATTCAATATTCGAAGCTAGCTCCAGTAGGAGCTTAGGATAGTAGTGGTGACAATTGAGATATAAGGAGCAATTACCCCCTATTTTTGAAAAATACCTTTTTGTGGCATTTATACTTTTAAAAAATACAATGTTCAATATTCGAAGCTATCTTCAGCAGGAGCTTAGGATAGTAGTGGTGACAATTGAGATATAAGGAGCAATTGCCCCCTATTTTTGAAAAAAAAATACCTTTTTGTGGCATTTATACTTTTAAAAAATACAAAGTTCAATATTCGAAACTAGCTTCAGCAGGAGCTTAGGATAGTAGTGGTGACAATTGAGATATAAGGAGCAATTGCCCCCTATTTTTGAAAAAATACCTTTTTGTGGCATTTATACTTTTTAAAAAATTCAATATTCGAAGCTAGCTCCAGTAGGAGCTTAGGATAGTAGTGGTGACAATTGAGATATAAGGAGCAATTACCCCCTATTTTTGAAAAATACCTTTTTGTGGCATTTATACTTTTAAAAAATACAATGTTCAATATTCGAAGCTATCTTCAGCAGGAGCTTAGGATAGTAGTGGTGACAATTGAGATATAAGGAGCAATTGCCCCCTATCTTTGAAAAAAATACCTTTTTGTGGCATTTATACTTTTAAAAAATACAAAGTTCAATATTCGAAGCTAGCTTCAGCAGGAGCTTAGGTTAGTAGTGGTGACAATTGAGATATAAGGAGCAATTGCCCCCTATTTTTGAAAAAAAAATATCTTTTTGTGGCATTTATACTTTTAAAAAATACAAAGTTCAATATTCGAACCTATCTTCAGCAGGAGCTTAGGATAGTAGTGGTGACAATTGAGATATAAGGAGCAATTGCCCCCTATTTTTGAAAAAAATACCTATATGAGGGGGTTCGCCCCTTCGTCAATACCTCACTCTTTAGGCTAAAGTTTGTTTATTGCTTTCAAAAGAGCTATTTATTCTAATTAAGCGACCTTTTTGATTCAGGGGTCATTTTTAAAGAATTGGAACAAAATTTGAACTTAGCGTGAAAGGCGAGGTGTTGAGGAGGAGGGAACCCCCCTCATATACGTAATAATTTTGGTTCATTTTAAGTTTTAGTGTTTCTCCTTACTTTCAGTTGAAAAAAATTTGTTTTTTTTTTATTTAATTATTAACAAGCGTTTGAACGATGGTCAAATTTCATAAGACAATGTAACTTTTTTTTCTTCTTCTTTTAATTGTTCAGGTGGTGGTGGTGGTGGTGGTAGTGTGACAATGACTATGAGAAATTGACAAAGTTTATTAACTATAAAAAATTTACATAAAAAATAAAACTTTTTTTTTCTACAGATTAAAAATATAGCACCACCAGCGACACCATTGAGTGATGAAGCAACTATATTTACAGGACCAATTCTGTCACCACCAGCAGAGTTCAGGGATGAAGCTACACTGGTCCTAGAGAATATGGAGTGGGAAAGAGGGTTCCTTAACGATGTTTTTGGGGAAATGGCCAGCCTGGATGACTTAAGCTGTGATATTGACATGCTTGAGGATCCGGGGTGGACAGATAGTTTCATGCGTGAATATTTAGGTGATGTTACAAGTAAATCTGAACCGGGTCCTCATAACGAAATTCCGTCAGAGGACAATACAGGCTGGCTCGACCAATTGTCCCCAAACACCTTGGAATATGTGCTAGGGGACCTCATGCCACATCCCCCCAATATGATTGAACAGACTGGGAGTGGTGTTATTGACAATTCTCTGTCACCCGCCACCACTCCACTTAATGCTATAGATAGAAGTAGTAGTAATACAACAGCAACAGTATCCCCTCTTCCGGATTTTTTTCTCTCCAACTCTGCCTTGCATCACACATTGGTCTACAGCGCCAAATTCGGTGACCCTTTCAACTCTCTAGTGTCGGGGGATATAATAACAGATCCCCTGACCATTACACATTCATATACTGATAAGATTCGAGCCATTCTTGAACAACAAATGGGGGTGTGGGGAGTGGGGGTCAGTTTAAAAGCATCAATAGCACTAAAAATATTTTTTTTAAATGAAAGTGCAGGTGAGATGTATTCGAAATACTTGCACACAGAGATGTTGGCAATACACCCGCATTTATCAAATTATGGGAGGTTTTTCTAAATTGGACCAATAGTATTCAAAGTAAGTGGGAAAATTATAACGAGGGGGGTAGTGGATCTGTGGTTTTATTTATTGAAAGTTTAAATGTTAACATCTGTAGGTTTAAAAAGGATTTTATTGTAAGAGGTGGGCATGGGAGAGAGGGCAATTGAATTAAAATATCATTCAGATTTAGAGGGGTGTAGGGGGATACAACGAATCTGTTTCGATACGAGGCTGCAGTGTTTCAAGTATGCGTTTTTAATTGCGGCATACAGACCTCTGCGCAATGATGCCACTAAGAAGAAGTTGGATAAAATGGCAGTTAATGGTAGGGAGGGTTCAAAGTTCCCCAAAGTAGATTTTAATTGTTTAAATGGTCAATATCCCGTGACACTAAAAGGAATAGATATTTTTGAGCGGGCTAATGCACATTTAAAGATTGGTGTCACGGTGTTACAGTATGAAACAGAATTTGAAGAGGGTCAGCGTTCCGATAAGAAGGGTGTATTATTTCCAGTGCGGGCTCCTTCAATTGAATCAGTAGAATATTGGGTGTGGCTTCTATACACCCTACCCACAGACTCCGATTCAATTGGTCATTTCAATCCGATTACGGATATTAGTAGGGTTTTGGGGGAGGGTAAAACGGGGCGAGGTGGTGTGTGTTATTACTGTCCAACATGCCTCTCAAGATTTCGCTCTGATTTAAAGTTAAAGCATCACATGAAACACTGTAAACATCATGGATACCAGGCTGTGGAGACGGTAAGCGGAGATAGAGCGATCTTACGTTTTAAAAATTTTCAAAATACGCTCCTGCAGAGCAATAAGATCGCTTTGGACTGCGAGGCTAAGCTGACAGACGTGTGCGATCCGTCAAATTCAAATCATGTTAAAATACATGAAGCCATAGGGGTCTCTTACGCTCACGCGCAACGAGATTCCAATAATACCATGCAAGTGCTGGAGGTAGTTGAGATGTTGAGTGACGGTGAAGACTGCATGCGCTCGGCATTGGTCAGTCTAGTCAAAACAGCGAACGGTGCAATTTCGCGCCTTCGTTATACAAACTATCCTATGGTCCTATCACCAGATGACATAGTGGCCATTAAAAATCGTAAAATGTGTTGGGTTTGCAAGGGAGAATTTGATGATGGTGTTGGGAATGGGGGAGGAGGAAGGTGATCGACCATGATCATTTGTGGCAGGAAATTACATCGGGAGGGAGTAACTTTAGAGGGGTAGCACACCAGTCATGCAATTTAAACGTTAGACAACAATATTTCGTACCTGTTTTTATACACAATTCCAATTACGACTTAAAGTTTGTTCTTCCGGCGTTGGCCCGCATTGCCAAGGGAGGAGTTGTAGATGACGCATGGATAGATGGTTCTTTTTCATATAATATCATACCCAAATCATCGGAGAAGCTACTGCTGCTAGAATTCATGTGGAAAACAGTTGACAAGGGTAACACGTGCCTGAATAAAATCCGTTTTTTAGACTCTTTCAGCTTCTTCCCCAAATCTTTAAGTCAATTGATTCAGGTGCAGAAAAGTGACAATTTTGATAGCTTCCCCCTCCTCAAACAGCGCTTCCCCGATGATGAAATGTATGATTTATTAACGTGTAAGGGTATATATCCATATGATTATTACAACTCTGGCTCGAGGCTAGATGAGGTGTCACTACCGCCCATTGAAGCTTTTTACAATTCTCTTACTGAGAGTGAGTGCACCACTAGCGACTACGAATTTGCTAAGAGGGTTTGGGCAAAGGGCGGATGTAAAAATGGGTGGGATTATTGTAAACTTTACTTGGCCAGTGACGTACTCACTCTTCTGGATATTGTGTGCAAAAATACGGATAAAATCTATGGGGAATTTGGGTTGGATTTAGGTTATTATTTTTCCACTCCCCATTTGGTGATGGACTTGATACTTAAAATCAGCAAAGAAGAAATAGGTCTGATCGCCGATGTGGATCAGCATCTGTTTGTAGAGAGATCAATGAGGGGTGGGTATGTTTTTCACGGGGATCGTATCATGAAAACTGATCCGAGTGGACAGCACACCGATGAAAAGTCGGACGCAGTTTTTTTGGATATGAATTCTCTTTACCCATCGGCAATGTCTCACTACTGTTTGCCGTGTGGCAATTATAAATGGCTTGACAATCCCTGTGCTTCGAATTTCCCCGACATTGCCAGTGTTGAGGAGAATGGGGCACAGGGATGGTTTTTTGAAATTGACGGTGAAATACCCATGGAAATCCATGACTCGGTAAAAGACTTTGTTTTTCCGTGCATAAATAGACCGGTGGGTAGGGACTCTCTGAGCCCCTACAATTTATCTTTAGTAGAGGACGGGAGTATGCACTGGGTACCTTCAAAACAAAAACTAATTGCCGATCTCAACCCGAAACAGAATATCGTTGTTCATCACGTGCTATTGAAATGGATGGTGTCCAATGGTTTCAAGGTCACAAAGATTCATAGAGCCCTCCAATTTGATCAAAAGCCTTACATGAAAACGTTTATTGACACCTTTGTCAGTAAGCGTTCACAAGCGAAAACGAAAGTTGAAAAAGAAGTCTATAAACTCATTTTGAACTCAGCTTTCGGTAAAATGTGCGAGAGCGTACGACACAGAAGTCGATGTGACATTGTAACCAACCCCAAAGATTGTGCTCGAATCATTGCGGATCCAAACTTCACATCGTTCACAATCATAGACTCCAATATGGTGCTCCTACATCGCAAGAAAAGAAACATTGTATTAAATAAAAATATTGCAGGCGGAAGTGCAATAACTGAAATATCCAAGAAACTCATGTTGTCATTTTATTATAATGTATGCAAGGTACAGTGGCCGATTGAGGGACAAGTTCAAGTGTACTACGGGGACACTGATTCACTCCTGTTAAAAGTCAAAACTGAAAATCTATTGAATGATTTGGAAAATGGCGAGTACATTAGCTCACGAATGGACTACACTAACTGGGACGAATCCCTCTACCCAGAGCTAGTGAAACGCCAGGCCCCAAATCAATTGTTAATGTTAAAATCTGAAACGGGTAGCGATCTGATATCCAGTGGTGTGTTTCCTGGACCGAAGGTATACTGTGTGGAAACGCACGGCAAGGATATCAAACAAGTTTGCAAGGGGGTACCTACACACTTTGTAAAAAATAATTTCGACATGAGTGTGTATAGAAACTGTGTGGAACGTAGTTTAGTGCCAAGGGCGAAAGTCATGGCGATTCGCTCTTTACAATTTAAAAACTACACAGTTAGAGTTGAGAAAAACGCCATGTCTGCCATATCGGACAAAGTCTATGTACTTGAGGATGGTGTGAAGGTACTACCACACGGTCATTATTTAATTTCAGACCGAGTTGAATGTACAGAGTACAGAAAACAACTCGGTCTAAAAAAATTAACTTAAATTCACTAAAAAAAAAAGTATAAATTGGGTGGGAGGGATTTTTTTTTGGGTAATTAGGTTTTTTTTTAATTCTTTTTTTTCTATCACAATCAATTTTCAATGTGTGTGTGTGTGTGTTTGCAAGGCAGATCAATTTCCAGTATTTAATGCCGGCCCCGGCCCGGGCCCGCCGCAGCGGGCCCCCGGCGCCCGGCGCTTCCCGGCCCCGGCCGCCGCAGCGGCCGCCCCCCGGGGGGGGGGGAGGGGGGACCCCAAAATTTAAAATGTTGTAAGTAAAAGTGATATTTCAAGTGCGCATTATTCCAATAAATGTTGTATTTTTTTATAAATAAATAAACAGAAAAAAAAGTGTATTTATTTAAGTGTTTGTTTTTTTTTCTAGTGGTTATGTAAATGTTGTACTTTTTTTTATTATAAATAAATTTAAAAAAAGTGTATTTTTTTTATTCATGTTTAATGTGCCTTTTTCAATGTAGTATATTTTTTAAAGTATTGTCACCTTTTTTTTATGTATATAATAAAAGAAAATATTATTCTTTATTCTTCTTCTTCTTCTTCTCGTTATTATTCTTGAGCGGAGTAGTAGTAATAGGGAAATTATTTAGTCATTAGACAGCCATAGTCTACAGTTAGTTGTCCAGGTGAACTGTTGAAGGGAACATGTATCAATTTAAAACACCATTCAGATCGTTTCTGTGTGGACCGTCAATGTCGGGCAAAACAACACTCTTAACTAAAATAATTAAAAATTGTGATAAAATGTTTGTGGAAAAGCCGAAAAAAATCTACTATTGCTATAGTATTTGGCAGGAGTCATATGATAAAATAAAAGCAATTGCTGCCACGACAGGGTTGGTGCAGATACAATTCATACAGGGACTTGATGTTTTCAGCATTATTGAACAAAACTCTTGGTTGATCATTGACGATCTGGCTGAATCTATTGAACAATGGTCCCAGGAAATGCTACAACTGTTCACTGTTCGCTCTCATCATGAACAGATTTCCGTTACTCTGGTTCTACACAATCTCTTTCATCAGAGCAAGTGTATGCGAACACTTGCATTGAACTGTACCTACTATATCATCTACAGAGTTGTTCGTGATTCTAGCTCGCTAATAACTCTCAATAAACAAATCTATCCGGGAGCCCCCAAATTTCTGCTCTCAGCATACAATCAGGCAACTAATAAACCCTACGGCTACATCCTATTGGATCTTAATCAAAATACACCCGAGGATCTGCGTGTAGTCACAGATATTTTTGACAATGAAATTACAGTATATCTCCCCGTGAACACTAAAAAGACCTATTAGTTGCTATCATGACACTGAAGAAACTACATGAAAATAGACATTTGTTTTCAGTTCTAAGCACTTCAAAACCTCCGCTTAGGAAAGCAATACTCAAACACGGTATTGACAACGATTTCATTAATCTAATATCCGAACTTTGTTTAAATTTGATCGAGGGTAATGTTCAAGTGCCAGAAGTAGTTAAGCAACAGGCAAAGCAACATCGTTCCATTGTACGTACATTGGCCTCTAAAAAGAAAGGAAAGAATTTCAAAAGGAAACGACTTCTTCAGGCGGGCGGTAGCTTTTTCACACTTTTACTGCCAATAATTGCAGGACTTGTAAACAGTTTTCTCTAAAAGAGAGAGAATGGCAAAACCCTATAAATTGACTCCAATAGAACTCGCTCTCTCACCCGTCGAACACTTTGAGAACAATCTGAGTAAATTCCTTGACAATGAAAATATTGAGGATGATAAAAAACTGCTTTTACTTCAAGATGCACTTCGCCGAGTGGACAAACACAAGTCCTATCGCTCGAAGCCCACTGCTGCTGCTGCTGCTGCTTATCCCAAAAAAGAATCATCTCCTCAGCATTCTGCTGCTGCTGCTGGAACACAATTGAAGAAGGAGGAATTGGATTCAATTGTATTGAAAATTGGAAATCTAATGCCCCACTCATATCGTGAACAAAGTAAACGACTCCTAGCCTATCTCTTGGAAAGTGATCACATTCAAGTTGAGAGCAATGGGGCAGGGATTATAATTCAGGGCAAGAGCTATAATCTACTTGATTTAATCTATGATATGGTTACAAATCGTAAAGGACTATTATCATTTGACACTCATCTATACAACTTTCTAAATACATTAAACTTCCCCAAAAGTCTTATTGGCAATAGACAAATTCTAAAAAAATTAAATGAACATGCATCATCGTCATCATCATCAACAACAACATTGACACCATTAAAAAATGAACTTGAAGAAGAAGATTTTAAATCAATTTTGGAAAATACTAGCACACCGCTGATAGCTAGACAAAAGGGAAGACGTATCAAGTCATCATCATCACCACCATCACCACCACCAACAGCCAGTATACAAAAGGGTAGCGGTCGTTACACAACGTGTTTACGTTCAAAATGGTTGAAGTTCTGAAAGGTGTTTATGAAAATATTGGTGAGGCGGGGAGTTTAAGCACCCCCACCACTCTTTCCAAAGTCACTGGTGTTCGCACTAAAAATGTACAAGACTATCTACAAAATGAATCGAGTTACACTCTGCATAGAAATCATAGACTTCGTGCCAATCAATATCGAAAAACTAAAGCCTTTTACCCATTGCATATAATGCAAGCAGATCTCCTGACTCTAGATGAGCTTCAAAGACGTCACAATACACCGTACAAGTACATTCTACTTGCAATCAGTGTTTATAGTCGTTATGCATATGCAATTCCATTGCGATCAAAGAGAGGTGTTGAAGTTGCTCAGGCCATTGAAAGTATTCTCCAACAGGATTCATATAAAAAAATTCAAACGGATCGTGGTAGTGAATTTGTTAATCCCCATGTTGCAAAAGTACTAGAGAAATATAGTACACTGCTCTATCATAGTCACAGTCCTATAAAGGCTGCATTGGCCGAACGATTGATAAGAACTATTCGACTTTTAATTTCAAGATATTGTACATTGAAAAATACGCCGGCTTTTATTCATGATCTAGATAAAATCATGTTGATTTATAATCAACGACCTCATCGATCATTGTCCAACTCTACGCCAACGGAAGTTCATCATTCTGATCATGATACAATTGACACCTTTCTTAAACAGTATTCCAATGAATCGTCGGCTGTCAAGAAGAAGAAAAATAAATTCAATGTTGGTGATACGGTTCGAATTAATAGAACAACTAATGTTTTTGAAAAGGGGAATTACTTGTGGTCCACAGAACTTTTTAAGGTGGCAAAAATCCTAGACACTAAACCCATAACTTATCGTTTGCGTGATACCAAAGATGAGGAGATTCTCGGCGGCTTTTATGACTATGAATTACAAAAAGTTAAAAATGCTAGTGAAATCTATCAAATTGAAAAGATATTAAAGACACGTACTCGCAGGGGTAAGAAACAGTTACTTGTTCGATGGCTAGGATACAACTCTGATTTTGATTCTTGGATTGGTGTTGAAGATATTGACAATGCCCAATGATTTCTATGTAACTTTCATGTCCAACGTTTCCGATCCTCTCTACAATGAGTTGAATACGACAAGTGATTTTTGGACAAAACTCTCACCCGCCGTCAAATTTGACGGTGCATATGAAGTGGCTCTTGTCGACTGTATTCTCAAAAATACCTATGACATCCTGAGAAAGGATCGTAAATATGAAATAAAAATACGACCGTTTGAATTCGGTGATGAAGGTGCAATGGCAACTTTTGACTCTAATCAGTACCCTATTGCTAACATCCCCTACAGGGAATACAATAACATGCATGAACTGTGTCGAGTTATCAACAAAAAAATTGCAAGTCGAAAAAAAGGTGGTTTCACTTTCAATTACTCGACGGAACAAAGGAGAATTTATATTACCAATCCATTTGAGAATGAAAGAATTTTCCTCAATGAGAATTTACGTGAGGTTCTTGGTTTTAAAAACCGTATTATTAAGACAGAAAATTTCAGTGGTAGTGACCATGTTATCTATGCAGACTATGCACCCAGCTTCTCCACGGACACTTGTATATTTCTCTACGCTTCATTTGTGGAAACATCTCGGGTTGGTAATTCAAATGTTCCCCTCCTACGAGTTCTTGAACGAAAAACCAATCAAGAACATGTTCACCACTACAATATAAAGCATCTTCAGTATATTCCCGTAAACACTTCCTATTTGGAACTCTGTCAGTTAACACTAAGAACTGAATTAGGTGATCCAATAGCAATTTCAAAAGGCTTAGCAGTGATTACATGTCATTTTCGACCCATTGTCAACGACAACGACGGTACAATAACCTAAAAAATGAACAATAGAAGAATTCCATTTGTCTGTCCCGATATTGACTGTTATGTTGGTGCTTTGAGTCCACGTCAAATAGGCAATGGATTGGACTACTACAAGGGGCGTACTACAATGTCTGGCTATGGTCTTGGTAGCTGGTTTGCTAGGCTATTTCGTTCTGCACTACCCCTTGCCAGAAAATATCTTGTACCTGCTGCATCAAATTTTGCTGCCTCCACACTACAGGACTGGGGGTCGGGCAAGAATTTCAAGGAGAGTGTTAAGGAAAATATTAGATCTTCAGCAAGAGCCGTTGGTGAACAATTAAAATCTCGACAAAATGGGGAGGGATTGAAAAGGATGCGTTCGCGTCATTCACTCATCAGTCTCCACCCAGGCAGGAAGCAAAGGACATCAACAAGGACTTTGAGGAATAAAACAACGAAGTCCAATAAGCAACAGAAGAAGAAGAAAAAGAAAAAGATTGTTAGATCAAAGAAGGATTTCTTCTCTTAAGATGACTTATCTCCCCCACAAGGAATCATATCCATCAATCAGTTCCTCATTGAATCTATTCAATGCTGAAAATGTTGATGTCAGTGTCAAGTATGGCTACTATGAACAATTTCACCCTCAACAACCCCTCTCGGAAAATATACACTTTCAAATATTTTCCAATGAAGACTATTTCATTGATTTGTCGTCAACATTTATTGATTTAAATGTTGTGGTGAAGAAAAAGTCAGATAATACAACTCCAAATGCCGGCGATGGTCTCTCCTATGAAAACTGTATTCTACACAACCTATTCAAACAAATTAATGTATTTATTAATGGAACATTGGTGAGCACTAGCAATAATTTATCCAACTATGCAAGCTACATACAATTTATGATGATGACGCCAAAGGCGTACAAGGAGATGAGAGGACAATCGCTGGGCTATGAATATCGAACAGGTGTTGATACTGACGGTGAGTTGACTACAGCAGTGACCCAGGAGTATCATCTAGTTGGAAAATTAAATCATGAGATATTCAATATATCCCAATGGCTACCCCCCAATGTCAAGATTGACATAAAGTTACAGATGGCCCCATCGAATTTCATTTTGAGAAAAACACTTCCTGCAGCACCCGATGCAAATGTCATTATCACATCGGCAATTCTCCACGTCCGAAAACAACAGGTTATGAGCTCTGTTGCATTGGCAGTGGAAAAGCTAAGAGCCAATGGCAACAACATTAAACTTCTTGTCCCCCATACAATCACCAATCAACGTCACATTGCCACCGGCTCTCGTAGCTATAGCGATTCATCATTTATCAATGGAGAAATCCCATCAAAATTGGCTTTGGCCTTTGTGAAGAGTGGGAGTGCCGTTGGATCCTGGACTGAATCCCCCCACGATTTTAATTTTTTCGGTCTATCTAGCCTCGTGTGCAAAGTGAATGGTATTCCACTGTACACTCTATCATTTGACAAAAAATCCTATAGAACTCTGTACGAGTTGACAATGCAATCCCTAGATCATGACTCTCAACTATTTGAAAATGGAATAACCGATTCAATGTTTTCAAAAAATCATGGGGTTATTGTTTTGGATTTGTCAGGCACACAGGATATGAGCATAGTACGAACAGGGAATGTACGTTTAGAGTGTACATTTGCCAATGCTCTGACTGAGAGTATCACACTAATATCACTGAGTCAATTTGAAACCTATTGGGAAATCACGCCCGACGGCAGTGTTCTACTAGACCTAGCACCATGAACACAAACCAAATAATCAACGTATTTAGTATGGATCCATACATGTCCCAGTACAAGTCCTATTGCATACCTTCGGACTTCATTGAAAAAATTCCAAGTGTTAACAATACCCTGATCATTGTTAATAGCAGTCCGTCGACTTTGAAGACCGGTCATTGGCTAAGCATCTTTCAAACAGCGAAGAATATTGAATTTTTTGATCCTCTTGGCCTATCGTATAAATTCTACGCACCATACATCAGCAACTTTATTGAAAGCAGTGGGAAAACCATTATTCAAAATCAACAAAGAGTACAGGATTTAGCGACTAAGACATGTGGCTTTCATGCACTACTCTTTTTCATGTTCAGATGTCGTGGCTACACCTACAAGCAGTTTCTCGACATCTACGTTGACTTACCTCAATTGAACGACTTTCTAGTGGAGAATATACTTACAAGTGTATTTAATATTGATTTTAGTGCCCTAAGAATAAAATGTTCTAAAGATATATGTGAAATTGTTTATTAATAAAAAAAAAATTATATACATGATAAAAACGACTTTTTTGCTCTTTAGATTTCATCCACTACTAGGTATTTGTCGACAACAACTAGTGCAGGTAGATTATCTGAATTCACAGTGTACTGATCCTGATGTAGTGCAATGTCAGGGTCACATTTTCTACAGTAGAGTGTGACTTCACTCTTGTCATATCTCTTTGTATAGTCAATGATACTATTCTCATTCATTCTATAGAATTCACATGTTTCAATTTGCCTATTTGAAGCAATTTCACAAACAGTGTCCTCAAGTGTCGAATCACATTCCGTCACAGCCAAATAAAAATCAGTGGGCTTATAATCATAACACCCAGTGTCTTCACAACGATGACGTAGAAACCATATTCTTTTGTTGTTCCAACAGTTGAATCGTTGACCTGGTTCCTCCTCCCAGAACAATCTAAAACCACGACGATACCAATCTCGTAGCAATAAACTAAAATCACGGTTAGGATTCTTTCCAATCATACCGGGATATGTACTCTCCCACTGATTGCATTTATCATAATGACAATTGGAGCATAGGTGACCTCTAGGATGAGAGTCACACACCTCTTCAAGACAGGAATTACATCCTTTAATTTGTATAGCATATCCTCTATGCAATTTACACGGGTTGCATAATCTACACTTTTCATCATACTCCTCAATCATTGTGCAATTCTCACATGATGACCAGCTGCCCTGTGTGTACATACATAACGGACATGTATGGAACATTTTGTCATGTGTTAACGCTCTCACTGCCACAATGGAACTGAGCTAGCAACAAAAAAAAAGTCTGAGAGAGAGAGAGAGGAGTAAATCATCCTTGAGCACCATCTTTCTTATGAAAAAAGTCCTAAATTTCTAAACTAATGTTTAAAAGCATATCCACAATGTCATTTTGTCGTGTCGTGATCAATATATCAATAAATTGTGTAAATGCATTTGGACCACGATGTAGAAGCTTCATACAATAGTCTAATGATGGAGAATCAGTTTTCATTATATCAACAAGCATTCCTCGAGAAAATATCTTCCTTTGAATAGACAACTCTAGAAAATCATCATCTAGAATCAAACGTTTTTCCATAAGAACTAGATTCCTCATGATTCGCTCTCTCTCGAATCTATCCATTTTTAGAGTCCTAACTCTCTCACAACCAACTTCAGACTAATCAGAAT
This sequence comes from Artemia sinica, assembly GCA_027921565.1. Lineage (NCBI taxonomy): Eukaryota > Metazoa > Arthropoda > Branchiopoda > Anostraca > Artemiidae > Artemia > Artemia sinica. Next base: position 15,512,157 of record CM051269.1, on the reverse strand, counting down.
TTCTTTTTCTACTCTAGAAAATATACGCTTGTCTACTATAGAAAGAAAAAAAAAACCATTGATTTAGAAACATTTTTATTGAACATAATTACAATAATAATATTCACTGATGCATTTTGTTCTCATCAATATATTTCGATAGGACATCTAATGCTGACCGAAGTTTATTTATATGGAGAATATTCACTTTTCCAGCAAAACATAGCTGCTCCTCCTGCTTAAATTTGCTTAATGATATCACATATCTCGCATACATAATGTCCCATTCAAGACATAGTCTACAGCCAGCGGTTATTTCCACAGCTACATTAGGTACTCGTATATCGCTACTGCTGCTGCTGTCGCTTCCATCATTAATCTCCAATAGTGTAAATGCACCACTCATTTTTTTTCACTAATATCCTTGCAAATAAACTATTCTCTTTGAATTCAATTCTCTTACTAATATGAATTGTAAAGAAAACTATTCCTTTTATTCAAATCCTAATCACCAATCAAGTTATACTCGTTCCTCTTGGCAATGGTGTAATGACCTGTAGAATAGGACTACCAGAAAAACCTGTTTGGTACGGGCGCGTACGCAAAGTATATACCTTCAAGCAAATTCCATATGATATTTCAAATTACTATACCTTCTATAGAAATGATACCTCTTTGCAAATGACCCTGGTAACCCAATTCGTTTAAAATATACACACATATCTATGCCTCAGGCGTATATCTGAATGTATATTTTAAACGAATTGGACGGTTACTACTCATACATATTTGATTTGGCATATGAAGAGGTAAGCTGTAAAAACTTGACCTCCCTTACTTATTTATTTACTTATTTTATTTTCGTTGGTTTGCATCCTGTATGTAAATCCTGTAGGCATGGGAGAGTGCCCATGAGTGCGTCAGGCACGCTAGGATCTTGAAGTATTTAGGACCCTCAGAAGCTCTTTTCGTGTGGTAAGGGAGGGTACGGAAACCCTCGAAAAAGTGCATTTTTATGCTCAAATTCTTAACTTTCTAAGAGAGGTCGTTCAGACAAGTGTGTAAGGAATTTATCCCTACATACCTTCCTTTGTAAGAATATGTTTGGACCAAACGAAAATTTTTAGTGCTGATGGGGCTGGCAACCCCTTCGGATCGCAAAAACGTTAGTTTTGGGAAATATTATTTTTTGAAATATTAAAGGAGTGTGACTAAAACTCAATCTTAAGCGTAAAGAACGAGGGTACGCTGTGGCTGCAACCTCTCTCATTTGTAGGGAATTGTTTTTTTCATTATCATAGTAATACACTTCAATGAGATCTTATTCTCCATGTACTGTCGTCCTAAAGTTAAACTTCAGTGCAAAAAATGGCTGATGGGTGAGGGGAGAGAAGGGCTCTCTTATTTACGATAGCACTGAATGTGATGTTAAAGAACAAAAATTAAATATATAAAACATTCTTTCGACCAAAGTTAAGCAATGTTAGATACTAGAACAAATATAAATTATTATTTTAAGAGGGAGGGGGAGGGGGTACGACTCCCCGCAACGTTCACCCTTTACGCTGAAGTTTATGATTTTTTTTTTGTCGGTGCCACAAGTTAAAGAAAAATCACACCAGGGTGGTCTTAGGGACCCTAACCCCTACCTAAAAAAGGCCAAAATTTGGACTAAATAGTATTTAGTCCAAATTTTGTATTTAGTAAATACAGGGGGTAGATGCGAAAAATACCGATAGAGGAGCCAAGTTTTTACCGGTATCCCCCCCCCCCCCACCAAGCATCATTTATGTATAGGCCCCTGATCAAACATAATTTTATGAACTAGATATCATAATGAAGCCTCAATATCCAGCTGCATACTGTAGTACCTTTGTATAAAATAAACCATAAAAAAATTATGAATCTAGGGGCACCATGTTTTTTTCAATGAAATTACCAGAAAAGAGCTTATTTACTGAAGATAAAAAATATGTTTTTTGAAATTTAGAGGGGGGACGTAGAGGGTCCATAATTGATGCCATAATTGATGGTACTATGGTGTTGATACTTAATACTATACTTGACTTTCGAACGAATAGGTACATTTTAAATATACATTCAATATCAATTATTTGTTTACGATTGTGTTTTACTGATATCTTATTTTATAGCACTATTTGTCTTATCTAGGTTCAAACAGCCATTCCAAATCGGAGTCAGGTGGCATTTCTTCTACAAGGCATAATGGTGATGGCGTTGTTATTAAGAAGCTAAAAAGGAATCATGCGGTTTTGGCAAATCCTCCAAAGAAGAGCTTACACGGGTAATTTCTGAGTCCTCATTATGCAGTTTAAATAAAATTTCTGAAATTTTGGTTTTCAGTCAATGAGAGTTCATTTCCAAAAATAATATACAGATTTAAAATAATAGCATACAACTTAAAATGATAATAATAATATAAAAGTTTAAAAATAACATAAAGGAGCTTTTGCTGTTCGACAACAAAATGCCCAAACTTTTTTTTCTCTGATTTCATACTTAAATAAATAGTTAAAATGAATACAATAGTGAGTGTGGGTAAGTACATTTTCGACTACTATATTTAAAAGGGCACTATGTGACATTTTTGTCAAACTGATAGTTCCACCCAACCACTTTTCACTTAAAGCGCTTGATTTTATTTGGTCACACTATTTTTTTCTGTACATTTTGTGGTTAAGATATTGTGAAGTTTCGTTTCTTAGAAAGTTCCGTTTTCCCAGTCTAAAATTCCAAAATATCCATTTTCGTCTTTCATTTCATATTAAATTTTAATCCTGTAATATGTGGCCAAAACGGCTTCTAAGTAAAAACCTTTTTGAATAGTGATTAACAGCCATAAGTTTTTTTTCATTTTTCACAATCATTTTTTTTTTTAGAAAATGCGCTCAGTAACATAAGGACAATATGACCATTTTTAAGGTTTTAATATTGATATTTCGAACAATAATACATTTTTTTTTTAATATATAGCAAAACTGACGATTTTAATTTTGAAGTAATTAATTTCCCATTCCTCGAAAGTAATATGCATTCAAATATCACTTATTCAGCTTTTTATTCCCAACTATTTAAGTATGCAAGAATTGCAGTAATTACACAGATTTTAAAATAGATGTCAAACGCTTAGCCAAAATTGGTCTTAAATATTTTTTCTGCCAATAAAATTAGTTAGCAATTTAAAAAATTTAGTTTTCTGTATAATGAACTTTTAGATAAATATACAAAAAATTATCAAGAAATACTGAAGGATATTTTACTGTAATTCCTGTTTCTTTTCTTTTTTTTGGGGGGGGGGGTATATATACAGGGTTTCTGGACCAGCTAGAAGGGCTTTAAATTTATAATCAAACAGTTCGTGGTAGCGCTCTCAAGAACATCCATTGATGATCTTTGGCCGAAGACGCAGGAGAGGTCATCGTGGAGAGGCATCGTTGCCACCTTATGCACCGACCGGCGTGGGAAGTCCTAAGTCATGGCCAGTAGGGCAACAGTAATTCTAAAGGTGGTTTTCACGAATGAGCTTTTTCCTTGGAGTGTAAAAACCAAATGAGTCTTTGGTTGATTTTCGTTCTTATTGACGGCGAGTTCGTTTATAGAAGAAATGAAGGCGTGAAAAAGACTGAACCAATGGATTAAGTGCTTTAACTTTAAGAATATATGCTGTAACTCTCAGCTTAAAAATATCATACAGCGCATTTTAAAATACACAGTAGAGTTGTCCCAGAACAAATTGTTCAGCCGTCATATCTTGCATTGATTAATTTTTTCGGTTGAAGTCTGTAATGGTTTCGTTTTACAGGGCTGAAACTCGTGTGGGATGAATGATGCAGGAGTTGAGTTTTACCGGGGTTGAATTTTGCCAGGATGGTTTAATTAATTCACTTTCAGTTTAATACGGAGTCGACACTTTTCTTCCTCAGTATTTGAGCCTCTTTAATAGTTAAGTGTAAAAATCTCATAACCAGAAATTTAAGCTACAGACTAAACTCAACAACAAAATATTCCAAACCCTCCTTTCAAATATCTTCATAACGACAACAGCCTTCAGCCTCGTTGCACAGGTCCAGAACCCAACAATGTATATGACAGGGCTTCTCCAACTGGGCTAATCCAACTGGTTGTCTTCTCTCATCGAGTAGCCAGACCACCAACCCAGCGTAATTTAAGATGTGTTATGTTACCAAGAAAGAATTATACAGAAAAAAATCTGAAAAATATACTCTGAATACTTTGACTCTTATTGAGAAGAGGCTGTTGCAAAAATTAAGACTTTTATATACTAAAGATTTTAAAGTAAAAGGAATTAAATTTTAAATTAAAGATTTTTAAATTAAATTAAAAGATTTAAAGATATCCTCAGACAATTTGATGGTAGCTTAAATTAAGATAACTTAGAACTGAGATATTAAGAATTTTACATTCAAGATGAAACAAAAGTATTTTGATGCCTAAACCTCTAATTTTCAGCTACTTCTGTATGCTAGAAAAAGAGCTTAGTGAAAGAGAAAATATTTGAACTATCTAAGGAGCATAAAAGGTTCAAAGAAAAAAGATAAGATCACTCGATAGAACTTAGTTTGTCTGAAGTTGAAACGCCACTCTAATTTTTCCTAAAATGGCACATATTGCCTTTGGAATCACCGCAGACAGCATGTGTGGCGAATACCCTAGTTAGGAAAGTTTAATACTTTAAACGGAAGATCAAAATAAAAACTGTATTGATAGAAACGAAAACAAAAGAACACAAGTTGAAATATTTTCTGAGATGCATTTAATATTATAGAATTGAATCTGTTGGAAGCATCTATTTGTATTTCACGATTTTAAGAATTGTTAATAAGGATGAAATGTTGACATTATGCTATATAATTAAGAACTGGGTAGTAAAGGTTGTGCACTATCTTTCAGATATAAGAATAGATATATGATATATGAATCTGACTATAGATTAAATAAAAAAAACAAGTTTTTTAAACTGAAAGTAAGGAGCGACATTAAACGTAAAACGAACAGAAATTATTCTGTATATGAAAGAGACTGTCCCCTCCTCAACGCCTCGCTCTTACGCTAAAGTTTTTTATTGTTTTAAAAAATAAAGTTGTGAGACAGAGTCAAACTTTAGCGTAAGGAGCGAGGCATTGAGGAGGGGACAGTCTCTTTCATATACAGAATAATTTTTGTTCGTTTTAAGTTTTAATGTCGCTCCTTACTTTCAGTTTAAAAAACTTGTTTTTTTTATTTAATATTTGAATGTTTTTGAATAAATGCAGGTTTTGATCTTGGCTCACCGTACATGAATAATTAAAACAAAATTTTCATGTTAATTTACTTTTATTTAGTTAAATGGCTTTCTCGAAACTTGTTTAATTTTATTTACGAACGTTTTTATTAGTAATAAATATACGTAACTTACGAATTAACTTACGTAACGAACTTCTATATTCATATATTTTTTAATACGTTTATTAGGGGGTTCGCCCCCTAGTCAATACCTTGCTCTTTAAGCGAAAGTTCAAATTTTGTTCCAATTCTTTAGAAATGACCGCTTATTCACAAAGGCCGTTAATTAGAATAAATAGCTCTTATGAAAGTACTAAAACATCTTTGGCTTAAAGAGCGAGGCATTCACTACGGGGTGAACCCAATTATATATGTAATATTTCCTGTTCGTTTAAAGTTTCGATGTTGCTGCTGTTGCAGTTGAAATACGTGTTTTTTTTTATTAAATTTATGATCTTTTTTTAAATAATGCTGGGAAGTCCGGCGTCCCCTTCATAGCAATGTCCCTTCCCCCATGAAAACTTCCTTCATGGAAAGATCCTCCCACATAACCCCTGACCCACCCGCCCTCCACTACCAGGAAAAATCTCCTCTGAAAACGTCTGTATACTTCCAAATAACCAATACTATATGTTAACATTGGGTAAAGTTCATAACTTTCAGCCCTCCCCCCGGGAACTTCGGGGGATTAAGCCATCCTAAAAGACATACTTATAATATTTTCGAACATGCTGAATAAAATGGCTATCTCAAAATTTTGATCAGGTGACTTTGGGAAAAAAATGAGCGTGGGAGGGGCCTAGTTGCCCTCCATTTTTTTGGTCACTTAAAAAGGGCACTAGAACTTTCAATTTCCATTCCAATGAGCCCTCCTACGATATTCTAGGACAACTGGTTCGATACGATCACCCCTGGGGAAAAAAAAAAAAAAAACAAACAAATAAACACGCACCCGTGATCTTTCTTCTGGCAAAAAATGCAAAATTCCACATTTTTGTAGATGGGAGCTTGAAACCTCTACAGTAGGGTTCTCTGATACGCGGAATATGATGGTGTGATTTTCATTAAGGTTCTATAACTTTTAGGGGGTCTTTCCCCCTTTTTTCGAAAATCAGCCAAATTTTCTCAGGCGCCTTACTTTTGACGGGTAGGATTAAACTTGATGAAACTTATATATTTGAAATCAGCATTAAAATGTGATTCTTTTGATGTATCTATTTGTATCAAAATACCGTTTTCTAGAGTTTCGGTTACCATTGAGCCGGGTCGCTCCTTACTTACAGTTCGTTACCGCGAACTGTTTGATATATGAATCTGACTATGGTTTTGTTTCCCTCTAGGTGTGGTCAAGGCATTATTTTTATACTTCAGATCCTATCTCCTCCTTACCTCAAAGTAAATAGAGTGATATAACACCCAAATCCTTGGAAATAAAGCAATTTAATGCTAAACTGTAGCGTCAATTCGCAAAATTTTATGGAGAGCAAAATATATTTTTCAAAATTTACGTGGGGGGGGCAATTTTCGTTCATTTATTTCAACATAAATGCCAAAAAAAGACACATTTAAATGAAACTGCCCCCGAAAGGTGTTTTTCAAATCAGGAGTCGGGTAGAGAATCCAGGGAGGACACAGACTTGGACCCCTTGGACCCCTTGGACACATGCTCCTTGGACCCCAATTAAAGCCACTCATGCTAAATCATTTAAGTTTGTTTTAGATTTTAACATCAAAGCTTGACAATCAATTTTATATAATGTGTTAGAGGTAATTACTTGGTTAGGAAAAAAAAAGAATAAAAAGAAAAGAACTGTCTTCCTAATCCTGCAATTGAGATGAACGAGCACTTGAACGAGGTCTTGACCTTACTTATCCATCGAAATACCTAGGGCAAAACAGTATAACCAAATCAAAATTTCCAAATCCATTCAAAGTCATCATTAATAAATTTAAGCCGTTGTCATTTACAAGCAAAAGCACCTTAAATCTAATGATACATTTCCAAGCATTTCTAAGGGATTTAATTTCCTTACACGGAAATTCCCTTAAAGCGTCCTTATTTCCTTAAAGGGATTTAATTTCCTTAAAGCGTCTTTTATGGTATCCCTATGTTAGGTAAAACTTGTGAAATACATGCCTACTAGTAAAATTATTCAAAAGATACCTACAGAATAAGACTATTTCTTTCCATATTAGAATCCCATAAGTCAGTGAAACCTAAATACAAAACTGGAACAAATACAGACTTTACGGGCCGGAGGTGGGTTATAAAAAAAAATGCTCTATTGGTTTCTGGAACCAATTAAATAAAAAAGAAAACAAGTTTTTTAACTGAAATTAAGGAGCGACATTAAAACTTAAAAGCAACAGAAATCATTCCGTATATGAAAGGGGTTGTCCCCTCCTCAACGCCTGGCTCTTTACGCTAAAGTTTTTATTGTTAAAAAAAAATAAAATTGTGAGACGGAGTCAAACTTTAGCGTAAAGAGCAAGGCGTTGAGGAGGGGACAGCCTCTATCATATACGGAATAATTTCTGTTCGTTTTAAGTTTTAATGTCGCTCCTTACTTTCACTTAAAAAAAAATTGTTTTTTAATTTAATTTCTGATCATTTTGAATTAATGGAGGTTTTGATTTTGGCTCACCGTACATGAATGATTACAACAAAATTTGAATATTAATTTTACTTTTTTTGGTTAAATGACTTTCTCGAAAGTTATTTAATTTTGTCTACAAACGTTTTTAATAGTAATAAATATACGTAACTTACGAATGAACTTAAATAACGAACTCCTATATTCGTAAATTTTTATTACGATTATTAGGGGGTTCGCCCCCTAGTCAATACCTCGCTCTTTACACTAAAGTTCAAATTGTGTCCCAATTGTTTAAGAATTAGAACACCAATTCTTAAATCATTAATCACAAAGGCCGGTAATTAGAATACATAGCTCTTATGAAAGTATACTAAAAAAAAAACTTTAGCGTAAAGAGCGAGCTATTGACTAGGGGGCAAACCCAATCATATACGTAATAATATTTGTTCGCTTTAAGTTTTGAAGTGCTCCTTACTTTCATTTGAAAAACTTGTTTTTTTATTTAATTTCTGATCGTTTTTTTTAAATAATGCAGGAAATTCGTGCCCCCCTTCATAGCAATGTCCCTTCCCCCATGAAAACTTCCTCCATGGAAAGATCTTCCCAAGTAAATCCCGACCACCACCCCCCCTACAAGAAAAATACCCCCTGGAAATGTCTGCATACTTCCCAATAACCAATACTACATGAAAACATTGGGCAAAGTTCAATACTTGCAGCCCTTCCCCTGGGGACTGTAGGGAACTATTTTTCTGAACAAAATAGCCATCTCAAAATTTTCATCCGAGTGACTTTGGGGGGGAAAATAGCTTGGGAGGGGGCCTGTTTACCCTCCATTTTTGTGGTCAATTAAAAAGGGCACTAGAACTTTTAATTTTCGTTCGAATGAGCCCTCCCACGGTATTCTAGGACCACTGAGTCGATATGATCACCCCTGGGGAAACAAAACAAACAAATAAACACGTATCCGTGATCTTTCTTCTTGCAAAAAATACAAAATTCTACATTTCTGCAGATAGGAGCTTAAAACCTCTACTGTATGGTTCTCTGATACGCTGAATCTGATGGTGTGATTTTCATTAAGGTTTTATGACTTTTAGGGGGTGTTTCTCCCTTTTTTCGAAAATTAGGCAAATTTTCTCAGGCGCATATCTTTTGATGGGTAAGACTAAACTTGATGAAACTTATATATTTGAAATCAACATAAAAATTTGATTCTTTTGATGTATCTATTAATATCAAAAATCGGTTTTTTAGAGTTTCGATTACTATTGAGCCGGGTCGCTCCTTACTTACAGTTCGTTACCACGAACTGTTTGATTATAAATTTAAAGCCCTTCTAGCTGGTCCAGAAACCCTGTATATATACCCCCCCCCCAAAAAAAAAGAAAAGAAACAGGAATTACAGTAAAATGTCCTTCAGTATTTCTTGATAATTTTTTGTATATTTATCTAAAAGTTCATTATACAGAAAACTAAATTTTTTAAATTGCTAACTAATTTTATTGGCAGAAAAAATATTTAAGACCAATTTTGGCTAAGCGTTTGACATCTATTTTAAAATCTGTGTAATTACTGCAATTCTTGCATACTTAAATAGTTGGGAATAAAAAGCTGAATAAGTGATATTTGAATGCATATTACTTTCGAGGAATGGGAAATTAATTACTTCAAAATTAAAATCGTCAGTTTTGCTATATATTTAAAAAAAAATGTATTATTGTTCGAAATATCAATATTAAAACCTTAAAAATGGTCATATTGTCCTTATGTTACTGAGCGCATTTTCTAAAAAGAAATGATTGTGAAAAATGAAAAAAAACTTATGGCTGTTAATCACTATTCAAAAAGGTTTTTACTTAGAAGCCGTTTTGGCCACATATTACAGGATTAAAATTTAATATGAAATGAAAGACGAAAATGGATATTTTGGAATTTTAGACTGGGAAAACGGAACTTTCTAAGAAACGAAACTTCACAATATCTTAATCACAAAATGTACAGAAAAAATAGTGTGACCAAATAAAATTAAGCGCTTTAAGTGAAAAGTGGTTGGGTGGAACTATCAGTTTTGACAAAATGTCACATAGTGCCCTTTTAAATATAGTAGTCGAAAATGTACTTACCCACACTCACTATTGTATTCATTTTAACTATTTATTTAAGTATGAAATCAGAGAAAAAAAAGTTTGGGCATTTTGTTGTCGAACAGCAAAAGCTCCTTTATGTTATTTTTAAACTTTTATATTATTATTATCATTTTAAGTTGTATGCTATTATTTTAAATCTGTATATTATTTTTGGAGATGAACTCTCATTGACTGAAAACCAAAATTTCAGAAGTTTTATTTAAACTGCATAATGAGGACTCAGAAATTACCCGTGTAAGCTCTTCTTTGGAGGATTTGCCAAAACCGCATGATTCCTTTTTAGCTTCTTAATAACAACGCCATCACCATTATGCCTTGTAGAAGAAATGCCACCTGACTCCGATTTGGAATGGCTATTTGAACCTGGATAAGACAAATAGTGCTATAAAATAAGATATCAGTAAAACACAATCGTAAACAAATAATTGATATTGAATGTATATTTGAAATGTACCTATTCGTTCGAAAGTCAAGTATAGTATTAAGTATCCACACCATAGTACCATCAATTATGGCATCAATTATGGACCCTCTACGTCCCCCCTCTAAATTTCAAAAAACACATTTTTTATCTTCAGTAAATAAGCTCTTTTCTGGTAATTTCATTGAAAAAAACATGGTGCCCCCTAGATTCATAATTTTTTTAAGGTTTATTTTATACAAAGGTACTACAGTATGCAGCTGGATATTGAGGCTTCATTATGATATCTAGTTCATAAAATTATGTTTGATCAGGGGCCTATACATAAATGATGCTTGGTGGGGGGGGATACCGGTAAAAACTTGGCTCCTCTATCGGTATTTTTCGCATCTACCCCCTGTATTTACTAAATACAAATTTGGACTAAATACTATTTAGTCCAAATTTTGGCCTTTTTTAGGTAGGGTTAGGGTCCCTAAGACCACCCTGGTTGTGATTTTTCTTTAACTTGTGGCACCGACAAAAAAAATCATAAACTTCAGCGTAAAGGGTGAACGTTGCGGGGAGTCGTACCTCCTCCTCCTCCCTCTTAAAATAATAATTTATATTTGTTCTAGTATCTAACATTGCTTAACTTTGGTCGAAAGAATGTTTTATATATTTAATTTTTGTTCTTTAACATCACATTCAGTGTTATCGTAAATAAGAGAGCCCTTCTCTCCCCTCACCGATCAGCCATTTTTTGCACTGAAGTTTAACTTTAGGACGACAGTACATGGAGAATAAGATCTCATTGAAGTATATTACTATGATAATGAAAAACAATTCCCTACAAATGAGAGAGGTTGCAGCCACAGCGTACCCTCGTTCTTTACGCTTAAGATTAAGTTTTAGTCACACTCCTTTAATATTTCAAAAATAATATTTCCCAAAACTAACGTTTTTGCGATCCGAAGGGGTTGCCAGCCCCATCAGCACTAAAAATTTTCGTTTGGTCCAAACATATTCTTACAAAGGAAGGTATGTAGGGATAAATTCCTTACACACTTGTCTGAACGACCTCTCTTAGAAAGTTAAGAATTTGAGCATAAAAATGCACTTTTTCGAGGGTTTCCGTACCCTCCCTTACCACACGAAAAGAGCTTCTGAGGGTCCTAAATACTTCAAGATCCTAGCGTGCCTGACGCACTCATGGGCACTCTCCCATGCCTACAGGATTTACATACAGGATGCAAACCAACGAAAATAAAATAAGTAAATAAATAAGTAAGGGAGGTCAAGTTTTTACAGCTTACCTCTTCATATGCCAAATCAAATATGTATGTATGTATATGGCATAATACATGGTTGAACTAAAACTTCTCACTTTTAAACTCAATTTACAAAAAAATCGAGATACGACCTTTCATTTTGGGAACAACGGTTTACAACAAAGTCCCGCTGCAAAAGAGACAAAAACTTACTTTGGTACGCCACAGATTGATGGTTCTCTGGACTCGCTACTGATGTAACCAGTGTTACCAGTAAAGTCAGCTCCGTAAACGGTACTTGCATTCTAATTTATAATCCAAATCTATTACCGAGACATTCTTCTTGTATGACACCAGCGTTGTCGTAAAGTTTTTCCTCTGACAAAAGAAAACAAAAACTGGATTAAAATTATCGATGAATCTAAAACACTGGCAGGAATCCATAACAAACAACAAAGGTACTGCAGCAGTGAAGCATTCAGAGGTTGCCTATTCACTCTTGGAAGCGCACTAAAGTAAAGAACCAGATCAGGGGCTTAAAGTATTCACGTATTTTAATTAGGACGAGGAAGGGCTTAGCGTACCTAGGAATTTGCATTGGGAGAAAGGGAAAGGTCAAATATGGAGAAGGTCATTTTTACGTTTGTTTTAGTCGTTACATTACTGAGAAGAATATACGAATATTATTATTCAATTACAAATATTTAGAGAAGGGGGAAGGATCAGGTTCACACTTTTTCTTGGGTGTGGGCCATTTCTTCTAAAGATTTCAAGACTTTAAAGATTATTCTTAAACAAGAGGTTTATCAGGATTGAACCCCCCCCCCCCCCAAAAAAAAAAAAATTGTCCAACTCATAAAAGTAACAAAATGTATATAAAAAAAACTTGCGTGTTTTTTAAAGTTTTTTGTAGCCCCCCTCCCAACCCCGAACAATCTTGGATACACCCTTGTTCTTACACAATCCTTTTGATTGGTTTACGTTTTGAATTTTTTTTTCAAAAACATAAAATGAATGATATCTTTACAATTAAAGCTAAAAAAAATACATATATACAGAAATAAATTAAAATTATTAAAATTAAAGTTCAATTCCAACAATCCAACAGATCGTGGTAACGAACTGTAAGTAAGGAGCGATGCGGCTCAATAGTAACCGGAACTTTAAAGAAACAGAGTCTTTATAACAATAAATACATCGAAAGAATCAAATTGTGATCCTCATTCAAAATATGTAAAAACTTTCAAATTTAATGTTACCCATCAAAAGTTATGAGCCTGAAAAAATGTGCCCAGTTTTTGAAAAAAGGGACGAAGGACTCGCAGAACATAAATTGATGTTAATGAAAATGACACCATCGGATTCAGCATACCAGAGAACTCTACTGTAGAGGTTTCAAGCTCCTATACACAAAATGTGGAATTTTGCTTTTTTTGCCAGAAGAAAGATCACGGACGCGTGTTTAGTTGTTTTTGTTTTTTTTTGTTTTTGTTTGTTTCACCCGGGAGTGATCATATTGAACCAGTGATCTTAGAAGATCGGGAGAGGGTTCATTTGATTGGAAATCAAAAGTTCTAGGGCCCTTTGTAAGTAACCGAAAATATTGGAGGCTGCTAGCTCCCCTCTCACGTTCATTTCCCCCCAAATTAGCCCGATCAAAATTTTGAGATAGCCATGTTTTTCAGCATAGTCAGAAAACCTATTAAATATGTCTTTGAGGATGACTTGACTCCCCACAGTCTCCGGGGGAAGGGCTGCAAGCTATAAACTTTGCCCATTGTTTACATATAGTATTGGTTATTAAGAAGTATACAGACATTTTTCAGTGGGATTTTTCCGATGGAGGGGGTGGGGGGGGGGGTTAGGGTGTAAGATCTTTCCATGATGAGTTTTAGAGGGGAAGGAATTTCCCATGGAGGGGGAGCCTTATTTCCCAGCATTATTTAAAAAACATAAGAAATTAAATAAAAAACAAGTTTTTTCAATTGAAAGTAAGGAGCAATATTAAAATTTAAAAGAAACAAAAATTATTACGTATATGAGACGATCGCCCTCTTCTCAATACCTCGCTCTTTACGCTATTTTTTAGAACTTCTAAAGAGCTTATTACTCTAATTAACGGCCTTTATGATTCAGGAGATATTCTGAGATTTCTGGAACACAAATCTAAGTTTAGCGTAAAGAGCGATGTATTTAGGAGAGGACGACCCCCCCCTCAAACATGTAATAGTTTTTGTTCGTTTTGAGCTTTAATGTTGCTCGTTACTTCCAATTGAAAAAAACTTGTTTTTATTATTTAATCATAGGCAGCGCAATAGCGCTGCCTAAGTAAGGAACGATGTTGGCACAATGTATTATTTATTGTTATTATTATTTTTTTTTTGGTTTTAGACTAGGGACTTCGTATCGAAGGAGTTGTCGTAGAAACTTCGAAAAGAGCTAATTCGATTGGAAATTAGAAGGACTTGTGCCCTTTTTAATAGTCGAAAGGGATTGGAAGGAAACTAATACCCCTTCCACGTCCACCATTTCCCCAAACACATCCAATCAAAATTTTGAGATAGCTATTTTATTCAACATATTTGAAAGTTCTGGAAATTAGGTTTTTGAGGATGGAAAAAATCCATCTCCCCTTTTTAATAGTCGAAAGTGATTGAAGGGCAACTAACCCCCCTCTCACGCCTGCCTATTCCCCACACAAATCCAATCAAAATTTTGAGATATCCACTTTGTTTAACGTAGTTATAAGTTCTGTAAATTATTTCTTTGAGGATTACGAACCCCCTAGAGCCCCCAGGGCAAAGAATGTAAGTTATGCCCTGGGGCGCATACAGTTTTTATAGATAGCGTTGTCGTAGAAACCTTTTAATAGTCGAAAGTAATTGGAAGGCAACTAACACCCATTCCACGCCCACTATTTCCCCAAACACATCCAATCAAAATTTTTAGATAGCTATTAGTAGTAGGGATGGGGTCACTATTTCTAACTATACAAGATTACAGCCAATCAGAGGGCTACAATACTAACTATACAAGATCACGTGCCTCTTTCTAGGTCAATCGCGGGAGTCAGAAATACTAACGGGAAGTGACGCAACTGATATAAGGAATTATGCGGGACTATAAAGAGATAGAAATTCTATTTTAATAAGGCTTCATTTTCTTTAGGCTTAGTGATAAATTCAGGAATTATTAGTATTTCGAAGCCTTTATATCGCAACTTGGCTCTTGAATTCACCTCTTAGATAACCTAGATTTACGATGTTTCTAAGTGCAACAGATACAGAGGGGAATGATTATGGCTTCACTTAGGGGGTGAGATGAAGCGTTTAGATTGTAGTGTATATGTGATATCGAATTTAAAATTCTTTAGGCTTAGAGATAAATTCTGGAATTATTATTATTTTTTCGAAGCCTTTATAACGCAACTTGGCATAAATGTTAGAATAACAACACTAGTATAAATCTTTGGAAACGGTTAACGATGACAAGAAGATTTTGCAACTTAACTTGGCTTTACTTCACGGTTGTGTTCGGTATAATACACGAATACCAATCGAGCAGTGTTGCCAATATAAAATATGCTTTAGCAATGGGTATGCTAAAAAGTTGAAACTAATTGAGTTGTAGACGTCAAGATGACATTGTGACTTGACCTAGCTTTACTTCTCGGGTGTGTTCTGTATAACACACAAGTACCATTTGAGCAGTGTTGTCATTACAAAATATTGTTTAGCATTGGAGTATACTAAAAAGTTGAAACTAATAAAGTTGTAGATGCTGAAAAAAGAATTTTAATATAGAAATTCAGAACAATTCTTTGAAATCCTTAGAAATCAACTAGTGAGATGGTTATGGATTTGAACCATCAAGGACCGCAACCACCAATGACCCTACCCACCAAGGGCCCTCCCCTCCAACCTCCAAGGGTTTCCTCCCTCCAACTTTATGGGGACACACCCCCCCCCCATTTTGTTATACTTTCTTAAGTTTTTTTTAACTTTTTTTAACATGGTAATTTTTTTAACTTTTTTTTTCATGTCTTAGATTGACATGAAACATACTTAAAACCTAAAAAACTAACATTTAATATTTTTCGAATTAAAAATGAGAATGATATAGATATTTTTGTCGGGACTTTTATTATTAAAAAAATAATGTTTGTAGTAGCACTTTTTTTGGACTGAATTTTATTGGACAGGATTTTTTTTATAAATCTTAAACTGACATGAAACATGCTTGCGGCTGGACCAATCGTACACTATGCTTCCTCATAGACACGGGGTGGCTTTCCCTGTGGTACTCTATGGTCGATTATCGACACCACACGGATGTACCATTTGAGAACTAAAGTAAGATCAAAAACAACATGGCAGATTATAACATGGATCAACGTGTAGAGTTAGAAATATCATTTTATTCTGAGTGTTCTATTTGTATTGGCCACTATCCTGACTTCAGTAATTCGTATGAGAGTAATGCAGCAAATTTAGAAATCATGGGAAATGAAATAGAAGATGACAATCTATGTGAAATGAGAAGGAGTATCTTTGATGAAATGGTGAGAAAATAGGTAGGCTCACCACTTTTTGCAATGGAAGAGAGTGACAATTATCACAAGAAACAATATAGACAATGGTCATCCTCTCCATTACAAGGAAGATCAGGAACACAGGGAAGCTCTCACAAAAGGAGGTATGATATAGCAGAAAAGAAAGATATAAAGAAGAGACAAAGACAAAATGGATATCTCTACAGAGGGCACTATCATGAGAGAGCACGATGAATTATTTTATGATGCAGATTCAGAATGTCTGAAGTTCTTCAATAAAGTTAATAATGTATAATAATTTATGAAATATATTTTTATATTAATATTTTACATGTCATTACTTCATTAAAAATATACTATACATTACTTTGTTATATTTCCATTATTTTAGGGCACGCTACCACCACAAACGCTTAGAATATCTGTTAAAAAGTTGGAGATATATGATATTAACAAACATGTAATATTTTACAAGCTAAGTTACGCAACACTTTTCATGTTTCATACGTTGTTTTAAGTTCTGGAAATTATGAGTTACGTAACAATCTCCATGTTTCATTTGCAAGCAAAAGACACCGAAAGTTTTATGACTCCTTCCCACAATGAATTCTATGGGTTTTATGCCTCTCCCACACAATGAATTCAGAGAGTTATAGGACTCCTCCCCCTAGTCTTAAGTCTTTCTAACCTTGAGCAAAGATATAAAAGTTTGACGAAGTACTTCTCTGCTCAAATATTACATTAATACCCTCCAGAATGGCAGGAACATATGACACAGAATTTATTGGTTTGAAAAAATCATCCTGTGGTGTTATATTTGAATGTGTATTTTTGTTATTGTCAATGGAACTTGAAGAGACTGTTATCATTGGATGGTAAACTATAGCTTGTTTGATTATGATAAGAGCTTATGGAGTACTACATTACGCCATATAAACAGACTGGTATTCTATGATAGAGTGATTACACCATATAATAAAAGTGGTCAAAAATGTTCAGGAAGAAGTCAGTGAAATTTTCAAATTTTTCGGGGTTGAAGCATTTTATATAAAGAGTAATGTACCTACAGATAAGGGTTTAATTCGAAACTGCGATCCTAGGATTCCACTTTTCAATTTAGAAGAATTTTTAGTGTCCTAAATTTGAAGGGACGTATCACCATCCTGACGAAGAGGTTAGGCTCTTCGCACAATGGTTACCTAGGGACACACCTGATCGTGATAAGTGCATAAGACATGGTAAAAAGTATTCTATATCATGGAATCCTCTCTGTGGATGTACTAACAGTGAACTTTAAGTATTATTTTTATGTAAATATGTATTTTTTCGAAATCTTTTTAGTATGTTCAAGCAATAAATATCTTAAGCCTCAACCGTCTTTATTCTTTAGAATAGTCCATCGCCATGAAACTTATACTTTCAGATTCAGCATGTCAGGCAACACACTGTAACGTTCAGCATGTTGGAGGACCCTAAATGCTGATCCCTAAAAAAGGTAAGTTAACCCTAAAAGGTTAAAGAATTTCTCTGAAATTACACTTTCAGATCCAACATGTCGGAGAAGTCGTACATTACATTTCAACTTCATGTATATCCCAACACCAAATTTTCGCAATGAAAAAGAGATATGTTACGGATCAATTCTAATTTTTTCCATGAAAATAAAAAGGTTCTACTTCTGTTCTTAATTTCTCAAAGACATAAAAAATTTAAAGTTCTGTTCTAAATTTTTCCACAGAAGATAGGAAAAGTTATAATATGATTCTGAATATTTTCCATGAAGATAAAAAGTTCCACTTTAATTCTAAATTTTCTTAATTTAAGTTCCGATTTTTCTCAAAGAGATGAAAAATTTAAAGTTCTGTTCCAAATTTTTCTTACAAGATAGAAAAAAATTATATTTTGATCGTGAATATTCGCCATGAAGATAAGGAGCTCCACTTTAATTCTGAGTTTTCTCGAAGAAGTATAAAAATGTTCAAGTTCTCTTCTGAATTTTCTTAAAGAAGAGAAAGGGTTAGCTCAATTCTGAATTTTACCAAAGAAAATGAAAAAAGCTTCCACTTCAGTTCTTAATTTCTCAAAGACATAAAAAATTTAAAGTTCTGTTCTAAATTTTTCAGATAGGAAAAGTTATACTATGATTGTGAATATTTTCCATGAAGATAAAAAGTTTCACTTTAATTCTAAATTTTCTTAATTTCAGTTCCGATTTTTCTCAAAGAGATGAAAAAATTTAAAGTTCTGTTCCAAATTTTTCCTAGAAGATAGGAAAAAGTTATACTTTGATTGTGAATATTCGCCATGACGATAAGGAGCACCACTTTAATTCTGAGTTTTCTCGAAGAAGTGTAAAAATGTTCAGGTTCTCTTCTGAATTTTCTTAAAGAAGAGAAAAAGCTAGCTCAATTCTGAATTTTACCAAAGAAAATGAAAAAAAAGTTTCAACTTCAGTTCATAATTTCTCAAAAGACATAAACGATTTAAAGTTCTATTCTAAATTTTTCCGTAGAAGATAGGAAAAGTTATACTATGATTGTGAGTATTTTCCATGAGGATAAAAAGTTTCACTTTAATTCTAAATTTTCTCAATAAAGTGAAGAAAAGTTCAAGTTCTCTTTTGAATTTTCTCAATGAAAGAGAAATTAGTTACAGATCAATTCTAATTTTTTCCATGAGAATAAAAAGGTTCCACTTCAGTTCCGATTTTTCGCAAAGAGATGAAAAATTTAAAGTTCTGTTCCAAATTTTTCGTAGAAGATAGACAAAAGTTATACTTTGATCGTGAATATTCGCCATGAATATAAGGAGCTCCACTTTAATTCTGAGTTTTCTAGAAGAAGTGCAAAAATCTACAAGTTCTCTTCTGAATTTTCTTAAAGAAGAGAAAAAGTTAGCTCAATTCTGAATTTTACCAAAAAGAAAATGAAAAAAAGCTTCCACTTCAGTTCTTAATTTCTCAAAGACATAAAAAATTTGAAGTTCTGTTCTAAATTTTTCTATAGAAGATAGGAAAAGTTATACTATGATTGTGAAAATTTTCTATGAAGATAAAAAGTTTCACTTTAATTCTAAATTTTCTTAATTTCAGTTCCGATTTTTCTCAAAGAGATGAAAAAAAATCAAAGTTCTGTTCCAAATTTTTCGTAGAAGAGAGAAAAAAGTTATACTTTGATCGTGAATATTCGCCATGACGATAAGGAGCTACACTTTAATTCTGAGTTTTCTCGAAGAAGTGCAAAAATGTTCAAGTTCTCTTCTGAATTTTCTTAAAGAAGAGAAAAAGTTAGCTCAATTCTGAATTTTACCAAAAAGAAAATGAAAAAAAGCTTCCACTTCAGTTCTTAATTTCTCCAAAGACATAGAATTTAAAGTTCTGTTCTAAATTTTTCCGTAGAAGATAGGAAAACTCATACTATGATTGTGAATACTTTCCATGAAGATAAAAAGTTTCAGTTTAATTCTAAATTTTCTCAATGAAGTGAAGAAAAGTTCAAGTTCTTTTCTGAATTTTCTCAATAAAAAAGAAATTATTTACAGGTAAATTCTAATTTTTTCCATGAAAATAAAAAGGTTCCACTTCAGTTCTGAGTTTTCTCAGAGATGAAAAAATTGAAAGATCACTTCATTGAGAAAATTTAGAATTAAAGTGAAAATTTTTATCTTCATGGAAAATATTCAAAATCATAGTATAACTTCTCCTATCTTCTACGGAAAAAATTTAGAACAGAACTTTAAATTTTTTTATCTTTTGAGAAATTAAAAACAGAAGTGGAAGCTTTTTTTTCATTTTCTTTGGTAAAGTTCAGAATTGAACTAACTTTTTCTCGTCTATAAGAAAATTCAGAAGAGAACTTGGACATTTTTGCACTTCTTCGAGAAAACTCAGAATTAAAGTGGTGCTCCTTATCGTCATGGCGAATATTCACGATCAAAGTATAACTTTTTTCTATCTTCTACGAAAAATTTGGAACAGAACTTTAAATTTTTCATCTCTTTGAGAAAAATCGGAACTGAAATTAAGAAAATTTAGAATTAAAGTGAAACTTTTTAACTTCATAAAGAATATTCACAATCATAGTAAAACTTTTCCTATCTTTTAGGGAAAAATTTAGATGAGAACTTTAAATTTTTATGACTTTGATAAATTAAGAACTGAAGTGGAAGCTTTTTTACCATTTTCTTTGGTAAAATTCAGAATTGAGCTAACTTTTTCTCTTCTTTAAGAAAATTCAGAAGAGAACTTGGACATTTTTGCACTTCTTCGAGAAAACTCAGAATTAAAGTGGTGCTCCTTATCGTCATGGCGAATATTCACGATCAAAGTGTAACTTTTATCAATCTTCTATGAAAAATTTGGAACAGATCTTTAAATTTTTCATCTCTTTGCGAAAAATCGGAACTGAAGTGGAACCTTTTCGGAACGGAACTGGAACGGAACTGAAGTGGAACGAGGTTACGTGCGCGCACGTAACCTCGTCTAAATTAACCTCAAAAATGAAATAAAGCTATGTCTACTTTGCATGTCTCTCTCACTATGTATGCGCCGTTGCGGTGTGTAACCAATCACCAATCAAGTTATCGTATATTGAGCAATCTCCGCTGTCTCTGATTGACCCCTAAAAAAAATGGGTGTTGTCTAAAAAACCAGTCTGGTTGAAAACGTGGAGTTTTCGTACTGCTCACTTTTTTGCAATGTGTAGGAACCAGTGGGGAATCCCCGCTCGTTTGGAAAGGTACCAAGAAAAGGCAAGCAAATAGCTTGTAGTTTCAAAACGTGTTTAACCACGTGTAGAGGTCCCATAGAATGAAATTTCTGTATTGTGCATGCAAACGGCGAATTCAAGAATGAGTTTTTTTACTTACTTAAAATTTTGTCATAATTTCTTGAATGAAATGTCTTTTTTTTTGTATCCAAGAGGTAAAATCAATAAAGAGTTTGTTACTTACTTTCCATTTTTTTTATAATTTCTTGAATAAATTCTACATCGTGTATCTAAGTCGTGAAAACAATAAAGAGTTTGTTACTTACTTAGAATTTTGTCATAATTTCTTGAACGAAATGTCTTTTTGTTTATCCAGCAGGTGAATTCAAGAAAGAATTTGCTACTTACTTACAATTTTTTCATAATTTCTTTTATGAAATTTCTGTATTGTATCCAAGAGGTGACTTCAGGAAAGAGTTTGTTACTTGCTTACAATATTTTCATAATTAAATGAATGAAATTTCCGTATTGTATATCCAAGAGATGAAAACAATAAAGAGTTTGTTACTTACTTGCGGTTTTTTCATAATTTATTGAATGAAGTATCTGTACTGTATATCCAAGAGGTGAAATCAATAAAGAGTTTGTTACTTAATTACAAATATTTTCATAATTTCTTGAATGAAATTTCCGTATTGTGTATCCAAGAGTTGACTTCAAGAAAGAAATTGTTACTTACTGAGATTTTTTTCATAATTTCTTGAATTAAATTTCTACATCGTGTATCTAAGTCGTGAAAACAATAAAGAGTTTGTTACTTACTTAGAATTTTGTCATAATTTCTTGAACGAAATGTCTTTTTGTTTATCCAGCAGGTGAATTCAAGAAAGAATTTGCTACTTACTTACAATTTTTTCATAATTTCTTTTATGAAATTTCTGTATTGTGTATCAGAGAGGTGACTTCAAGAAAGAATTTGTTACTTACTTACTTACAATTTTTTCATAGTTTCTTAAATGAAGTTTCTGCATTGTGTATCCAAGAGGTGACTTCAGGAAAGAGTTTGTTACTTGCTTACAATTTTTTCATAATTTCTTAAATGAAATTTCTGCATTGTGTATCCAAGAGGTAACTTCAAGAAAGAGTTTGTTACTTACTTAGAATTTTGTCATAATTTCTTGAACGAAATGTCTTTTTGTTTATCCAGCAGGTGAATTCAAGAAAGAATTTGCTACTTACTTACAATTTTTTCATAATTTCTTTAATGAAATTTCTGCATTGTGTATCCAAGAGGTGACTTCAAGAAAGAATTTGTTACTTACTTATTTACAATTTTTTCATAGTTTCTTAAATGAAGTTTCTGCATTGTGTATCCAAGAAGTGACTTCAAGAAAGAATTTGTTACTTACTTACTTACTTACAATTTTTTTTCATAGTTTCTTGAATGAAGTTTCTGCATTGTGTATCCAAGAGGTGACTTCAGGAAAGAGTTTGTTACTTGCTTACAATTTTTTCATAATTTCTTAAATGAAATTTCTGCATTGTGTATCCAAGAGGTAACTTCAAGAAAGAGTTTGTTACTTACTTAGAATTTTGTCATAATTTCTTGAACGAAATGTCTTTTTGTTTATCCAGCAGGTGAATTCAAGAAAGAATTTGCTACTTACTTACAATTTTTTCATAATTTCTTTAATGAAATTTCTGCATTGTGTATCCAAGAGGTGACTTCAAGAAAGAATTTGTTACTTATTTATTTACAATTTTTTCATAGTTTCTTAAATTAAGTTTCTGCATTGTGTATCCAAGATCTGACTTCAGGAAAGAGTTTGTTACTTGCTTACAATTTTTTCATAATTTATTGAATGAAATATCCGCATTGTATATCCAAGAGGTGAAAACAATAAAGAGTTTGTTACTTACTTGCGATTTTTTCATAATTTCTTGAACGAAATGTCTTTTTGTTTATCCAGCAGGTGAATTCAAGAAAGAATTTGCTACTTACTTACAAATATTTTCATAATTTCTTGAATGAAATTTCCGTATTGTGTATCCAAGAGTTGACTTCAAGAAAGAAATTGTTACTTACTGACAATTTTTCCATAATTTCTTGAATTAAATTTCTACATCGTGTATCTAAGTCGTGAAAACAATAAAGAGTTTGTTACTTACTTAGAATTTTGTCATAATTTCTTGAACGAAATGTCTTTTTGTTTATCCAGCAGGTGAATTCAAGAAAGAATTTGCTACTTACTTACAATTTTTTCATAATTTCTTTAATGAAATTTCTGCATTGTGTATCCAAGAGGTGACTTCAAGAAAGAATCTGTTACATACCAAAGTTAACTTCTCAAATAATAAACCCCAGGAGTCAAACATCCACGAAAATCTAAAAAACTAGGTCTGAAAACTCAAACAGCTAATTAACTATTCTAATTCATGATTTCAGGCACGTCAAACCACGAAATACTAAAGTTAACTTCTCAAATAATAAACCCAAGGAGTCAAACGCTCACGAAAATCTAAAAAACCTAGGTCTGAAAACCCTAAACAGTTAATTAACTATTCTAATTCATGATTTCAGGCACGTAAAACCACTAAATACTAAAGTTAACTTCTCAAATAACAAACCCCAGGAGTCAAACATCCACGAAAATCTAAAAAACCTAGGTCTGAAAACCTTAAACAGCTAATTAAATATTCTAATTTATGATTTCAGGCACGTAAAACCACAAAATACTAAAGTTAACTTCTCAAATAATAAACCCCAGGAGTCAAACACACACGAAAACCTAAAAAACCTAGGTCTGAAAATCCCCAAACAGCCAATTAAATATTCTAATTCATGATTTCAGGCACGTCAAATACGAAATACTAAAGTTAACTTCTCAAATAATAAATCCCTGGAACCTAACGCTCACGAAAATCTAAAAAACTAGGTCTGAAAACCCAAACAGCTAATTAACTATTCTAATTCATGATTTCAGGCACGTAAAACCACTAAATACTAAAGTTAACTTCTCAAATAATAAACCCCAGGAGTCAAACACACACGAAAATCTAAAAAACCTAGGTCTGAAAATCCCCAAACAGCCAATTAAATATTCTAATTCATGATTTCAGGCAAGTCAAACTATGAAATACTAAAGTTAACTTCTCAAATAATAAATCCCAGGAACCTAACACCCACGAAAATCTAAAAAATAGGTCTGAAAACCCAAACAGCTAATTAACTATTCTAATTCATGATTTCAGGCACGTCAAATCACGAAATACTAAAGTTAACTTCTCAAATAATAAACCCCGGGAACCAAACACGCACGAAAATATAAAAAACGTAGATCTGAAAACCCTAAACAGGTAATTAACTATTCTAATTCATGATTTCAGGCACATAGAACCACAAAATACTAAAGTTAACTTCTCAAATAATAAACCCCAGGAGTCAAACATCCACGAAAATCTAAAAAATATAGGTCTGAAAACCCTAAACAGCTAATTAAATATTCTAATTCATGATTTCAGGCACGTAAAACCATAAAATACTAAAGTTAACTTCTCAAATAATAAACCCCAGGAGTCAAACACACACAAAAACCTAAAAAACCTAGGTCTGAAAATCCCCAAACAGCCAATTAAATATTCTAATTCATGATTTCAGGCACGTCAAATACGAAATACTAAAGTTAACTTCTCAAATAATAAATCCCAGGAACCTTTTTTTCTCCACCTTCATACAATCCAATCACTAATTAGAATCATTCACACTCCTATTATTCAAAACATTAATTAATATCGTTCATAGTGTCCAATTTGCGAATTCCTTATCCCTTTTTGCAAAAATGTCAAATACTCACTCTCTTTGAAAAACTAAACCAGACTATACCCACCAAACCAGACTTTACCCGCCAAACCAGATTATACCCACCAAACCAGATCTGCAAGTCAATAACCCCAAATAGCGTACGCAAATAGCATGGTCCTATGGCCGTACGCAAATAGCATAGTCCTATACCTGTGAGCAAATAACATGGGAATTGCTATACCTGTGAGCAAATTCAATATGTACATACTACTAATACTTTAGTGTATGTTTGTCTCTTGTGCAGTCTACTTCAAAAGGTTAGATTTTTTTTCCCTGGAGGACGGCTTGGCGGAGGTCCTTGTCGAAATATTTTCTAATTTTCTCTTCAGGTTGTTCCATTGGCTGACACTACCCTTGTTTTTCTCTGCTTTTCAGTCTCAGTCTGCTTTCCAGTTGCTATTCACTCTCTGACCTGTTAAGACCAATTTGTTCTTTCAAAACGATAAAATTCCAGTTTTGAACAAGTGTTGAAAAAGAATTATATCCGGAATCAATTAGAGTCCGTGGCTAATTCAGTGACTGTTATTTCGCAACATTTTGCTGTGGGTTAAAGTGACTTGATTCAGGATATTCATTTAGATTTTGGATAATTTTTACATCCAACACCCAATTGTGAATGGTGGCTTGTGTTTAACCCCCCCCCCTCCCTCCGTAGAAAATACTCCCTGGGCAAGACCTATTTTCATTTCACCCGTGTTGTGACGTAAAAATCGAGTGAATACCTGTTTTGGTTTATACATTAGCTGGCTGGCGCTGGACTTTTTGAATATTTATTTGGAATATTTTGTTTGGCCTCACCTAAAGATAAGTCTTTTGCTCTTTTTTTTATCTCGCTACTGATAATCATGGCTTTTAAACAGTTTGATCTTGCTCTTGCGAAGTTCAAGGATTATCCCCTTTGGGCAGTAAGAATAATCAAAGTTGGTAAAGATACACGAGGCAAGCCAGTTTATACGGCATTTTGCTATGGATCGCATGATGAATTTCGCCTCGTGGATGCAAATCTCCAAGTTTATGATCCTACCACTGTTAATTTGTCTGCTCCTGCTTCAAAAAAAGTTTTTGAAGAGCTTGCTATTACGCCTGATATTTACATGAGACTATCAAAAACATACCTTGCGCTGAGAGGTAATGATAAAAGCAGAGCAAATTGCCCAGCATTAGCATTATCTAGCAGTATTAGCCCGATACAATAGCAACTTGTAGCTACCCAAGCTGAACTGGATAAAACCAAAAATGACCTGATGGACAGTATAACTCAAAAAGTTTCGGAAAAACTGGCTAGCTCAGACTCTCTTAAGGAATCGACTGAGCTTATTGCTAGTCAAATTTATGATGCTCTCAGGATTCTTGACCGTGGCGAGTAAAAATCAGGGCTAATAATACCATTTATAGGTGAAAGAATTTTGAAGGCATTTTCAGAAAGTTTGCTTCAGGGAAGAGAAAGCAAGCCCGAAAAATAAATACCGAGCTTAAAAAATAAGTAGATTTAAGTCTTAGCACTCATTTGGTGATGAGTGACATTTTGTTTATGAAAGTAATTTGTTTTACGTAATAAATTTGGAAAATGTGTCCACTTTATGTCCCAAATGTCTAAAATGTGTCCATTTTTTGCCATGGATGACAGGCTGCCATGGATGACAGGCATCCAGATGGATGACAGGCTGCCGAAGATCGTTCTTTTCAGTGATCCATCTGAGGACAAAGAAAAAACAGGTGGTCCCTGAATGGGGTCGTAAGAAAGGACTTAAAGGAAATTGGAACTTTTTGGGGAGGGTAAAGAGGGAAACTTTGAATAAAAAAGGATAGATGTTAGTTATGCAGTTATGTTGGCCTCAGGTGGCTTGGTGCTACAGTTAGTTGTTGGCAGCAGTAGTAATCTGTTTGTGCTCCACAAAGAAATAACGCTTGGAAGGCGCCAAAAATGGCGTTATTTGGGGTCTTTACTATTATGAAGTTTTTATTTAGGTTTCATTTAGGTTTTTTAGGTTTTTATTTAGGTTTCATACAGCGAACAATTGTTCGCTAGTATCCGTCGATGGCAGTTCATATTTTTTTGGATTTTGTGCAAATCGCGGATATTGGCGAATAACTCACTTTTATGGTTGTTAGGTAGTTGGTTTTAATTCTTTTAATTTTTGGCTTTTATTGATACATCGTTTCGTTTCGCGCTGAAGAAGAGAGGCGTTTGTCCTCTCGAAATATTCGCTTTGTTTTTTCAGTATCTTCATTTGGCCTATAAAAACCCCATTTTTGCTCGTTTTCTTTCTTTATATATATATATATATATATATATATATATATATATATATATATATATATATATAATATATATATATATATATATATATATATATATATATATATATATATATATATTATATATATATATATATATATATATATATATATATATATATATATATATATATATATATATATATATATATATATATATATATATATATATATATATATATATATATATATATATATATATATATATATATATATATAATATATATATATATATATATATATATTATATATATATATATATATATATATATATATATATATATATATATATATATATATATATATGTATATATATATATATATATATATATATATATATATATATATATATATATATTTATATATATATATATATATATATATTTATATATATATATATATATATATATATATATATATATATATATATATATATATATATATATATATATATATATATATATATATATATATATATATATATATATATATATATATATATTATATATATATATATATATATATATATATATATATATATATATATATATATGTATATATATATATGTATATATATATATATATATATATATATATATATATATATATATATATATATATATATATATATATATTATATATATATATATATATATATATATATATATATATATATTATATATATATATATATATATATATATATATATATATATATATATATATATATATATATATATATATATATATATATATGAGGAGGGGAAAGCCCTTTTCATATACGGAATCATTTCTGTTCGTTTTATGTTTTAATATCGCTCCTTACTTTCAGTTAAAAAAAACTTGTTTTTTTATTTAATTTCTGAACATTTTTGAATTAATGCAGCTTTGATGTTGGCTCACCGTACATGAATAATTAAAACGAAATTTGCATATTAATTCTACTTTTTTGGCTTCCGCGTACTTTTGATCTGACGTAACTTACGAATTAACTTACGTAACCCCTAGTCAATACCTCGCTCTTTACGCCGAAGTTCAAATTTTCTTCAGTTTTATAAGAATGGCTCCTTAATCACAAATGCCATTAATTAGAATAAATAGTTCTGATGAAACTAAAAAAAAATTAGCGCAAAGAGCGAGGTAATTACTAGGGGGCGAACCCAATGATGTACGTATTAATTTCTGTTTGTTTTAAGTTTTGGTGTTGCTCCTTACTTTCAGTTGAAAAATTTTTTTTTTATTTAATTTCTTATTGTTTTTTAAATAATGCTTGGAAATCCGACGCCCCCTTCATAGCAATGTCTCTTCCTCCACAGAAAGCTCCTCCCACGTAAAACCCGACCCCCCACCCCAACTACCAAAAAAAATTGCCCTGAAAACTTCTGTATACTTCCCAATAACCAATATTATATGTTAACATTGGACATAGTTCATAACTTGCAGACCCTCCCCCGGAGACTGTGGGGATCATCCTCAAAGACATAGTTATTGTATTTTTTGAACTTGCTGAACAAAATGGCTGTCTAAAAATTATGATCCGGTGACTTCGTGAAAAAAGTGAGCGTGGGAGGGGGCTTAGTTGTCCTCCATTCTTTTTGGGCACTGAAAAAGGGCACTAGAAATTTTTAATTTCCCTTCTGAATAAGCAAATCCATCAGTTTTCTGGTCTGCTCTAAGAAAATGTAAGGATACCTAGGATAAAGAAAAATACAAGGATCTTTGTGATTTTATGCTAACGCTATGTGGCCTGCCACACTCTTCAGCAGCTGCTGAAAGATAGTTTACGCTACTTGGTAACATCAAAACCAAATTATGAAATAGTCTTCTAGTGCAAACGACTAGTTGTTTAATGCATGTCAAGCAACTAATTTGGCGTTCTGGAACGTTGCTGGAATCCTGGATTATACATTTTGAAATGCGCAAGATATACTCCGATTGGCAAATAGCTAGCAAAGGAAGAAATAAGGCTGACTCTCATGCTGAACATAATTTTCAAGATGAATTCTCGCTAGAAGACTAATCTTAAGCTTCCATAAATTATTTTTAGTGTATACTTGTTCTTATGAGTTTTGTGCTTGTATTGAATGTTTTTTTTTCGTTTTCAATATATTTGATGTTAACTGGCCGCTTTGAAACATGTTTCCAAAGCGTCTTTTGGTCAATTATTTGAAAAAAACTACGTTTTCTAAAGAGTTAAAGAGGCTGAGTCACAAGTTCGAACCTTAAAACGTACAGGGATTAGAAGGTACAGTTGGGGGGCTGCCGCCCCCCCCAACCCCCGCTTTCGCAGCCTTTAAACAAAAAAAAATTTTTAAACTGAAAGTAAGGAGCGACATTAAAACTTAAAACGAACAGAAATTATTCCGTATACGAAAGGGGCTGTGCCCTCCTCAACGCCTCGCTCTTTACGCTAAAGTTTGACTTTCTCAACACTCTTTTTTTTAAACAATAAAAACTTTAGCGTAAAGAGCGAGGCGTTTAGGAGGGCACAGCCCCTTTCATATACGGAATAATTTCCGTTCGTTTTAAGTTTTAATGTCGCTCCTTACTTTCAGTTTACAATTATTTTTTTGTTTAAAGGCTGCGAAAGCGGGGGGTTTGGGGGGCGGCAGCCCCCCAACTGTACCTTCTAATCCCTGTACGTTTTAAGGTTCGAACTTGTGACTCAGCCTCTTTAACTCTTTAGAAAACGTAGTTTTTTTCAAATAATTTCTGCACGTCTTTGTACAGTTTATTACTTATTATTGCTTGACTAACTGTTAGATGATTGTGTATTATTCTTTTCTTTCTCGACAGGGTGTTTTAAGGGTCGACCTTGTAACTCAGCCTCTTTAACTCTTTAGAAAACGTAATTTTTTTCAAATAATTTAAAAAAGAAACTGAGTTTTTTTTTTACTTTAAATTCAGTATATAAAAAATTTCCTCTGACGGGGAATCGAACCCGGGTCTTCCACCTGACAGTCAGGAGTATCGATCGCTGTACTAAAGAGACACAATTGTAATTGTATTTTTAGTATGTGGAATCTATTTTTGACGCAAGCAAATCCCCACAAAACTTGATATTTGGTTTTTGGAAAACAGAGAAGGAGTGATCAGATTGAGCTGAAATTTCAAGGATAAGCTCCCAGGCCCCAGGAAAGCTTGTCCTCTAAATTTCAGCCCGATCAGACAACGTTAAAGGGGGGCTGTGGTGGGAAAATTTAACATGGGCTCTTATAGGAAAACGAGGTTTTTCGTAAATGTAAATTCGGGGGATAATTTTTTCGGTCTGAAAATATCAAAAGGCCCTAACAGGTCGAATTCTGCTTCGAATGAGTCCTCATTCACCCGGATCAGTTGCCAACTGTGGCCTTTAGGCGTGGCTAACAAGAAAAAAAAAGAACTTTAAGTGGCTATATTTGTTTTTTGAAAAACAGGGAAGGAGTAATCGGATTGAGCTGAAATTTCGAGGATAAGTTCCTGGGCCCTAGGAAAGCTTAACCTCTAAATTTCAGCCCAATCGGACAACGTTAAAGGGGAGATGTGGTCGGAGGGTCGAAACTTCCGGCCCACTTTTACCCATGAAGATAAAGTCGGAGGGGGGTGAAATTTTGCACGTTTCTTAGTTTGAGCTTGGGCTACAAAATGCGATTACCGCTGTCTCTCTGCGACCGCTAGGACCGGAAATCACTTAACATTGTGGTGGGTCGCCCCTTTATAGGCACAAGTGTGCCTCCTTGATATCCCAATTGATAAGAAAAATAACCTCTAGGTTCTGAGATTTCAAGGTGGACATATTTGAGACGAAATATGGACATATTTTTGCTAAAAGTTACATAATTTTGGATACTGAGGGGACATATTTATGGACCGAAAAGTTTTCAACCCTGATTAGGTTCAGGCACATAGAAATATGTCTTTTGGTCATAAAATATGTGCAGTGGGCAGCCCTGCTCTAGAGTCTTTTTTAGTACTTTCAAAAGAGCTATTTATTCAAATTAAACAGCCTTTATGATTTAGGGATTTGTGATTCGAACAAAATTCGAATTCTAGCCTTAAGAGCAAGGTATTGATGTAGGTCGTAACCATCATTTTACTAATATCTTTCGACATAGATCCAGTTGCTTTAAATGTCAATCAGAAGCACCAATGCATTAAACAGATGCAGGTATATAAAACATTTTCACACCAATGAATCAAGTCTCTAAATTATTTTGGAAACTAGCAATGCCCCATTTAATTTTGATATCCAAGCGTCTTAATCTTTTAAATGAAAGTTTACCTTCTTTAGAAAAGAAAACCAGGGGTTTCTCACTCTGTTATCAATATGACTGAAAAGTCGAAATTTTAATTTCTGAGAAACCAGTGGCCGTTTTACTGATTATTTTCTCGATTAAAACCAAGGGGATCTTTAGTCATTACTGCTACTACTAACAACTCACCGCAGAACCAAGCTGTCTGAGGCCAAAAACAATCACTTCAGCAATTCTAATTTAATCTTGGTTCAATATAAATTTCAGCAGTCTGTAATTACGGAATATTTTCTAAAAGGATGCATGTGGACTTCGATCCAGCTTGGGCACTTTAATTATGGCGAGTGGTCATTGACTTTTTCACCATTCATTTTTGTAAAATATATACTGTTTTTTCTTCTTTTTTATCAGCTGAAAAAAAAAATGATTTTATCCGTATATTTCAAGGGCTGCTAAACTAAAGGTATGATTTCACTTAAATTTGAAAAGTGCATTGTACACATAATTGATTAGGCTTTATGGACTTTATGTTCCCCTCGAAAGGGTACGCCGACCCATAAGCACTACAATACCCGGCTAATGCGTGAAGGCAGCGGAGCAATCCCCGACATTCCTTTGGTTTCCAAAAATCAGGGGGTGTTCCAGCTGAAAAATCAAGTAACTTTAAAGTAACTACAGAAGTTACTTAAATTTTACATTCACCTGGAACGATTTTGAAGTAACTAAGTTCTTATTCAGATAGAAAAAATTAGGACCAAGAATTTGAAAAATCTTAGCTTGAGACTGATTTATTGCATTTAGAACAGCTTTCTGTGTATAAGTTCTATTAAATATTTTAGTTAAAGCCACTGACCAGTAGAGAAAATATTTGGAATTGCTGATGTAGTCATAAACTTTTGACACAACTTATCCTCAAAGGATATTTTAGTTAGCCTACATCAGCAGGTTTTTTGGGTTGGGTATAGTTTAATAGTTTGAATATAGGCTTAACTGGTAAAATTTTACTTTATCTACTTTTGGCTATCTTGGAAAGGGGTTAGGTTAGAAAAATGAAACTTTCAGGGATGGGTCTATAGGCTAAAGTATGTCCCAAAAAGGTATTTTGAAGTACCCACCTCCACTTCTTCTCCCTCCAGAGGGTCCTGAAATTTGCCTACATGACAGGTCTTTAGGCTACCTATTGAAATTTTAACAAAACAATATTTTACCTTAATTTTCAGTTATTGGTTTCTTTTATGTGGCTTTAGTTGTGAAAATGCAATTTCTGTTATTCAAGTAGAACTTTAGGCCATATCAATGATTTTTTTTTTTAATTTAGGAAATTTATTTGCAATTATTTAAAACCTTAAAAATTGGGATTGAGCAAAGTTGTGAAGCTGAGAAAAATTTTGTTGTACTTCATTTAAGCAGAAAATCTATTTTGCTAGGTTTCACTTTTATATCAAACAGATTTTTAAATTTAAGGACAATTAGAGAGAGAAGTGGAGGTAGGTTCTTCCAAATGCCTTCCCAGGACATACTTTAGCCTGTAGACCTATCCCTGAAAGTTTCATTTCCCTAACCTAACCCCTTTCCAAGTTAGCCAAAGTAGAATTCTACTGCTAAACTTGATAGGCTGCTTTGTGGGTTAATGAGGTCTAGGTATCCCCATTATATTGTGGCAGTAGGAAATTTTGTAGGCTATTGAAGGGAAGGATGTCAAATGGAGTGTAATTTTTCTTTAGTAGATGTATTTTTGTATATGGTTTTAAAAGGCTTTTAAACACAGATTATTATTATATTCCTTCAAGACATAAAGATTTGGTAAAATCCTACTTTAGCTTGGCTACTTTTGGCTATCCTGGAAATGGGTTAGGTTAGGAAAATGAAACTTTCAGGGATTGGTCTATAGGCTAAAGTATGTCCTGCAAAGGTTTTTTGAAGTACCTAGCTCCACTCCTCTCTCTAGAGGGTCTTGAAATTTGCCTACATGACAGGTCAATACCTTTTGAAATTTTGACAAAACATCATTTTACCTTAATTTTCAGTTACCATTTTTGTTTTCTCTGGCTTGGGTTCTGAAAATGCAATTCCTGTTATTTGAGTAGAATTTTAAGCCATATCAATGTTTTTTTTTTCAAAATTTAGGAAATGTATTTGCATGTCTCTAAAACATTATAAATTGGGATTGAGCCTTATAAATTGAAATTTTCCTACATGACAGGTCTGTACCTAGGCTATTGAAATTTTGACTAATTATCATTTTACATTAATTTTCAGTTTATTTTTCTCTGACTTTAGTTCTGAAA
The DNA here is from genome assembly GCA_027921565.1 of Artemia sinica. Classification (NCBI taxonomy): domain Eukaryota; kingdom Metazoa; phylum Arthropoda; class Branchiopoda; order Anostraca; family Artemiidae; genus Artemia; species Artemia sinica. The sequence continues at coordinate 15,478,519 of CM051269.1, read as the reverse complement.
AATGCAATAGCTGTTATTTGAGTAGAATTTTAAGCATTATCAATGTTTTTTCCAAAATTTAGGAAATGTGTTTGCATATCCTTAAAAACTTATTAATTCAGATTGACCAAATTTGTGAAGCTGAAATATTTTTGTTTTCCTTGGAAATACTTTAGCCTGTAGACCCATCCCTGAAAGTTCAAATTTTCTAATCTAACCCCTTTCCAAGATAGCCAAAAGTAGCTAAAATAGAATTTTACCCTATAGTTATGTTTTATTTATATATGATCACTCCTCCCTACCTCCCTCTCAATCAACAAAGGGTTACCATCCCCTGGATATTAGTAACCACTGAACTTTCAGTAAATTAAATGTAGATAATAGCACTAGTATGATCATGTTTTATTTTATATATAATCACCCCTTTGCCTCCCTCTCAATCAATAAATGGTTAGGTGTAAATTGTAGTAGAGAGCTGCATGATTTTTCCCAGGGTATTTAGGCTCAGTGGAAGGTCACTTGTACCTAATGCTGTCCCTACTAATTTTAGTTGGATAGAAAAAATCAAAAGAAAGTCCCATTTGAAAAGGAAAGAGCCCAAAAGTGAGATTGAATTTGTCAAAGCTTGGAGGTTTGCCCCTTCAGTCTGTTGAAAGAAAATGGATACATAACTGTAGCTTTGTACATTTCAGTCTTAAGGGTGACCTATGTTTGTGACACTTCATTAAATAGTTGTAAAAGTGTACTTTTATTTATTCATTTGTCTTGTTTGTTTTATACAAGTTTTTTTAATCTTTAAATTGATATACATTTCTTACAAATTACTTATTCATACTAGAGGTCCATTTGGAAGTTTTTGACCTACTTTGGAATCCCTGGTCTCAAAATAACATTTAAATTTATTGAAGCAAGAAAACATAGAACTCCTGTTTTTCTAAAGATTAATTAAAAAAAACTTTCTACAAAATAAGTTTTTCAAAGAAAAGTAAAGAACTCCATTAAACAAAAAAAGAGCAAAAATAAAATCAAATAATCTACCAAGCATCAAACTACCACAAATCAGCATCAATAAATAAATGAAACCCAAAACAAACAGAAATTACAATAAATAACCCAGTCAAACTAGAAACGAGCAGAGAATAACATAAGTTGGGCACAAAACCCCAATGCCTTCCCAAGGCCAGAACAAAATTTGCACTTTACTGAAAAAATACAAATGAATGTGCATTGTCAGTTTAATATACATATACTGATATTTAGTAATCAAAATGTTAATATTATTTGATTTATTACAGTTATAAAAGTAAAAACATTTATATTTTTTCAGTAAAGTGCAAATTTTATTCTGGCCTTGGGAAGGCATAGGGGTTTTGCACCCCAACTTAATTTAATTTCTGCTGGTTTTGAGTTTGACTTGGTTATTTATTGTAATTTCTGTTCGTTTTGGGTTTCATTTATTTATCAATGCTGATTTGTGGTAGTTTCACGCTTGGTAGATTATTTGGTTTTATTTTAGCTCTTTTTTTTTGTTTAATAGAGTTCTTTACTTTTCTTTGAAAAACTTATTTTGTAGAAAAAGTTCTTTTAATTAATTTCTGTTTGTTTTATATTGACAGTCTTTTCAATGAAAAAGAAAATAATACTTTAAATCTTTTCGTTTTTTAAGACTTTATAGTTTGGCCTACTATTTGTATGCTGGAGAAAAATTTTCAGCAATTTTTAACAACATACACCGTTTTAAAAATCCGGACACAAATAGTACTGTTTAATTTAGTTTCATACCTCCTCTAGTTGACCTGAAATGGAAAACTTGGTACCATTTATAGTATGTTTCACAAAATGCCCTATTCCATGTGAAACATTAGAAGCTTGTAATCATTTTCCCACAAAGACCCCATAGGCCTACTTTGATATCATAATAAGCCTAGGATTTCAGCAGTACATAAGGAGACATGTTAAGAAAACAATTCTTGCTTCATAATATACAGAATAATCCTAGTTAACACATTTTACAGTTGGGGGACCTTTATCTTCATTTTTTCCTTGTATTTTCTGTATTTCTATCACATTTCTTAATATTTGTGTCTGTTCTCTAAGTCTTGAAAATCATTTATAAACAAATGCCCAAACACCATCTAATCTAACCAAAGGTAAACTTCTAGTTTAGCTACTTTTGCTATCTTGGAAAGGGGTTAGGTTAGGGAAATGAAACTTACAGGGATGGGTCTACAGACTAAATTATGTCCTAGGAAGGTATTTTAAAATACCGTCACCCTCTAGAGGGTAGTGACCTTTGATGACCTTTAAAATTCTTTGTTTTATAAAAGTTAAACCTTGCAAAAGAAATCTTCTGCTTAAATGAAGTACACTGTTTTCAGCTTCACGGCTTTACTCAATCCCAATTTATGAGATTACATATATCTACAAATACATCCTAAATTTAGAGAAAAGCTCATTGAAATGGCTTACAGATCTACTCAAATAACAAAAATGACATTTTCAGAACTAAAACCAGAGAAAAAGAGAGCAATAACTAAAAATTAAGGTAAAATGTTGTTTTGTCAAAATTTCAATAGATATTACCTTAATTAATTACCTTCATTTGCATTTTGTAGTGAAATAAGGTCCATGCTGGATCTGTTATGATCTGCATGAATGATGGTAATTTGGAATGTCACTGTGATATGGGCCCAGGGATGTTGCATTAGTTGATAGCTAAGAGGGACAGACTGTCCCACTTATATTCCTGTTGTATTCAATGAGAGACGTTTGATTGAATCAGTTTATTGAAGCCAACCAGCCTGCAACAGAACACAATAAGCATAAGCACACAGCAAGCAATACAATGAGAGCATTACAGGCAGCACAAGCATATCATAACAAAGGTAAGCATACAACATCTTCCTTCACATACAAAAACAAATAACAAAACAAAAACTCTTCTGAAGCATCATAATCACTATCATAAATAACCATAGTTCCATTTACTTATTCACAGATCGAAAATCTGTCTTGGTTTTATGGGCCTTCCATATCTTGACACGCGTGGCCCAAATAGAGTCCTGTTTGTATTAGAATTCCTATTACTGTTCACTGGAACCGGATTCAGAGTTGCATACGGTGTGGTTGGAACATCAGCATTTTCATCAACTCTAAACCTTGGTGGAGTAGCAATAGTCGGACTGGTAGCGTCTAGTTTTTCAGGGGACTCAGTACCCTCAAGTAATGGACCCGGCGCAATGGACTGGCTCTCATCTGAGTCTACAAGTTCGTGTGGAATGTTAATTTCGGTTTCCCCCGGCGCAGTAAATCTAGGCTTCAAATGCACGCGATTTCGTCTGTAAGTATTTCCGTTTATTTGTTTGTACTAGATAAGATCTTGGCTCTGGCATTGACAGAACTATCCCTTTCTTCCACTGCTTATCTTCTTTTGACAGTTTCATCCAAACTGTTTTGTTTGGACTCAGCATAGCTAAGTCTTTCACATGCCGGTCATAGTGGGTTTTCTGCATACACTGGTTTCTTTCATGAACCCTGATGATCTCTTTTCTAGGTATTACCTTGGGACGCAGCTGGATAGTTGGTAGAATCGTCCTCGGAGTCCTGCTCATGAGCAGTTGAGCCGGTGATGCAGATCCACTGATTGGAGTACTCCTGTACTCGAGAAGACCAAGATAAGGATCCGAATTGGAGTCAACTGCTTTCTGCATGATTCTGTTTGCAATGTCTACTGCCTTTTCTATATGTCCATTCGATTGTTAGAAGTTTGGGCTTGATGTACAGAGCTGGATGTCGTACAGTTGCAGAAAACTAAGGAACTCACTGGATGAGAAATGTGGCCCATTATCTGACTGAATCTTCAACGGTATGCCATATCTAGCAAAATGTGACTTGAGTTTGGTGAAGATTTCCGACGAAGTTGTGCAGTTCAACTTGTCAATCTCGATGAACCGGCTATAGTAGTCACTGGTAATGAGGTAATTTCTGCCCTCCAATTGACAAAGGTCTACACCGATAGCTTCCCATGGGCCTTGGGGTAGTGGAGTAGAAAGCAAAGACTCTCTGGGGTTGTTTGGTGCATATTTCCCACACGATTTGCAGCTCTTTACAAACTCTTCTATTTCGTGGTTCATTCCAGGCCAGAAAACCACAGTTCGCGCTCTCTGTTTGGTTTTTTCCATGTCCATGTGGGATGCATGCAGTTGCTGGAGAATGTTTGGCTGGATGGCTAAAGGAATGACAATTCGGTCAGCCTTCAAGATGATGCCATCGACAACCGCTAGCTCTTCTCTGAAATTCCAGTATGGGATAACAGGTCTTGGACAAGACTTTCTGACGACAGGCCACCCTTCCTGGATCACTTTGATGAGGGTTTGCATGACTGGATCTCGCTGATTTTCTTTTCGGATTTTCTCCGTTTTTGTATCACTAACAGGTATGTGCTTAACAAACGAGTTTACATGAAATTCGATCTCATTTTGAAAATCGTCGTTTTCTTCAAATGGGTGCAGTCTTGACAGAGCCTCTAATGTAGTGAACCTCCAAATCGTACGGCTGTATCTGAAGCATCATTCTTTGCAGCCTTGGTGGTGCCTGAGACAAAGGCTTTAACAGAATGGTTTCCAAAGGCTTGTGATCTGTGTACAGCTTGACTTTTCGGCCATAAATGTATTGGTGAAATTTCCGACAGCCAAACATGATTGCATACAACTCCTTCTCGATCTGTGAGTAGCGCTGTTCTGTCTCATTTAATGCTTTTGAGGCAAATGCTACAATCTGTCCGTGAGTTAAAAGCTCTGCCCCGAGGCCATGTTTTGATGCATCTGTTTTCAACTCTACTTCCTTACTTTGAGCATCGAATGCAGCTAGGTTCTGACAAATAGAAACCTTGATCTTCTCCATCTCTGATTTGTGAACATTTGTCCACTGGAATGTATCCTGCTTTCCTAACTCTCTTAATGAGTGGTTCAAAGTCGAGAGATTTGGAATGTAACGAGATAGGAAATTGACCATTCCTAAAAACGTCATGAGCTCCTCCTTGCTTGTAGGACACGGCATTTCCTTTATAGCCTGAACCTTCCTTGGATCCGGCTTTATGCCTTCAGCTGTGATGACGTGGCCAAAATAAGGGATACTGTGAGCATCAAATATACATTTCTCAGGGTTGAATTTTACTCCTTCTTTTCTGGCCCTCTCTAGCACGCATAAAAGGTTTCTATCATGCTCGTCATCTTTACCAGATGCTATTATGTCATCCACAATCACACCTAGACCTTCTAGATTGTTGAACGTTTCCTCCATTTTCTGTTGGAATATGTCCTGAGCACACACAATCCCAAAAGGCATTCTCATGTATCGATATCTTCCAAAGGGTGTATTGAAAGTTGTCATCAATGACGATGGTTCTGACAGTTTGAGCATCCAATACCCAGACTTGGCATCTAGCTTAGTAAACCTGTTGTGACCATGAAGCCGTGCAGCTATGTCTTCAAAAGTTGGCATGGGGTAATAGGGTCGTTGTATAGCATTATTTAGATCCCTTGGATCTAAACACAAACGCAGAGACCCATCTTGTTTTTCAACGGTGACAATTGAGTTTACCTACTCATTAGGAGTTGTAACTTTCTGTATAATACCCTATTTTTCCAGCTGTTCTAACTCGCTTTTTAGCTTGTCATGAAGGGCGAATGGTATACGTCTCACTGGATGTACAGTTGGCCCAGCATCTGGCTTCAGATGTATGGTGCACTCACCCTGCAGTTCGCCTATGCCAGTGAAGACGTCAGCAAAGTCTTTTTTTACCTTCTGGGTGAACAGCGTTTCATGATTTTGCTCAACAGTTCCTGCCACTTTCACAAGATCCATGTCGACGCATGCTTCATAGCCAAGTATAGGCATGGCTTTGGTTTTTACAACAAAGAATTCATATCTACCTGTGGTAGCCTTGTTGTATGTGCATGACAGCATACATATCCTGATTACTGGGATTCTCGTACCTCCGTATGCAACAAGAATCTGCTTGGTCTCTTTCAATTCAGGCCTAGGGACAATTTTCTGAAACAGATCTACTGGAATGACATTGGCTTCTGCTCCAGTATCCATTTTGAACTTAATCTTCGATTCCTGTTTGTTCACGATGATTTCTGCAGTCGGTTGGTTTCCTTTTATATTTCCAACGGATCCCACAAAGAGTGTATTGATGAATACTTGGTTGATCTGAGCTGCATTTCCACTTTTAACAGCATGCACTGGTTTGCTTCTGCAAACTCTGGCAAAGTGATTTGAGCATCCACAACTTGAACAAATTTTTCCTTTTGCTGGGCACCTGTGATTTGGATCATATTGCCCTCCACAGAAGTAGCACTGCTTAGGCTGTGAAGCATATGCTGACTGGTGTTGCTTCCTTTTATGTAGACTATCGATCTCCTGTTTGATCTTCACATCTTTTGAAACATCTGTCATTGTTGAGAGCTGTGCCTGGGTTGTCTCATGGGCTCTAGCGACTTCTATGGCTTTTGAAAGTACTAATGTACCACCTTCTGACAAAAGTTTCTCCCGAATTTTTGCTGATAAGATTCCACAAACAATTGTGTCTCTCACCATATCATTAATGGTTGTTACTGGGTAATCACAGTCCTTAACCAACACGCGTATGCCTGTTATATACTGTTCCACTGATTCATGCACACTTTGGTCTCGTTTGTGAAACTTGTACCGGGCAAAGACTGGGTTGACAGATGGTGAAATATGTTCCTTGAACTTTTCTAGGTAGCAAGCAATTTTATCTGTCTCTTCTGCCTGCAATGTCCAAGTACTGTATACATCTCGACCTTTTTCACCAAGCCACAGAAGTAGATATGCACACTGTTGCTTTTCAGTTTTTCCACTTAAAGGGCCTGTGAACATTAGCCGCACATGTTGTTCGAATTTATTCCATGACTCATGACTGGCTGCTTCCCAGTCAAAACGAGGTGAAGGCGTAGAGTTGTCCATCTTGACTATTTTTGTGACACCATGTTGTATTCAATGAGAGACGTTTGATTGAATCAGTTTATTGAAGCCAACCGACCTGCAACAGAACACAACAAGCATAAGCACACAGCAAGCAATACAATGAGAGCATTACAGTCGGCACAAGCATATCATAACAAAGGTAAGCATACAACAATTCCCATGGCTTGTTGTTCCACTCTTTGTTAAGTTTTTGACTTGAAGGAGGCACTAGTGGGTACAGTCATGATTTTGTCTTGAAGGTTATTCCAGTTGTTGGGAATATGCTTGCTAAAAAAGTTTTGGCACATTCTGGTCTTCACTCTTTGCTTTGCTAGCTTCTGCAAGTGTCCTCTAGAGTTGTGTTAACCTGTATGTTTTGTGAGGAGGGTGTTGTTTGGTTGACTATTATATTTGTAGGTCAGCATCATATCACATCTGTGATGTCTGAAGACCAGTGTTGATAGTTTTAGGTACTCCAGTCTCTTATCATACAACATATTTTGCAGGCCTGTGATGTATTGGTTGACATATCTTTGAACTCCTTCAGTTATTCTGGTGTTGTGCTCGTAGGAGGGGGGGGGGGTCAGACATGTCCTGGAGTCCAAGAACAGCCTAACAACAGCCTTGTAAAGTCTCAGGAAGACAGTACAGGAGTGACTGGTGATAGTGCATTTTAGCAGGCCTAGACTTGAGTTAGCTTTTGACACCACTTGTTGCCAATACCTGTGGAACTTCAGTTGCTCATCAGCAAGTACTCCCAAGTCTCAATCTTCATGACTGGTTTGTAGCTGAATATCAGACTGCAACTTCTGGTCATGCATGGTATACTGGTGGTGAGGATTCTTATAGCCAAAATGGAGGACACTGTATTTATTGATGTTGAACTTGACCAGCCATTCACTGGTCCACTACTGGATTCTCTGTAGGTCTGATTGCAGGCTTTGTTGAATGGCTGGTCCAAAAAGCTTGGAGTCATCAGCATAAAGCATGATATTATTTGTGACTTCCTTTGTCATATCATTTATGTAAATGAGGAAGAGGGTGGGGCCTAGAACAGTACCGTGAGGAACTCCACTGATGACATCACATGGTTCAGAGAATACTTTATCACCATTATTGGTGAAAAGTTGGACCTGCTGCTCTTGGTCTGTTAGGAAATTCATCACCCATCCTACTACATCAGTTTGTGTGGCAACTGCAAATACTTTGGGCCTAAGGTATCTGTGGTGCACCTTGTTGAACAGTTTGGGAAGGTCAATCAAAATAAGGTCAACAGGTACTCCCCTCTCCAAAAGGTCAGTGATGATATTGTAAGTTTCAAGTAAGTTGGTCTCCACCAAGTTTTCCGGAATAGTCAGTGTAATAGTTGGTGTAAGTTATAGGTATAGACTTGTCAAGTAGGCAAATTCCTTGGACTTAGAAATCAGAAGAGGGTTAGCATAGAAGTTTTGCAATGCATTCCCAGAGTATGTTTTGGCCCTGGATTCATTTACTGTAAGTTTCATTTTCCTAACATAACCTCTTCCCAAGATAGAAAAAAGTAGCTAAACTAGAATTTTACCCAAACCTAACCTAATTTATCACTTTTTGCCTATTGATATGTTTTTGTGAGATATAATTAGATGGCACTGATGGTGTTTAATTACATATATATATTATTTGAAAACAGACAAATGCAGTCAAAGCCATGGCTATTTTTCAGAATTTAATTAAAAAAAATCATACAACAGTGAAAGAACTGAAGATAAAGGTTCTCACCCTGCAAAATGTGCTAACTAGGTTTATTCCCCATATTATGCAGTAATAGTATGCAGTATATTAATGGCAGCAGTAGTATTAACATATTGCCTTTTGGTCAGTTGAAATTCCTTTTGTAAAGTCCTGGAAGTTCCAACTGAATACATTAAGCCATTGCTATGAAATTGCTGATATATCCTTGTCTACAACTGTTTTAAGCAGTGTTCCCCAGATGACCATTCTTTGACCAAGTCTCTTCAACTTATATAAAAATGATAGACCCAATCTTCTCTCAAACCTCCTCACTCTTAATACTGATGATTCAAAACTTGTTGGTAAAGCAGCCACAACCTCTGAGCTGCAATCTATCCAAAATGACCTTGATATTCTTGGGACTTGGGCTCATACATGGCTCCTTTCGTTCAATGCTGACAAATGCCATGTAATCCACTTTGGCAATCATAATGCCCATCAGCAGTACCATCTCCAAGGTAACCCCCTTTTTGCAGTCTCTGAAGAAAGAGATCTTGGAGTCATTGTTGATCATCAACTTAAGTTCAGCACCCATGCAAATCTGTATTATTGTCTGCCCTCCAATCTCTTGGAATGATCAAAAGAACTATCTCTAGCAGACACCCAAGTATGTTTATGAAGCTCTACAAGGCAGTAGTTTGCCTGCGCCTAGAGGTTAGAATGTCCCTGGTGTGGCCCTATTTCAAGAAGGACAAAGAAATGCTAGAAGGAGTCCATCAAAGAGCAACCAGAATGGTTGAAGGCCTCAAACAAATGCCATACAAAGAGCGTTTATGTCACTTGAAGCTTCCTACTCTTGCATAGGCCTACTGGAGGAAATATGGCAACATGATAATGACCCACAAAATTATTCCCAAAAATATTCTCCCTAGTCTCCCAGAATGTTCTGTGACTAGAGGGTATTCCAAGAAAATCTTCAAGAAACATTCCTTTTCTGAGAAAGAAGCCATTTCTTCAGCCAGTGAGTAACAAACTTATGGAATCAACTCTCCAAAGATACAGTGGCTGCTGATTCAACAGGTGCATTCAAGCAAAATCTTGACAAAGAATGGCTACAGCAAGAGTTCCTGTACAACTGGGAAGCTGCCGAGTCCTCAACCCAGATTTAGCAAACAACCTACAAAAGTCATAATGGAGCATTTCAAGGAGGACAATCTGTAAATTCGCCCCAAGCTGTCATTTAAGGTAATATCCTCCTGATAACCTGCATGTTCATATACCTCTTGAAATTTTTATCTCAATGCTTGTATAACCTTACAAGTAGTTGCATTAGAAGTAGTAGTAGTAGCAGCAGTGATAGTAGTGTTAGTAGTAGCATGCACATATTGCCTTTTGGTCAGGTAATCATCCCATTTAAGCTTTCTCTGAAAGTTCCATCTTAAACCCATATCAATTCTTGAGATATGCTCTTTTGACAATGTACATGCACACATTATCTTTTGATTTAGTTCAAAATTCCCCTTAATATTGTAAATGGAATAGTGTAGTAGAAGTAGTGGTGATACTTGTAGTAGTAGTGGTAGCATGCAAATATTGCCTTTTTGATCATCTCCCTTATCATTTTCTGAAAGTTGCAAATTAATTTACTCAGTCAATCCTGAGTTACAACCTTTTGACAGTTCAAATACACATAATTTTTTTTTTAATTTAGTTCAACACTCTCCCCAACATTTTCTGAAAGGCTCACCTGAATGGTCTTTGTCTTTTAGGAAAATAAAGTTCAAACATTCATACCTTTCTTAATAACATAATTTATTTAAACAATGAACAAACTGCTTAATTTACAGCCCTTGCCCTGTGGACTGTGGGGAGACAAACATCCCCAAAGACATAGTTACTAGACAAAGCTGAAAAAAATATCTCTTAAAATTTTGATTGGATGTATTCTGGGGAATGATAGGCTAGGGCAGGGGGCTGGTTGGCCTCCATTCACTCTTGACTCTTAAAAAGGGCACCAGAATTTCTAATCAATTGAGCCCCATCCTATCTGAAGTTTATAAAACTACCCATTCCATAAGAACCTAATATGCCCTTGGGCTTAACTTACAACCCTTGCCCTTGGGGAGTAATGTCCACCCTGAAGGCATTGTTATATGTTCTTTGGACTATTTTAAACAGAATGGCTATCTCACAACTTTGATCTGATGCAGTTTGGGAAAAGAGAGTGCCAGGAAGGGGGTGGGGGGTTGTTGCCCTCCATCATTTTTGCCTCTTAAAAGGTAACTAGAACTTTACATTTCCAATCAAACAAGCCTCCTCTAAAGTTCACACATCCACCTCCTCCATAAAAACCTTTTTATGCCCAAGGGGCATACATTAAAAGCCTTACCCCCAGATTCTGGGGGTTGTTTCAAGCCTGAAAGCCTTCTTATGTGATCTTTTGACTATTCTTTGAACAAATGGCTAACTCAAATTTCGATTGGATGCATCTTTGGAAAAACAGGACATGAGGGGGGGGGGGCTGGTTGCCCTCTGATCACTTTAGCTCTGAAAAAGGGCACTGGAACTTCAGATTTTCAATACGATGAGCCCCCTCCCAACTTTATACAACCCCCCTCTCCATAAAAACCGTATATGCCCCTGATGCATATTTTACAATATTTGCCCTGAGTGGTTTGGGGGTTGTCATCCTCAAAGACATAATTACTGGACCTTTTAACTAGGCTTAAAAAAATAGCTATCGCAAAATTTTGATTGGATATGTTTGAGTATGGCTTTGATTAAATTAACATGAGTATGGGTGACAACCCCCATGTCTCCTCAAGACCAGAACATAATTTGAACTTTACTGAAAAAAATGCATTTTAAATATTTTCACTTTTTTTACTTTAAAAAAACAAGAAATATTAAAACTTCCTGGACTAAAAAAATATTAAAACTTTAAGGAATGTATGTTTATTAAACTGACAATCCATGGTCATTTATTTTTTGTCTCAGTGATGTGCAAATTATGTCCTGGTCTTGAGAAGGCATGGTTGTCAGGCCTACTACTCATGTTAATTTTTGCTCATTTTGAGTTTGACTTGGTTTTGTATTGTAATTTCTTTTCGGTTTTGGTTTCATTTAATTATTGATGATGATTTTCTGTATGTTTTATTTTTGGAAGATTAGTTTACTTTATTTCTGCTCATTTTTGGTTTAATTGAGCTTTTTACTTTTCTTTGATAAACTTGTTTTGTGAAAAAAGTTTTTTAAATTAATAGAAAAAGAGACACATTTTTAGAGTGTTAATTTATGTGTAAATTTACAGTTGTCAACATAATTTAACTCTGATGAAAGTGAATACATTCATTTGATGCCTTTTCTTATGCTCCTTCATAGTTCAATGATTGTTTCTTTGGGAAATTCCATTTTTAACCCTTAATGGGGCCCCAACAGGTAAAACAATCAATGGTAACCAAAAGTTTAAAAATATGTTCCTAAAAGAAACTATCTAGTGAGAAAAAGTTGCCATTTGGCTGTTGATTCAGGAATGATAATTATTATTTTTCTAAGTCTTAATAGCTAATTGTTTTCTTTAAATCAAATAAGTGGAAATTTTTAATAGAGCAAGAAACCTCTCAAAAATTTCATTAATTTTTCTATGACACCCTTGGCCATATATGAACCTTTGCCTTTTTTGTGAACTTACCATTATTTGGTATTTTTTTTTCTCATCAGTGATGGGTTTGTAATATTAATCACAGCTAGTTTGAAAAAAGTACAACCTTTTATATAGGCTAACTGGCTAAGGCTATATCTGGTACAACTAGGGGCTGGGATGTAATTATAATGGAAATGATTATTCTATTTAAAACGGCATTGATTAGGTAATCTAATGAGTATATTTTTCTCGGTAGCTGGCGTTTACCGCCCCCCGCCCTTCCCCCCACAGGAAATATGCCCCCGGAAAATCCCCCAATGGAAAATAAGGTTTTCCAAATTTCAGAATTTTATTTGAGTTTTGGTTTTTTTTATTTTCAATAAGGGGGAAGGCATTTTGGTACTTGTTTTTTATACGCCAATTACTCGAGTTTACGCTTTGTAAAACTCGAGAACAAACCGGTTTCTTTGTTAGTTTCTTTCGGCTTAGCGTGAGACAAGACAAGTGACAGAATAGATGGGAAATATATAATTAGGGTTATATATTTGCACTATATGCCCCCACACCTTCTCAAGACCAGAACATAATTTGCACTTTACTGAAAACTAAATACATTTTATATGTTTTTACTTTTTTGATTTTAATAAATAAAGAAGTATTAAGACTATAACGAATAAATATCAGAATATATATATATATATATATATATATATATATATATATATATATATATATATATATATATATATATATATATATATATATATATATATATATATATATATATATATATATATATATATATATATATATATATATATATATATATTAAACTGACAATACATGTTTTTTTTTAGTAAAGTGCAGATTATGTTCTGTTCTTGAGAAGACATGGTCTTATCAGCCCAACTCCTTTTAATTTTTGCTCGTTTTTAGTTTGACCCGGTTATCTATTGTGATTTCTGTTCGTTTTGAGTTTAATTTATTTATTAATAGTGATTTGTGGTCGTTTTACACTTGGAAGATAAGAAAAACAAACTCGTAGAATTTGACAACGCTTTCGTCCGTAGAAACTTAAACAATAAGAAGTTGTTTGTTCCCAAAGCCAACTATCCTTTCAAAGGAAATCTGAACCTTCTTATACTTTTTGATGCCATATGTTTTTAGCTTAATTTTAATGATTGTTTGCCCACATTTATTTTTCTTCTTCAATTTTTTTTTTAATTTGGTGCCCACTACTGCCAAAAATTGCAGAAGTTTAAATGGAAGTCTTTTCAGCAAAAATGGACTTGCGTTTTTTTTAGTTGGTTTTTCAGAGACTTATGTTGCGTGAATTCCTCCTTTTCCCATTCCTTAGCACTTTTCAACGAAACTAAAAAAGACTCAAATAAAATTCTCAAATTTGGAAACCTTATTTTCCACAGGGGGAGGGGAGGGGGTATTTTTCGTGGTGGGGATTTTCCGTGGGGGGGGGGTGTAAATGCATAGAATCATTTTTCTCTTGATTTTTGTCCTAGAAGCAACATTAACCAATTTATAATGTAAGTCACAAGTTAGATGGAAAAACAAAGATGTGCACCATTCAATGCTGTTTCTAAAAACAACATATCACTACTGTTGCTAATTACATCCCAAATCAGTCCCCTAATTGCACTGAATATAATTCAAGTGCATGCAAGTTTATTGATTGTTTTTTTTTCAGATTTGTTTTATTATGCTTTGTAAACTAACTATGGATGATAAATATGGACACAAAATGATACAAACCCATAAAGTCTGCAAACTTTAGTATATAGCCTAGGGCTATAGGCAACCCCATTACAGAGAGGCGAGGCTGAGACATAATTGTAAGGGCAGTCAGTCTTATAAATGGAAAGAGCATAAGGGGATTTAATGGCACTTTGTTTACTATCTGATTTCTGTTGTACAAGATATGTTGATTCAGCCCCATTAGGACGAGGTAGGGGGGGGGGGCACAATTGTGATAGCAGTGATTCTTATATCTGAAAAGAGCATTAAAAGAAAATTTATCTTTATTTTTATTCATTTTCTGATTGTCAATAAGGTATGTCTTAAAAATAAAAGTGCAAGTTTTAAATGTGCAATAGAAAGCAAAGCTGCCTTATAAAACGGACTGTGGCCTATATTTACTAAAAAAGCAAGTAAATTGAAAACTGACCATCCTGATAATGTTCTTATCACCTCATCTTTATAAACTAACATAATAATTGCATATAAATTACAGTTCATGATTGATCTTCATTTAATAAAGATATTTATAATCAAAGTAAAGAAAATCGAGGAATTTGAATGTTATTACAGAACTAAGAGTGGAATAATCTGAATTAAAGACTAAGACCACTGATCATACTCTCTCTCTTCTTTTAGCCTGAATTCCTGGGCCCGAATTGTAAAAAAATTCTAATTTTGTTCCAACTTAAGATCTATTTTGTATTGGACCTATATCCAAAATTTAGACTCGGAGGTCCAACCTAACAGAGTGCCTTCAATATTTCCCTGCTGGTTAGGTTTGAAAGGTTAGGTCTAAGGTTTGGATAAAATTTTGATTAGCCAACATCATACTCCTTCATGATAAAATTTAGCTAAATTTCAGAGTTGGCTAGAGACTGTTTAAAAGTTCAATTAATTTTATTGCTTAGTCAATGATAGCCCATTGAAAAATTCAATTTGGTTTTAATTTTTAGTTAATAATAGCCAAGTAGAAAGCTTTATTTTCAGTTTTTAGCTGTATAGAAAAGAAAAGTAGGCTTTGGAATTTAAACTTAAACTCTTACCAACACCATACACCCTTTCTATCATATTAAACAAGATAGGTGTTGTAAACATCTTTGAAAGTTTGTGAATATAACCTAAGTATATACTTGGGCTATGTGTGCAATAGCTGCCATCAGCAAAATACACTACAAAACAAATAAAAAGAAAAACAAACTTTCTAAATAGCCTCATTATTAAATAAAATTTTAAAATAAATTGTGAAATAGTCTCAGCCTCCTAATCTCAAATAAGTTCAGCCAAGACTCTATGTTGCTCGTCAGTTGCTCGTACAGTCCGTTTTATAAATTACTTATAAAACGACTCAAATTACTTTCGATTACAAAAGAGAACAAGGAGAAAAAAAAAATACAAAAATGCAGCTGCCCCAGCTTATTTTTAAGAAATGGCTTGTCTGTTTCCTAAAAATGACACTTTTTGTTGGGAAACAAAGTGCAACGAAATTTTTCCGTTTGAGAAGTGAGCAAAACTACAAACTATAAAAATCGCCGTTCATGTTTTTAGAAGAAATAGTTTAAAATTGTTCCAATGAAATTATCATATTTCACAGTAAAAAGAAGCAAATTGTGTTATTATAAAAAATTAATACATTTCAAGCTATTTGTCATTCATTTCCCCTCAGACAAATATATTTAAGAGCCAAAATTGGTCATAATTGGCAATTATAATCCCTATATTTAAAAGAAAGACCTAATTTTAGTTATTATCCCATACCTGAATATTAAATGATCCGAAGAAGGAATAGAAGAGACATTTGCAGGTTCATACACTCTTCGACAAATAGCGTGGCCATCGACTACAGAAGGTGGAAGAGTAGCTACAGTCTTCGACTCCTGCATACCACGCAGCTTACCTACACAAATGAATGAAAAATTAAATTAATAATACATAAACCAGCATGACTTTAACAAGTAAATGAATATAAGTCCTGTTTTCCCTTCTGCCAACGCTTGCCACGGCAACATCTCGCACTGATTGATCGAAGGCCGGTTCGAATAGGCAAGAACACTCAAGAAACAACTCTGGACGATTCTACGAATCAATCCGTGAGAATACATCCTATGAAAGCATTTGATAATTCTTTAAAGATGCTGTCCAACCAATGTATACAGCCCAATGATTAAACTAGTGCCATTTCGGAAAATCAATGCGATCCGCAAAATATTTTAAAAAAAAGGAGCACAGTACCCCTTCACCCATGGAAAGGGTATTAGTAAAACAGATGTTATATTACACCAAACAGCGTGGGTAACTTACAAGAACAGAAACTAGCACTAACGTGAACAGAAATAACTCTCAACGCCATCTTGCATACTGCAACACTTGTTGCAGGATTATTTCTAGCTCCGTAACCACTTTTCTGTCAGGAACTGAAATCATGCACTTATTACCACTCTATTTTTAACAATTAACTAAATTATTCTTATTATGGTAAAATTCTAGAGAAGCTACTTTTTGCTATCTCGAAAAGGGGTTAGGAATATGAAACTTTCAGTAATGAATCCAGGGCCAAAAACATTGTTTGGGAATGTATTACCAATATGCTATGTTAATTCTGTACTGTATTATTTTGACAAATCAACATACTTTAATTTTTACTCTCTGTATTTAGTTTTGAAAATGCAATTCCTATCATTTGAGTAGAATTTTAAGCCATATCCATGAGTTTTTTTTTTATTTATTTAGAAAACATCTTTGGAACCTCATAAATTGAGAATAAGCAAAGCTGTGACAATATACTTTTCTTGTGCTTCCTTTAAGCAGAAGATCTATTTTGCAAGGTTTCGAATTCATAACCCAAAGAATTTTAGAGATCGCTGTCCTGTAGAGGGAGAATTTTATACACCTTTTTGTAACACACTTTAGCTTGTGGGTCTATCATTGAAGGTTTTTTTCTTAGTTAAAATTACATCACATTTTCGTTTCAAAATTTTATGCTCAAGAGCGGTTTAAAAGTTAGCAATCTTCTACTTGGATCAATCTCTATTCCATTTATATCTTAGATTAACTTTTTCCAAAGCATAGTCACCTAAGGAACAAGTACTGACAAAACCTATCCACTCCACACAAAGAAAGTGCCCCTTTGTCCGCGTCTCCGGGGAGGATTCCATTCCTATGCGAACCTGGTAACTAAATACCGTAGGTACACAATTCAATACAACGTTGGAGAATAGATTGGTTTGGAGCAGTTAAGTAGTACAGCGTCTTGCTTCTGAAGTCACTTTTGGAGGGTTTTGTCAATACTTGTTCCGTGGGTGATTATACTTTACTTCAATTAATGGTAAGAATAGTTACCACTGGTAACTTACCTGTACTATACTGGTAACTTACCAGTATTGTGTCATAAAGTATTTCTATAACCACTCGGATCACATCTACCTCATCCCAGCCGTAATAACAACAGTTAAAGACGGTCCTCAATGACCAGATTCCGGCGTAAGTCAGAACCGGTCCGTTTCCCGCTCAGAGATAGACGTTTCCACTCATCATCGTGGTTTGTGAAAGCGTCGGTTTCCCAGCGAAACCTAAGTAATCATACCACAGAAATGATCCTGTGAAGTATGATCTTAATGGTAAACAAATTCCTATTTTTTTTATGCAGAAATAGCCAAAATCGGTTGTTACTGTCTTATGAACCTACAATAACTGTTTCATTAGCAATTCAAGCCGAAGAAGTTCTTACAAGATACTTCCATTCTTCTAAAATATTAATTATAAGCTTAGAATAGGTTATGCATTGAGGCTTAATAGGAATAATGCTAAATATGATTTTTTGCCCAAACAATTGATTCATTTACGAGGGACTAGAGACTTACCAGAATAGAATTGCAAACTAAACAATCGATTATTCTATCTACTGACATATAAATATTGTTAATGAATGCAATATGAATAGTGTTAGTGTCAGGATACCTTAGTAAAAATAGTCTTAATTGCTGGATGTATCTATTAATTTCGAATGCAAAGTGGGGATGACACTAAATTATAGTAAAGAATAGGAAAAAATCCACCACGTTTCAATTAATCTTTTATGGCTATGAAGGCGCATCAAGGATTTTTGTTTGGAGGGGGGGGGGTATTCCCCCCCCCCCTGCGGATACGGACTTGAAGGCGATAAGTAGCAAGGAAAGCAAAATCATCCACGTCTTTTAGTGTAGATATAAAAACAGATAATTGTTATAATTTGCAAAAACCCGCAGGTAACATCCTTCCAACAAGAAAATGACGAAATTACTTTTCCAAAAGTTAGCTGTTTTTATACATCTTTTTTTTTAGTATACAGCTATTAATTGAAACTAGCGGTAGACAAAGATTATTTTTGGACGTTCGGCTAGCGACCTTTTACTTAGAAGGCACCAAAAAGGTTATAAAATAAAACTAAGCTATCTCAAACCATTTTCTTCCGTCTTTTTTTTGTGGACATGTGATAACCTACCCAATTAAGCAGAAATAATTTAATATGAAATGAAATATCTATAACGCAAAATACAAATTGCTAAGTTTCGAAATACCACTTTTTTTTACTAAGATAGACTAAAACATCCTTTATGTGAGGCTTGGAAAGGAAATTGAGAAATGACCGTTTTCCTGGCTAAGTACGACAACTGGCCGGATTGATGTGGTTGATTTTTAGCATAAATGTTTCCATTTTTGGGACCGAGGGTCGTACTAATCTATTTGTCGGGCTGACCCCTGTCCGTTTATTTTTGGGAATACCTTGGAAGATAGTAAGTGTTTAAGTAACTTATTGTATTCTACTTATCAGAGTATTATTATAATTGTCGATTCTTTGGGACAACTAGTCCCCGTGGACTATATATATGTATATATATATATATATATATATATATATATATATATATATATATATATATATATGTATATATTTATATATATATATGTATATATATATATATATATATATATATATATATATATATATATATATATATATATATATATATATATATATATATATATATATATATATATATATATATATATATATATATATATATATTATATATATATATATATATATATATATATATATATATATATATATATATTATATATATATATATATATATATATATATATGTATATATATATATATATATATATATATATATATATATATATATATTATATATATATATATATAATATATATATATATATATATATATATATATATATATATGTTAAGCGATTTCAGGTCCTAGAGGTCGCAGAGAGACGGCGGTAATCGCATTTTGTAGCCCAAGCTCAAACTAAGAAACTTGCAAAATTTCATCCTCCTCCGACTTTATCTTCATGGGGTAAACTGGGCCGGAAGTTTCGACCCTCCCACCACAACCCACCTTTAACGTTGTCTGATCGGGCTGAAATTTAGAGGTTAAGCTTTCCTAGGGTCCGGGAGCTTATCCTCGAAATTTCAGCTCAATCCGATCAATCCTTCCCTGTTTTCAAAAAACCAAATATAGCCACTTAAATTCATCATTTCTTTTTTTTCTTAGCCACGCCTACAGGCCACAGTTGGCAACTGATCCGGGTGAATGAGGACTCATTCGAAGCAGAATTCGACCTGTTAGGGCCTTTTGATATTTTCAGGCCGAAAAAATTATCCCCCGAATTTACATTTACGAAAAACCTCGTTTTCCTATAAGAACCCGCTATAAGCGGGCTAGCCCGCGAAAACGTGGGCTCGTTTTCCTATAAGAGCCCGCAAGCGATTTCCGGTCCTAGCGGTCGCAGAGAGACAGCGGTGATCGCATTTTGTAGCCCAAGCTCAAACTAAGAAACGTGCAAAATTTCATCCCCCTCAGACTTTATCAAGGAGGCACACTTGTGCCTCTATAAAGAGGCGACCCACCACAATGTTAAGCGATTTCAGGTCCTAGAGGCCGCAGAGAGACGGCGGTGATCGCATTTTGTAGCCCAAGCTCAAACTAAGAAACGTGCAAAATTTCATCCTCCTCCGACTTTGTCTTCATGGGGTAAACTGGGCCGGAAGTTTCGACCCTCCCACCACAGCCCCCCTTTGACGTTTTCCGATTGGGCTGAAATTTAGAGGTTAAGCTTTCCTAGGGCCCGGGAGCTTGTCCTCGAAATTTCAGCTCAATCCGATCACTCCTTCCCTGTTTTCAAAAAACCAAATATAGCCACTTAAAATTCATTTCTCTTTTTTTTTGTTATCCACGCCTACAGGCCACAGTTGGCAACTGATCCGGGTGAATGAGGACTCATTCGAAGCAGAATTCGACCTGTTAGGGTCTTTTGATATTTTCAGACCGAAAAAATTATCCCCCGAATTTACATTTACGAAAAACCTCGTTTTCCTATAATAGCCCATGTTAATTTTTCCCACCACAACCCACCTTTAACGTTGTCTGATCGGGCTGAAATTTAGAGGATAAGCTTTCCTGGGGCCTGGGAGCTTATCCTCGAAATTTCAGCTCAATCTGATCACTGCTTCCCTGTTTTCCAAAAACCAAATATCAAGTTTTGTGGGAATTTGCTTTGCGAAAATAGATTCCATTTACTAAAAAACAATTACAATTGTGTCTCATTAGTCCAGCGGTTGATACTTCAGACTGTCAGGCGGAAAACCCGGGTTTGATTCACCGTCAGAGCAAGTTTTTTATATACTGAATTTAAACTTTAAAAAAGAAACTCAATTTCTTTTTTAAATTATTTGAAAAAAATTACGTTTTCCAAAGAGTTAAAGAGGCTGAGTTACAAGGTGGAACCTTAAAACGTGCAGGGATTAGGAGGCACAGTTGGTGGGCTGCCGCCCCCCAAACCCCCCGCTTTCGCAGCCTTTAAATAAAAAAAAAGTTTTTTAAACTGAAAGTAAGGAGCGACATTAAATCTTAAAACGAACAGAAATTATTCCGTATATGAAAGAGGCTGTGCCCTCCTCAACGCCTCGCTCTTTACGCTAAAGTTTGACTCTGTCTCACAACTTTATTTTTTAAAACAATAAAAAATTTTAGCGTAAAAAAATATAAATGTTTTTACTTTAATAACTTTAATAAATCAAATAAAACTAACATTTTGATTACTAAATATCAGTATATGTATATTAAACTGAGAATGCACATTCATTTGTATTTTTTCAGTAAAGTGCAAATTTTGTTCTGGCCTTGGGAAGGCATAGGGGCTTTGCACCCAACTTATGTTAATTTCTGCTCGTTTTTGAGTTTGACTCGGTTATTTATTGTAATTTCTGTTCGTTTTGGGGTTCATATATTTATCGATGCTGATTTGTGGTAGTTTCACGCTTGGTAGATTATTTAATTTTATTTTTGCTCATTTTTTGTTTAATGGAGTTCTTTACTTTTCTTTGAAAAACTTATTTTGTAGAAAAAGTTTTTTTAATAATTCTGTTCATTTTATATTGACATAGTCTTTTCAGGGAAAAAGAAAATAATACTTTAAATCTTATCGTTTTTTTAAGACTTTATAGTTTGGCCTGCTATTTGTATGCTGGAGATAAATTTTCAGCAATTTCTAACAACATACACCCTTTTAAAAATCTGGACACGAATAGTACTGTTTAATTTAGTTTCATACCTCCTCTAGTTGACCTGAAATGGAAAACTTGATACCATTCGCAAAAAAATCTGTTTACTTTCTTAGATAGCTTGGATACATTTACGCTATTTTGATTTGGTTAAATTTTAAGAGCAGAAGTAGCCCCGAAAGTTTGAACATAATACCCTCAGCCGTTCTTGGGAAACTGCTGAGATGCCTTATTGGGAATTAGCATTGACACAGTGTATTTTGATTTGATCTAAAGGCAACATTTAGTTTTTATACAAAATGGGCAAATGGGAGGGTGGGAGTGGGAGGGAAATTAGTTGCCCTCCAATCACTTTCGAATATCAAAAAGGGCATCAGCCCTTTCTATTTTCAATCGAATGAGCCCTTTTCGAAGTTCCCACGACAACTCCTTCGATACGAAATGCCCTGGTCTAAACAACAACAAAAACTAAAAATAATACATTATACCAACATCGATACTACTACTACTACTAACAACTCATCGCAGCACCAAGCCGCCTGAGGCCAACACAGCTACGCACGCTCCTCCTCCACCCCAATCTATTCAAAGCCTCCCTTTTTACACCCGCCCACGAAGTTCCCATTTCCTTTAAATCTTTCTTTATGACGTCCTCCCAACCCAGACGGGGACGACCTGCTTTCCGTTTAGCCCTAGATGGTTGGCCGAAAAGAACAATCTTCGGCAATCTGTCATCCTTCATCCGAACAACATGCCCTAACCACCTCAACCTTTCTTTCATTATAGACCTAGAAAGTGGTATTGAACCACATTTTTCGTATAGCCTATTGTTTGAAATACGGTCAGTCAGCCGGGTACCCAGAACAATCCTTAAGCAATTTCTCTGGAAAACATCTAGCAAATCTTCATCCGCTTTTCGGAGCGTCCATGCTTCAGAGCCATATTTGACCACTGTCATCACTGTAGCTTCTAAGATTCTAATCTTGGTTTGCAGACTTATCTTCCTATTCTTCCAGACTTTTTTTAACTGTGAAAAAACACCCTGAGCCTTGGCTATTCTATTTTTAACATCTTCACTGCTCCCACCATCTTTACTAATAATACTACCAAGGTAAGTGAAACTGCCCACCTGATCAATCTTTTCATTACCCAACGTCACCTTTTCATCTTCACTTATTCCTAGCCTTAGTGACTTGGTCTTCCTAACATTAATTTTCAAACCAATACTAGCACCCTGAACTCGCAAAACCTCTAAAACTTCATTCATTTTTGCTCACACTTTCATCTAGGATGCTTAAATCATCAGCATAATCCAAGTCCAGGAGACTTTTTTCCTCCCATTTGATTCCGTGGTCTCCCATTGCCTTTCCTGTGCTCCTTAAAACAAAGTCCATCAAAATAATCCATATAAAGGGGGATAGAACACAACCCTGCTTAACTCCTGATTTAATACAAAACCAGCTGCTAACCTCATTTCCTACCTTAACCGCAGCAGTGTTATTCTCGTACATAGCACTAATCACTTTAATGTATTTGTCTGGTATACCATACAAGGATAAAACCTTTACTAAAGCTCCTCTATCAACAGAATCGAACGCTTGCTCATAATCTATAAAACTAAGGACCAAAGGTGTTTGAAAAACTTAGGCACTTCTCAATTATTAACCTAAGAGTGAAAATTTGGTCAACACATCCTCTACCTTTTCTAAAACCGCACTGCTCTTCTCTTAAAACTTTGTCTACGGCATCTCTCAGTCTAAAAAGTATCATATTACTAAGCAATTTGCTACCTACAGAGACCAGACTAATGCCTCGATAATTACCACACTCACTTTTATCACCTTTCTTATAAAGTGGCTTAATTAAGGTTTTCCTAAAATCATTAGGTACTTCCCCTTTTTCAAAAATCATATTCATAATCTCCAATAACTTATTTCTAACCTCAGAGCCACCATATTTAAGAAACTCATTTACTACCCTATCAGCACCTGGAGCCTTATTATTCTTTAATCCTTTTAGTACTGTTTCTAATTCCTCCTCACAAAACAAATCTTCCTTCACATCCAAGGTATCACAAACTTTTTCATTTTCCTCTATGTTTTTTCCTGCAACTCTATCTCGGTTAAGCAAATTCTCAAAATGTTCGGCCCATCTCGCTTTAGCTTTTGTCTTATCGCTAATTGCCACCCCATTCCTATCTTTAACTGGGACAAGTCCGGATTGACTACTCTTTACTATAAATTAATTAAAAAAACTTTTTCCACAAAATAAGTTTTTCAAAGAAAAGTAAAGAACTCCATTAAACAAAAAATGAGCAAATATAAAATCAAATAATCTACAAAGCGTGAAACTACCACAAATCAGCATCGATAAATAAATGAAACTCAAAACGAACAGAAATTACAATAAATAACCGAGTCAAACTCAAAACGAGCAGAAATTAACATAAGTTGGGCTCAAAACCTCTATGCCTTCCCAAGGCCAGAACATAATTTGCACTTTACTGAAACAAAATAAATGTTTTTACTTCTATAATTTTAATAAATCAAATAATATTAAGATTTTGATTACTAAATATCAGTATATGTATATTAAACTGACAATGCACATTCATTTGTATTGTTTTCAGTAAAGTGCAAATTATGTTCTGGCCTTGGGAAGGCATAGAGGTTTTGAGCCCAACTTATGTTAATTTCGGCTCGTTTTGAAAATTTTGATTGATTGTGTCTGGTAAAATGGTGGGCGTGAGAGGGGCGTTAGTCTTTCTCCAATCACTGTCAACTATTAAAAAAGGCACTAGCCCTTTCAATTTCTAATCAAATGAGCCCTTTTGAAGTTTCTACGACAACGCTTTCAATAAAAACCTTATATGCACCCAGGGGATAACTTACAACCTTCGCCCTGAGGGCTGGGGGGGGGTTGTCATCCTCACAGACCTAATTTCCAGAACTTTCTACTACGTTGAACAAAAATGCTATTTGAAAATTTTGATTGGATGTGTTTGGCGGAATGGTGGGCGTTAGTTACCGTCCAATCACTTTCAACTATTAAAAAGGGCACTAGCCCTCTCAATTTCCAATTGAATGAGCCCCTTTTGAAGTTTTTACCTTAGAGTCTCTATCATTAAAAACCTTATATGCCCCCAGGGCATAACTTACAACCTTTGGCCTGGGGACTCTGGGGGGGGGGTTGTCATCCTTAAATACATAATTTCCAGAACTTTCAACTACGTGGAACAAAATGGCTATCTCTAAACTTTGATTGAATGTGTTTGGGGAAATGGAGGGCGTAAGAGTGGGGGTTAATTACTCTCCACTCACTTTCGACTATTAAAAAGAGCAATTTCAATTTCCAATCAAATGAGCCCCCTTTGAAATTTCTACAACAACTTTCTATATAAACATTACATTCCCCCAGGGCATAACTTACAACCCTTGCACTGAAAGCTCTGATGGGGTTATCATCCTAAAAGACCTAATTTCCAGAACTTTCGAATACGTTGAACAAAATGGATATCTCAAAATTCTGATTGGATGTGCTAGGGGAAATGGTGGGCGTGAGAGGGGGGTTAGTTGCCCTTTAATCACTTTCGACTATTAGAAGGGCAATAGCCCTTTCAATTTTCAATTGAATGAGCCCTTTTGGATGTTTTTACAACATCAATTTCAATAAAAATCTTACATGCTCCCAGGGCATAACTAAAAACCCTTGCCCTGAGGATTGTGGGAGGGGGGATGGGTTGTCATCCTCAAAGACCTAATTTCCAGAACTTTAAACTACGTTGAACAAAATGGCTATCTAAAATTTTTGATTGAATGTGTTTGGGGAAAAGGTGGGCATGAGAGGGGGGTTAGTTGCCCTCAAATCAATTTCGACTATTAAAAACGGCACTAGTCCTTTGAATTTCCAATCGAATGATTCCTTTTTCAAGTTTCAACGACAAATATTTCAATAAAAACCTTATATGCCCCTAGGGCATAACTTATAACCCTTGCCCTGAAGACTGTGAAGAGAGTGTCCTGCTCAAAGGTATAATTTCCTAAACTTTAACTGCGTGGAACAAAATGACTATTTAAAAATTTTGATTGGATATGTTTGGGGAAATGGTGGGCGTGGAAGAGGTGTTAGTTGTCTTCCAATCACTTTTGACTATTAAAAAGGACACTAGCCATTTCAATTTCCAATCAAATGAGCCCTTTTTAAAGTTTCTACGACGCCGCGTTCAGTAAAAACTTTATATGCCCCCAGGGCATAGCTTACAACCCTTGCCCTGAGGGCTGTGGGGGTTTGTCCTCCTCAAAAACATAATTTCTTTCTGGAAATCTATAACACTGAACAAAATGGCAATCTAAAAATTTTGATTGGATGTGTTTGAGGAAAAGCTGGGCGAGAGAGGGGGGCTAGTTGCCCTCAAATCACTTTTGACTACTAAAAAGGGCACCAGACCTTTGAATTTCCATCGAATGAGCCCTTTTTCAAGTTTCTACGACAAAGATTTCAAAAAACTTATATGCCCCCAGGGCATAACTTATAACCCTTGCTCTGAAGACTGTGAGGAGAGTGTCCTGCTCAAAGGTATAATTTCCTAAACTTTAACTGCGTGGAACAAAATGCCTATTTCAAAATTTTGATTGGATGTGTTTGGGGAAAGGTGGGGGTGGAAGGGGTGTTAAATGCCTTCCAATTACTTTCGAATATTAAAAAGGCACAAGCCATTTCAATTTCTAATGGAATGAGCCCTTTTTGAAGTTTCTACGACAACGCTATCTATAAAAACTTTATATGCCCCCAGGGCATAACTTACAATCCTTGTCCTGAGGGCTATGAGAGGGTTGTCATCCTCAAAGACCTAATTTCCAGAACTTTAAACTACGTTGAACAAAATGGCTATCTAAAAATTTTGATTGGATGCGTTTGGGGAAAAGGTGGGCGCGAGAGGGGGGTTAGTTACCGTCCAATCACTTTCAACTATTAAAAAGGGCACTAGCCCTTTGAATTTCCAATCAAACGAGCCTTTTTTGAAGTTTCTATGACAACGCCTTCTATAAAAACCTTATATGCCCCCAGGGCATAGCTTACAACCCTTGCCCCGAGGGTTGTGGGGGAGTGTCCCCTCAAAAACATATTTTCTACCAGGAAATCAACTACGCTGAACAAAATGGCTATCTAAAATTTTGATTGAATGTGTTTGGGGAAAAGGTGGGCATGAGAGGGGGGTTAGTTGCCCTCAAATCAATTTCGACTATTAAAAACGGCACTAGTCCTTTGAATTTCCAATCGAATGATTCCTTTTTCAAGTTTCAACGACAAATATTTCAATAAAAACCTTATATGCCCCCTAGGGCATAACTTATAACCCTGGCCCTGAAGACTGTGGAGGGAGTGTCCTGCTCAAAGGTATATTTCCTAAACTTTAAACTGCGTGGAACAAAATGATTATCTAAAAATTTTGATTGGATATGTTTGGGGAAATGGTGGGCGTGGAAGAGGTGTTAGTTGTCTTCCAATCACTTTCGACTATTAAAAAGGACACTAGCCATTTCAATTTCCAATCAAATGAGCCCTTTTTAAAGTTTCTACGACGCCGCGTTCAGTAAAAACTTTATATGCCCCCAGGGCATAGCTTACAACCCTTGCCCTGAGGGCTGTGGGGGTTTGTCCTCCTCAAAAACATAATTTCTTTCTGGAAATCTATAACACTGAACAAAATGGCAATCTAAAAATTTTGATTGGATGTGTTTGGGGAAAAGCTGGGCGAGAGAGGGGGGCTAGTTGCCCTCAAATCACTTTTGACTACTAAAAAGGGCACCAGACCTTTGAATTTCCAATCGAATGAGCCCTTTTTAAGTTTCTACGACAAAGATTTCAAAAAACCTTATATGCCCCCAGGGCATAATGTATAACCCTTGCTCTGAAGACTGTGAGGAGAGTGTCCTGCTCAAAGGTATAATTTCCTAAACTTTAACTGCGTGGAACAAAATGCCTATTTCAAAATTTTGATTGGATGTGTTTGGGGAAAAGGTGGGGGTGGAAGGGGTGTTAAATGCCTTCCAATTACTTTCGATATTAAAAAGGGCACAAGCCATTTCAATTTCTAATGGAATGAGCCCTTTTTGAAGTTTCTACGACAACGCTATCTATAAAAACTTTATATGCCCCCAGGGCATAACTTACAATCCTTGTCCTGAGGGCTATGAGAGGGTTGTCATCCTCAAAGACCTAATTTCCAGAACTTTAAACTACGTTGAACAAAATGGCTATCTAAAAATTTTGATTGGATGTGTTTGGGGAAAAGGTGGGCGTGAGAGGGGGGTTAGTTACCCTCCAATCACTTTCAACTATTAAAAAGGGCACTAGCCCTTTGAATTTCCAATCAAACGAGCCTTTTTTGAAGTTTCTATGACAACGCCTTCTATAAAAACCTTATATGCCCCCAGGGCATAGCTTACAACCCATGCCCCGAGGGTTGTGGGGGAGTGTCCTCCTCAAAAACATATTTTCTACCAGGAAATCAACTACGCTGAACAAAATGGCTATCTCAAAATTTTGATTGGATGTGTTTGGGGGAATGATGGGCGTAGGGGGGCGGCTAGTTGCCCTCCAATCACTTTTGACTATTAAAAACGGCACTTGCCCTTTGAATTTCCTATCGAATGAGCCTTTCTTGAAGTTTCTACGACAAAGCCTTCTATAAAAGCCTTATATGCCCCCAGGGTATAACTTAAAACCCTTGCCCCGAGGGTTGTAGGGGAGTGTCCTCCTAAAAAGCATATTTTTTATCTGGAAATCAACTACGCTGAACAAAATGGCTATCTCAAAATTTTGATTGCATGGGTTGGGGAATCATGGGCGCAGGGGGGGGGGCTAGTTGCCCTCCGATCACTTTCGACTATTGAAACGGGCACTAGCCCTTTGAATGTCCAATCGAACGAGCCTTTTTTGAAGTTTCTACGACAACGCCTTCTATAAAAACCTTGTATGCCCCAAGGGCATAACTTAAAACCCTTGCCCCGAGGGTTGTGGGGGATACTTCTCCTCAAAAAGATATTTTCTATCGGGAAATCAACTACGCTGAACAAAATGGCTATCTCAAAATTTTTGATTGGATGTTTTTGGGGGAATGATGGGCGTGGGGGTGGCTAGTTGCCCTCCAATCACTTTCGACTATTAAAAAGGGCACTATCCCTTTGAATTTCCAATTGAATGAGCCTTTTTTGAAGTTTCTACGACAAAAACTTCTATAAAAACCTTATATGCCCCCAGGGCATAACTTCAAATCCTTGCCCCGAGGGTTGTGGGGGAGTGTCCTCCTCAAAAAGATATTATCTATCGGGAAATCTACTACGCATAACAAAATGGTTATCTCAAATTTTTGATTGGATGTGTTTGGGGGAATGATGGGTGCGGGGGGGGGGCTAGTTGCCCTAGAATCACTTTCGATTATTAAAAAGGGCACTAGCCACTCCAATTTGCAATCGAATGAGCCCTTTTTGAACTTTCTGCGACAACTACTTTGATACGAAGTGCCCGGGTATGGAGAAAAAAAAACAAAACACATTGTGCCCACGTCATTCTTTACTTAGGCAGCGCTAGCGCGCTGCCTATGGAAAATGTCAAGCCTTCCAATCACTTTTGACTATTAAAAAGGGCACTAGACCTTTCGATTTCCAATCGAATGAGCCCTTTTTGAAATGATAACGCTTTCTATAAACACCTTATATGCCCCCAGGGCATAACTTACAACCCTTGCACTGAGGGCTCTGAGGCGGTTATCATCCTAAAAGACCAAATTTCAAGAACTAATTTCAAGAACTTTCAACTACGTTGAACAAAATGGATATCTTAAAATGTTGATTGGATGTGTTTGGGAAAATGGTGGGCGTGAGAGGGGCTTTAGTCGCTCTCCAATCACTTTCAACTATTAAAAAAGGCACTAGATGAGCCCTTTTGAAGTTTCTACACTTTCAATAAAAACCTTATATGCCCCCAGGGAATAACTTACAACCCTTGCCCAGAGGGCCGTGGGGGGGGAGAGGGGTTGTCATCCTTAAGGACCTAATTTCCAAAACTTGTAACTAGGTTTAATAAAATGGCTATCTAAAATATTGATTGGATGTGTTTGGGGAAAACATGGGCGTGAGAGGGGGGTTAGTTGCCCTCAATTCACTTTGGACTATTAAAAAGGGCACTAGCCCTTTGAATTTTCAATCGAATGAGCCCTTTTTGAAGATTCTACGACAACGCGTTCTATAAAAACCTTATATGCCCCCAGGGCATAACTTACAACTCTTGCCCTGAAGGCTGTGGGGGAGTGTCCTCCTCAAAAACATAATTTCTATCTGGAAATCAACTACACTGAACAAAATGGCTATCTCATAATTTTGATTGGATGTGTTTAGGGGAATGATGTGCGTGGGAGGGGGGGCTAGTTCCCCTCCAATCACTTTCGACTATTAAAAAGGGCACTAGCCCTTTGAATGTCCAACCAAATGAACGTTTTATGAAGTTTCTACGGCATCGCCTTCTATTAAAACCTTATATGCCCCCAGGGCATAACTTACAACTCTTGCCCTGAAGGCTGTGGGGGAGTGTCCTCCTCAAAAACATAATTTCTATCTGGAAATCAACTACGCTGAACAAAATCGCTATCAAAAAATTTTGATTGGATGTGTTTTGGGAAATGGTGCGCGTGGAAGGGGTGTTAGTTGCCTTCCAATCACTTTCGACTATTAAAAAGGGCAGAATCCACTCCAATTTCCAATTGCATGAGCCCTTTTCGAAGTTTCTACGACAACTTCTTCGATACGAAGTGCCCTGCTCTAAAGAAAAAAAAATAATAAATAATACAGTGTGCCAATATCGTTTTCATATGTCCTCAGGGCATAACTTAAAACCCTTGCCCCGAGGGTTGTGGGGGAGTGTCCTCCTCAAAAACATATTTGCTATCTGGAAATCAACTAAGCTGAACAAAATGGCTATCTCAAAATTTTGATTGGATGTGTTTGGGGGAATGATGGGCGTGGGGCAGGGCTAATTTCCCTCCAATCTCTTTCAACTATTAAAAAAGGGCACTAGCCACTTCAATTTCCAATCGAATGAGCCCTTTTGGAATTTTCTACGACAACTCATTCGATATGAACTGCCCGGGTATGGAGAAAAAAAAATAATACATTGTGCCAATATCGTTCTTTACTTAGGCAGCGCTATTGCGCTGCCTATGATATTTAAAAATCCCTCAATCAGGAGCGTAATTTGTCATGGGATAGTGATCGCAGTTGCCCCCCCCCCAGACCCCAGTCCCCCCTGACTCAAGATCCACCCCCAGATGAAATCTAGTTTCTTGAAAAATATTGTCGAAAATATGATAAGCCTACATAATTCAAGCATCCACAGAAACGGGTCAGTTTTGTTTAGTATATTTTTGCCTTTATGGTACTATATGGTTCATTTTTCAGTTTTCACTTTCATTTTCATTTCATTTGGAAAAATTAGAGTATACTAATTAGCAAATACTAATACTAAAATTACTAAACTTAATAAAATTAAAATACAAATACTAAAATTAATATACTAATTAGCAAGGATTAAGTACATATTGGAGCCTAATGTATAGGACCCTTTTTAGGAACAATCTACATATCAAAGGCGGATAAAGTATATATTAAAGCCTATTGTATAGGACCCTTTTTAGGATCAATCTACACATCAAAGGTGGATGAACTTTGTGATGCCAAGTTTTAGCGTGTTATTTTATAGTTCACAGCATTCTGCAAGCCAAATCAGACCCCCTTTATCACTATCCAACTGACCTTCCACATTTAAAACGAGAAAAAAGTAATGCGAGGTTGCCATATTAATCTAAGGTACGACAAATACGCTAAGAAATTTCAGGACCAAGCAAAACCCCGAAAAACTCCAGGACTTCCAAGAGGAAATAAGGCAATGGTATATTCCTGGATGTACCGGGAATGGTATATTATTAAGATATTGTAAGCTATGTGAAAATACTAACTTGATGATCTCTAGCTTTTGAATTATCAAGAAGTTGATTCTTAATGTAACATTCATTAATATTTTGAGTTTAACAGCTTTATTTTGAATATTTTGATTTATTTATAATATGACACAAGATTGTAGAGTAACTATAGGATATTTACGTATAAAAATAGGAGGATGAGCATTCGAAGCTGTCTCGGCCTCAGGTGGCCTGGTGCTACAGTGAGCTGTTAGTAGTAGTAATGGCATCTTTTACTCAAAATCCACTTGTTTGTGCAGAAACTAGGTTTTGACATAGAACAGCCGAGATCTAAACCAAACCAATTACGGCTTGATTTAAATTACAATTAATTGACTTTCGGCGAAACTTTAGAACCAGTATTTTAAAATAAGTGTCATTGCTGAGATTGGTTTAAATGATTAATCAATCATATTCAACCATTGGTTAAAATTAATAATTAAAAAATTAACTAAAATGATTTAAACTTTAAAATTAATCACATTATTAAATACCTAATAATGTAAATATCATTTTAAGGCTTTTAGTATTTATGTTGCAAAATCTGTATTGTGAAAATAAATTTATTTTAGATATACTAACTACTCGTCCAGTTTCACCAATAAGTGGCTTGATTGAGAATTATGAAATCCTGACAGTAATTGAAACAACAAAGACAACGTCTACAGTCGAACCCCAAAAATCAATCCCAAATACATCTAATTGACTATGAACTGAACTTTAGGATTTAAAGCTTGAAATAATAAGAATTTCTGATTTTTTTTTTTAATAAAATGATTTATTAATCAATCAAATCAATAGTTGGCTAAAATTATTAATCTAAAAATTAATTAAATTCTGAAATTAAACCACATTATCAAATATCTAATTATGTAAACCTTTTTTAAGGCTTTTGATTGGTTTTAATATTTATATCGTGGCTTACCTTGTTGTGATAAGAAATATGTTTCCGACATAGTAACTGCTCGTATAGTTTCACCAATAGGGGGCTTTATTGAGACTTTTAGAATCCTACCACCAATAGAAACTTCAAAAACAGCGGCTTGAGTTGAATCCCCAAAATCAATCCCAACTAAAGCAGTCCTTGTCTGACCACGCGGAAGAGAGCTTACCACAGGAAAGTCGCAAATGGTCATACCAACAGGAAGAATCTAGAAAATAGTGTTTTGTAGAACCAAAGGCAGAGGTAAAATAAAAAGGAGAACCGGAATGGGTGAAACAAGTCAGTATATGGTGAATAATAGGTCAATTGAGAGTTGTAGTACTCCCAAAATCGATAGATACGTACGAAAAAATGATTTGAGCTTGAATCCCACACTCAATTTCAATTAAAGCATAATGGACTGTTTTATAAACACAGAGGAAGAATGTCTGACCAAGCAGAAGACAGCTTATCACACAAAATTTTAGAAAATAAAAGAAAAAAGAAATAACAAAAAAAGCCTAGAACGCAAGATTTACACAAGAAAAGAACAAAATTAGTGACGTTTTCATTTCATTTTTTCATTTTTTGCTAACTGAACCCAACTTAGGCCAGAGAATCAAACCCGAGTCCATAGCTTGAAATTGCGATTTCCATGAATCTTTGTTGGATTATTTTAAATAATGAAAATTTTAGAGTAGTACCATATTTTCGTCGGTATTGCCCCAATGAACGTGAAAATAAATACGCTTAAAACGCTTTACATCCAAAAAATTCAAACAAGAACAATCAGTTCATCCCCAAAGACAACTACATCCCTTTAAACTGTATGATGCTATCTGTTCATTCTTTTCTGTATTTCTTTTTTTAATTTCGCACTTGTTACTACCAAAACTCCTCAACTGCAAATAGAGATCTATTTCGTTAAAATTGAACTCCCACGTTTCTCTGATTTTTCAAAGTTATTTTCTGTTACACAAGTTTCTACTTCTTAACATTAAATTTTCACAGTCCTTGGTACTTCAACTAATAGCCTTGAGACATAGTTCGTCCATGCGGAAGAACTGCGTTAACGGACGAATTTTAAGTGGAACTATATGAACTATTATTACGAGCGTCAACCTAAGAGTAAGACACAGGGCAGGGCCCCTTGCATGGGCTAAAAGCTTTGAAATGTGGGTGTCGTAATCGGCATCAAAAACATTAAACTTTCATACAAAAAACACTCAGTTCAACACTTTCATCCGTCGCTATTGATCAGTATATGATAAAACAATGTGCTACTAATGGGCTTCTACAATAAGGCAATCTATAACGGACTACAAGCAAAGAAACACTCTCCCTTTCAATTGCAACTATTTATACACGAAAACAATGGGCTGCTATTCCAGCTGTCGCAAGTGCTCACTATAGCATTCTAATCGCTTCTTTTCATAAGCTCCTTTTATCCGTTCGAGGCAAGCTGATCAGTTTAGTTTTGTCGATCTGACGTTTTTAGACTTTTTTAATTTAATATTGGTTGAATTTTATTTGAAACTTAATTTTAACAAGGGAAATGGTGCGCCAAGATATCCGTTCAGAACGAAGCCTTATATTATAAAAAGAGTAGTACCATCTGATTCCCCATCAAATACTCTTTTCAAATATAATGGTCAATAGCCAGACAATAGGCCCATTCCCCTTATTGGGCTAACTATAACCCTAGGCTATATAAAAATTACAAAAAATACCATAATTATAAAATTCGTACTTTATAATATGAAGAAGATTTTTATTAATCAAATTTAGTATCACCTATCCACAAAACTGGCACAAATCACTATCAATAAAAAAAAGGTTTATTTCGAAATGTGTGTTTTATTTGTCATACCAACAAAAAAAGCAAAAAAATCACCATAGAAACAAAGATTACTAAAAAGAAATAATGAATGCAGATTGGCCGTTTAATAAATAGATATTTCAATGGTGGGTATCTTAGTAATTTTGGATGTTGTAACGTTATAATAGAGAAAACGTTTAAAACGTATTTTGTTTTCACCAAGACACAAATGACGTTCTGGTCTTCAGACTGCGTAAAGGGCGTTTAGTCCAACTTATATTTGTAGCAATTTATGTTTGTTTTCAGTTTGACTACCCCATTCATTGTAATTTGACAAGTTTTTGACAAGTTTGACAAGTTTAAACTTAATACACTTAGTTGTTCCTGATATTTAGCAAATATGCCCCTTTGAGAAGCCAGATGTACAAGCATCGGTCGAATTAGTCCAGCATCTCTCTCAGCTTTCCCTGGCAGTTTCAATTTAATACCCTTACCTGCTTCTGAGTTATCAAATGTAATCTATTTTGACAATCATGGCGCAGTTACTGTCTTTTGATTTATTTCACTATCCCCTTCGACTTTCCTTGAAAATTTAAACTACATAAGTAAGGCGTTTCTTAGATATTGCAGATACACCCTTGTGACAGCCCAGATGCATATACTGTCTAGTAGATATTTAATTCAGCATGATCCTCGACTTTCACCGAAAATTTAAAATTAATACCTCTAGCTGCTCCTGAGGTACGGTCAATATGCCATTTTTACAGCCTTGGCGCACTTAGTGTCTTGTGATTTAATTCAATATCCCCATCCATATTTCCAAAAAAATCCACTAAATACCCTTAATCATTCCATAGGTAGGGCATAAGCATTATTTTGATGACCTTGAAGCATATGCTGTCTTTTGATTTTTTTTTTTTTCACACCATCATCTCAATTCCCCATGTCTCAACTGAATACGTTTAGAAGGTCCTAGGGTGCAGATTTGCCCTTTTGATGACCTGGATGAAAATAGCTTCTTCCGATCCAACATTACCTAAATATAAACTGAAAATTTGAACTAAACACCCTTAGCCATTCCTGATATATTACACGTCCACCTTTTCGACTACTTGATGCATACTCTGTCTTTTGATTTAGTTCAACATCCCCCAGCATTACCTAAGAATTCAACCTGAAATCCTCAGCCATTGCTTGGGTTACTGCAAGTAGGCTCTTTTGACAACCAGGATACACATAGTGCCTTTGCTCTAGTTCAAAATCCTTCCTAGCTATTTCCTTGAAATTTCAACTTAATAACCTAAGCCGTTCCTGAGATATTGTACTTAAGCATTTTTGACTGCCTGGATACACATAGTGTCTTTTGATTTGACACAACACTCCCATCAGTATTCCCAGACAGCTTCAAGTAACTTCTCTTAGCTACTCATGAGATACTGCAGGTTCGTCTTTTAGACCACCATGACGCACATATTACATTTTTCTTTAGTTAAACACTCCTTCCATGTTCCATAAAAGTTCGAACATAATATTCTTGACCCCTCCTATAATGCTGACGATACTTCTTTTTGACAACCTCGATGGATATAGAGTCTTTTGATTTAGTTCAACATCTGCAACAACTTACACTGAAAGCTTCAACGTAATAACCATAGCTGCTACTGTGATATTAAATAGCTACTCTTTTCACAATCTGGATAAAAATAAAGTCCTTTGAATTGTTTTCCATTCACATCAACTTTCCGTGCAAGTTTCAACTTAACACCCCATGCCTTTCCTGATATTAAATAAAAAAAACAAGTTTTTTAAACTGAAAGTAAGGAGCGACATTAAAACTTAAAACGAACAGAAATTATTCCGTATATGAAAGGGGCTGTCCCCTCCTCAACGCCTCGCTCTTTACGCTAAAGTTTGACTCTGTCTCACAACTTTATTTTTTAAAACAATAAAAAACTTTAGCGTAAAGAGCGAGGCGTTGAGGAGGGGACAGCCCCTTTCATATACGGAATAATTTCTGTTCGTTTTAAGTTTTAATGTCGCTCCTTACTTTCAGTTTAAAAAACTTGTTTTTTTTTATTTAATTTCTGATCGTTTTTTAGTTAATGCAGCTTTTATTTGCCCCCCTCTTTAAAAGCTTTTTTGCAGCTTTTTTGTTTCCCCCCTCTTTAAAAAATCGAGTAAATTTTCTCAGGCTCGTAGCCTTTGATGAGTAATACTAAACTTAATAAAATTTATATATTTAGAATCAGCATTATAAACACATTCTTTTGATACATTTATTGACATCAAAATTCCGTTTTTAAAAGTTTCGATTACTATTGAGCCGTATCGCTTGTTTTTTTATTGTTTTTTTTTTATATATACGTATATGAGGGGGTTCTCCCCTTAGTCAATACTACGCTCTTTACGTTAAAAGTTAAAAAAAATTTTTATTCACAAACCCCTGAATCACAAAGGCCGTTTAATTAGAATAGATAGCTCTTTTGAAAGCACTAAAAAAAAACTGTAGCGTAAAGAGCGAGGTATTGACTTGGGGGAGAACCCCCTCAAATACGTTATAATTTCTGTTCGTTGTAAGTTCTAATATTCCTTCTTACATTTCAGTTGAAAAAACTTGTTTTTTTTTATTTAATTTCTGATCGTTTTTTAAATAATGCTTGGAAATCCGGCGCCCCTTCATAGAAATGTCCCTTACCCCAAAGAAACATCCTCTACGGAAATATTCTCCAGATTAACCCCCTCGTCTAGCCTCCCCCCCCCCTCCAGAAAAAATCCTTCCTGAAAATGGTTGTATACTTCCCAATAACCAATAAATAATGCTGGCAAGTCCGGCGCCCCCTTCATGGCAATTTCCCTTCCCCCATGAAAACTTCCTTCATGAACAGATCCTCCAACATAACCACCGACCCACCCTTCCCTCCCACTACCAGAAAAAAAACCTCCTGAAAACTTCTGTATACTTCCCAATAACCAATACTATATGTTAACATTGGGTAAAGTTCATAACTTTTAGCCCTCCCTCTGGGAACTTCGGGGGATTAAGTCATCCTAAAAGACATATTTATCATATTTTCGACCATGCTGAACAAAATGGCTATCTCAAAATTTTGATCGGGTGACTTTGGGAAAAAAATAAGCGTGGGAGGGGGCCTAGTTGCCCTCCATTTTTTGGTCACTTAAAAAGGGCACTAGAACTTTTAATTTCCGTTCCAATGAGCCCTCCCACGATATTCTAGGACCACTGGGTCGATACGATCACCCCTGGGAAAAGAAAAAAAAAAAAAAAACAAACAAACAAACAAATAAACACGCATCCGTGATCTTTCTTCTGGCAAAAAATGTAAAATTCCACATTTTTGTAGATAGGAGCTTGAAACCTCTACAGTAGGGTTCTCTGATACGCTGAATATGATGGTGTGATTTTCATTAAGGTTCTATAACTTTTAGGGGGTCTTTCCCCCTTTTTTTGAAAATCAGCCAAATTTTCTCAGGCGCGTAACTTTTGACGGGTAGCACTAAACTTGATGAAAGTTATATATTTTAAATCAGCATTGAAATCTGATTCTTTTGATATATCTATTGGTATCAAAAACCCGTTTTCTAGAGTTTCGGTTACCATTGAGCCGGGTCGCTCCTTACTTACAGTTCGTTACCACGAACTGTTTGATAATGCATCTACGCCATTTAAAAAAAAAAAGATGAACTTAAACTCTTTTAATTTAGATCAGTAATCCCCTCAGCATTCCCTATAAATATAAACTTCATAACCTTGGCCAGAGATATTACAGATATACCCTTTGCAGGATATAGATAGCGTCTTTTGATTTGGCCCCCCCCCCTCAGCAACCAAAGGAAGCTTCAATTAATGACGACCTTAGTATTCCTTGAAATATTATAGATACGCCCTTTTAACAACGAAGATTCTCATAATATCTTATTATTTATTTTAGCTCCCCCCGAAGCATTACCTGAAAGTTCCCACTTAATACATTTAGCCGTTACTAAGATATCACAGATATGACCTTTTATAAACCTGGATATACATAGAGTCCTTTTATTTAATTTAACATGCTCTGAAAGTTTTAACTTAGTACCATTAGATGTTTCTCTGATAGAGCAGACACGCTATTGTGAAAAGATGGATACATATAGTGTCTTTTCATTCAGTTTAACATCCCTCTTAACATATTCTGCAAGTTAAAACTTAATACCATTAACCATTCCTTAGATATTG
Source organism: Artemia sinica (assembly GCA_027921565.1). Lineage (NCBI taxonomy): Eukaryota > Metazoa > Arthropoda > Branchiopoda > Anostraca > Artemiidae > Artemia > Artemia sinica. The sequence continues at coordinate 15,439,883 of CM051269.1, read as the reverse complement.
CAGACTCATGCTTTTGATACCCTGGATGCAGATACTATAGTTTAACTCAATTCAGCATCCATTCAACATTCTCTGTAAGTTTTAACTTAATACCCATAGCCGCTTCTGAGATTAAATAAAAAAAACAAGTTTTTTAAACTGAAAGTAAGGAGCGACATTAAAACTTAAAACGAACTGAAATTATTCCGTATATGAAAGGGGCTGTCCCCTCCTCAACGCCTCGCTCTTTACGCTAAAGTTTAACTCTGTCTCACAACTTTATTTTTTAAAACAATAAAAAACTTTAGCGTAAAGAGCGAGGCGTTGAGGAGGGGACAGCCCCTTTCATATACGGAATAATTTCTGTTCGTTTTAAGTTTTAATGTCGCTCCTTACTTTCAGTTTAAAAAACTTGTTTTTTTTATTTAATTTCTGATCGTTTTTTAGTTAATGCAGGGGATGTTTCCCCCCTCTTTAAAAAATCGAGTAAATTTTCTCAGGCTCGTAGCCTTTGATGAGTAATACTAAACTTAATAAAATTTATATATTTAGAATCAGCATTATAAACACATTCTTTTGATACATTTATTGACATCAAAATTCCGTTTTTAAAAGTTTCGATTACTATTGAGCCGTATCGCTTGTTTTTTTATTGTTTTTTTTTATTACGTATATGTTATTACGTATATGAGGGGGTTCTCCCCTTAGTCAATACCACGCTCTTTACGTTAAAAGTTAAAAAAAATTGATTCACAAACCCTGAACAAAGGCGTTTAATTAGAATAGATAGCTCTTTTGAAAGCACTAAAAAAAAAACTGTAGCGTAAAGAGCGAGGTATTGACTTGGGGGAGAACCCCCTCACATACGTTATAATTTCTGTTCGTTTTAAGTTCTAATATTCCTTCTTACATTTCAGTTGAAAAAACTTGTTTTTTTTTATTTAATTTCTGATCGTTTTTTAAATAATGCTTGGAAATCCGGCGCCCCCTTCATAGAAATTTCCCTTACCCCAAAGAAACATCCTCCACGGAAATATTCTCCGGATTAACCCCCTCGTCTAGCCCCCCCCCTCCAGAAAAAATCCTTCCTGAAAATGGTTGTATACTTCCCAATAACCAATAAATAATGCTGGCAAGTCCGGCGCCCCCTTCATGGCAATTTCCCTTCCCCCATGAAAACTTCCTTCATGAACAGATCCTCCAACATAACCACCGACCCACCCTTCCCTCCCACTACCAGAAAAAAAACCTCCTGAAAACTTCTGTATACTTCCCAATAACCAATACTATATGTTAACATTGGGTAAAGTTCATAACTTTTAGCCCTCCCTCTGGGAACTTCGGGGGATTAAGTCATCCTAAAAGACATATTTATCATATTTTCGACCATTCTGAACAAAATGGCTATCTCAGTATTTTGATCGGGTGACTTTGGGAAAAAAATAAGCGTGGGAGGGGGCCTAGTTGCCCTCCATTTTTTTTGGTCACTTAAAAAGGGCACTAGAACTTTTAATTTCCGTTCCAATGAGCCCTCCCACGATATTCTAGGACCGCTGGGTCGATACGATCACCCCTGGGAAAAAAAAAACAAACAAACAAACAAACAAATAAACACGCATCCGTGATCTTTCTTCTGGCAAAAAATGTAAAATTCCACATTTTTGTAGATAGGAGCTTGAAACCTCTACAGTAGGGTTCTCTGATACGCTGAATATGATGGTGTGATTTTCATTAAGGTTCTATAACTTTTAGGGGGTCTTTCCCCCTTTTTTTGAAAATCAGCCAAATTTTCTTTTGATCGGTTTACTTTTGATGGGTAGCACTAAACTTGATGAAAGTTATATATTTGAAAATCAGCATTGAAATCTGATTCTTTTGATATATCTATTGGTATCAAAAACCCGTTTTTTAGAGTTTCGGTTACCATTGAGCCGGGTCGCTCCTTACTTACAGTTCGTTACCACGAACTGTTTGATATTGCACATATGTTTGACAACCTGGTTACACTTAGTATTTTGATTTAGTGCAACATCTCCCTCAGGATTCCAAAAAATTTTCAACTTAATACCCTTAACTGTTCTTAATATATTGTAGCCCTTTGACAAACTATAGATGATAAATGATAAGCCCTTTTAACAAACTTAGATGAACACGGGGTCTTTTTATTTAGTTTTATATCCCCTCAACAGGCCCTATAAGTTTCAATGTACTACCATCAGTAACTCCTAAGCTATTGCTGGTAAGCCCTTTTGACAATGCGCATGCCCATAGTGTGATTATGGGAAACTAGCGCAACTTACAGCCTTTGCCCCAGAGGCTGTAGAAGGGGGGGGAGGTTCAAGTCATTCGCAGATGTTTAGTTATAATGGTAAAGTTCGATATCGGATGACTTGATTTGTATCACATGACTTTGGTGGTTGAGGGGATGGAGAGTCAGAAAAAGATAGCGTGGGAGGGGGGTTGGTCACCCTCTAATCTCTTGTGACTCTGAAAAAGGGCACCAAAACTTTCAATTTCCAATAGAATCAGCCCTGTCTAAGATTTCTACGACTACTCCTTCAGTACAAAGTGGCCTATAAAAAAAAAGTATATATATATATACTATTGCACAAGCGCAACCTTTAAGCGGGGCTCCCACGGCGTCAATAAAGTTAATAAAGCTGTCCGTAAAGTTAATAAACCTTTTTCCTCTTATAACTTTATTGACTTTATGGTTGTCGGAAAGAAGTTAATCTTTATTTAACTTTTTCAATAAGGTCCGGAAAGTTTAGCCAATAGGAGAAGACTTGTGGAAAATTTCAATTCAGCTAAAAGAAACTAATTAGATAGCCAGTCTTGAACTTTTTTCTCTAATCTGTGGAACATTGAAGCAGAAGACTTGCTTATTTCACTAGTGAGAAATAAACCTTTAATATACAGTTCCTCACAAGGGGAACATTAAGGGCAGAATTGGTGTTGAAAATGCATTCAAGGAAATAAGTGAAGTAATGTGTCAAGAATTGAGTCCTCATTTTTATCTGTGAGCCTTCATTTGTAAATTTTAAAGTAAAAACAACATCTAACTTAAGACAAACTTATTAAATTGAAAAAGTTATCAAAAACTAATGTCAGATATATTCAAGAATGAACGTGTGAATAATTCAAATTAATTGCTTCAAAAAATTTCCATAAAGTCAGGAAGGTAAAATTCATGTGTGAGCGCGACGAACTTTATGGTATGTAACTTTTCGGAATACTTTATTAATTTTATTGACGCCGTGGGAGCCCCGCTTTAATTGAAAGAAACCTCTTTTAGATTTATCTCGGTGAAGATTCACCATTTCAGAAGCAACGATATAGCGTTGCCTATAGTAAAAGCGATAAGGCTTCCATGTTTTATTATTTCTATTATTTTTTTCCAGAAGCACTTCATATGGAAGGGTTGATCGTATAAACTTCTAAAGCGCTTAAAGCGCTAATGATACAGTAGGCTTTAGACTTTAGACTTTACAGTTAGGGAAGGGGGCAGTAGCAAAACTCTTATTCGTAGTGATTTTTGTTCGTTTTAAGCTTGATTTGCTTATTCATTTTAAGTTTTATTCGTTTTTAAATTTATCTATTCATTTATATTCATAAATGTTATATGTTTGTTTGCTATGACTGTTTATTTAATTTTTGTTCGTTTTGGGTTTCGTTTATTCTTTAATTTTCATTTCTGGTCGTTTTGAATTTGAATTATTGTATGAATTTATCTCTTCTGATCTTAACTTTTATACGGCCTTTACATTTCTTTGAAAAACATCTTTTTCAGGATTTTTTTTTAAATTAATTACATAAAAAAAAAAAAAATCAACGTTACCTTTGAGCTTCTTTAACATCGCCAGAAATTGGGGTTCAATTGATGCCATTGTGGCCCAATATAAACTTAATCATCTTTTACTTCAACCAAAATTAAATATATTTTATTTCCATCTCAATTAATATTGATCATTTTAAATAAAAAGAAGTTTCAACAATACCTTATTTGCTACTTTAATTTCGCCCAAATCTTCCGCCGTTGTATTAGTAAAGTGGAGTTCAATGGATGTCATTGACGACGAATATAAATGTGGGGAGCGAGTAAAGCGAGTGCCAACCTGAATACCATTGCCTGCAGTTCTCGATATGAGTTCTTTAGGATTATTGGCCACATATGATGGACTACCTACATATATATGGATAACTGTGAAGTGTAAAGAAAATAAACCAAATAAAGTGATGAACAAAAATTGTTTTTAAAATTTTCAAAAATAGAACAAAAATTTACAAGTTTAAAAGTTTTTCTACTAAATTTTGTAGCTACACTAAAACAACTAGTCATAAAAGTATATGTGATAAAATACGACATCCGAATTTCATTCGGATGACGCTTTTTGTATAATGAGTATCCGAGGAAATTCCAAAAATTGTGAAACTTAAAGTCTGTACTTTCTTTTTTTCCCCAAAATGTTCCTTCATTGGATAAATTACTACTGTCGTGTTGATGATTTTCGGAACAAATATGAATTTTGCCAGTACATCCTATTAGCCACTGAAACTGAAGGTGCCTTACAAGTGCTAACAGCAAGTCTTCCATTTGAATTCCATCAGTGATAGTTTCTCCATATTATATTTCCAATATCCAAATTTGAAAGATGAAGAATAAACAAATGGTTGATAGCATATAAGGGAGAGACATGATAAATTCAAAGGAAATTTATGACATTTAATTCGAAACCAATATTACATCGTCATTTAAATCTTATGTTCATTCCAAACCACAAACTGCACCTGAACTCTTTAACTGTGTTATGTATCCTACTCTCAATAAAAGACTACTGGTGCATCCTTTCGGGATCGATTTTCCTGGAATAGCTCTATTGGATGTCAACTTTGCTGACGATGTGGCAATAATACGTGAAAGTCTCAGTCAGCTCAAATTTCGCTGGAGGCACTGGCGTCTGGTGCAGAAACACTTGTTACATAAAAACTGGTCTAAGATTAGAATTATGCCCGTGGGCAAGAAACCATCCAACCCCCTGACATCTATAGAAATGTACAGTCAAAATGTTGAGATAACCAAGCAGTTCACTTACTTTGATTCAACTGTCTGCTCAAACAGAAATCCCGACGCAAAGATATCAACAATAACGGTAAATACTTTTGCCATTTTCAGCCGTCTTCTGAGAACAGTAACTCTGCTTTGTAAGCTAGCGTTATCAGTTACCGTTATCGTAATCACTCGTCAGTGACTTATTCCACAATGCAGAAGCAGACGATGAAGGCAGATGGTGTCCATACAAAACATTTTCGAAAAATGGAACGCCTTAGATAGTTTGACAGAGTACAGTATTGACCCCGATGAAGTTTCAATGATCGACCAGGATCCACCACTCTGGAGATGACTAATGGCACTAACGTCTGGTTCTTTCTACAGTGATGACGCTGCCAAGTATAGGCTTTAAATCAATTAGTAAGTAAACCACAAAAGCAAATTAAAATGGCACTAACAAGAAAGTAAAATTAATTTTGAATCGTTAAACGAACTAAATAAAATATTAAGTTAAGAAACTGTTATTGAAAATGATCTGGAATGAAATGATACGAACTACTCACTACAATACGGTCAACACTATTACTCATCAAAGAAGGTGAAGTTGTCACAGTAGGGACTATTTGTGTTGAAAATCCTCCAATCGTTGGAGTTATTATCGGCGTAGGAATATCAGGAACTGCTAAAAGAGAAAAAAAGAAACTAAAAACGATGAAGGGACAAAAGTTGCTTTATACTTACAAGTATTTGAAGGGGCAGCAAACAAACGTGCCTTTTTTCGGGTATTTTCAATAAGAAATTGAAAAAAAACACCCCCCTCCCTTAGATTTTGAGAAACATCATTTTTGCATCCTAGCAAAAACATATTTACCCCCCCCCCCCAATAAATTTTCTTTAATTGGTACCCCTCAGCATGCGTGCATATTCTAATGCACTCTATGTACCTACTCTACTAAGCCCACGTGAGCCCTCATTTATGAGTTAGGTTGTTTAACTGAGCTGAATCAAGGACTTTTATGCAGGGGAGGGGACAAAAAATCTTTATAAAACACAACAAAAATTTAATTGCATACATTTTGTTACTTTATTACGATTCAGATGAACATTTCGGGGGGGGGGGCACAAAGCGGATAAACACCTCCCCTGGATACGGTCCTGATGCTGAACTAGATCTTCATATGCTCATTAAGGACGTTCAGAGCAGAGTTATGCAAGTGACATACCTTTTCGCAAATTGAGTTAGCTTTACGCAAAAGATATAACTCTTTGATATCTCTAATGTTGTACGCAATCATTAAACCTAATTATGAATCTATTACACGATCAGCTTGGCTGTTAACCAGCTAGGCTGTTAACCTCAGAAACCTATCTGGCAGGTAAATCTGACTTTGTAACTTTGATCCAGAAATGGGTGTTGCCTCAGAAACCTGTCAGGGAGGTCTTGTAGTCGTCAAGACTGGACACATATTCTTGTCCCCGGAATGTCCCCGGCACGGCAATTGATAACATACTACTACAATCCAAAGACATAACCAACAAACATTAATCATAACTAACATTCAGCAACCATAACCATCAAACCACTGAACCATCCAATATAACCAACAAATATAACCAACAAACAGCAATCACATCCAGCAAACATAACCAACAAACATAGGCATCAACAAACATAACCAACAAACAACAACCAAAAATCACATCCAACAAAACATAACCAACAAACAACAATCACATCCGGCAAACATAACCAACAAACATAAGCATCAACAAACATAACCATTAAACAACAAACAGTCACATCCAACAAAACAAAACCAACAAACATAATCAAGAAACAACAAAAATAACCAACAAACATAAGCATCAACAAAAATAACCAACTAAAACAGTTCTTGTATTATTCTCATCTTGGTTTCAACCCTATTATTCATATCCTCATTATGGGCGTTCAGAGCAGAGTTAGGCAAATGGAATACCTTTTCGCAAATTGAGTAAGCTTTATGCAAATGATATAACTCTTTGATATCTCTAATACTGTGTACAATCATTAAACCTAAGCATGAATATATTACACGCTCAGCTTGGCTGTTAGCCAGCTAGGCTGTTAACCTCAGAAACATGTCTGGCAGGTAAATCTGTCTTTGTAACTTTGATCCAGAAAAGGGTGTGGCCTCAGAAACCTATCAGGAAGGTCTTGTAATTGTCGAGACTGCACACATAATCTTGTCCCCGGCCTTGTCCACGGCGTGGCAATTGATAACATACTACTGATTGTTATGTTTGTTGGTTATGTTTAATGTTGTTTGGTTGTTATTTGTTGGTTATGTTTCTTGGCTGATGGTTATTGCTTTGGATATATTTGAAAATAAATGCTGTTACTAGCCAATGTCACCCCTTGTTTCTTTACAAAATTCCCCTCTAAATGTGTACACGCTTGTACAAAATCATGTCCAAACATGCCTCCCCAGACGGCAGAGGCCATTTATAGAACTTTAGATACAATGAGCTACCAAACCCTCAAACCTTCGCAGCTACGCAAGACTCCCAAGATACACCCCTGTGGACTCCAATGACGTCACAGAACTTACCCCGTTTCAAACAGTCAGGTCTAATATGCATAACGTAAGTTTTTGTAACACTGCGTTAGGAACTCATGGGAGAATCCTCGCTTATAACTTAACGTCGGCTCTGACCTTACGTAATGATTGTGCATCAATGTCACATCAATGTCAACTGTTTTCCACAAGAATTCTAGCAGCAGTAGCTTCTCCGATGATTTGGGTATGATATTATATGAAAAAGAACCATCTATCCATGCGTCATCTACAACTCCACCCTTGGGAATGCGGGGCGACGCCGGTAGAACAAACTTTAAGTCATAATTGGAATTGTGTATAAAAACAGGTACGAAATATTGCTGTCTAACATTTAAATTGCACGACTGATGTGCAACCCCTCTAAAGTTACCCCCCCCCCCCCCGATGTAATTTCCTGCCACAAATGATCATGGTCGATCTCCTTCCTCCTCCCCCCATTACCAACACCATCGTCAAATTCCCCCTTGCAAACCCAACATATTTTACGACTTTTGATGGCCAATATGTCATCTGGTGATAGGACCATAGGATAGTTTGTGTTACGAAGGCGCGAAATTGCACCGTTCGCTGTTTTGATTAGACTGACCAATGCCGAGCGCATACAGTCTTCACCGCCCAACCTCTCAACTACATCCAGCACTTGCATGGTATTATTGGAATCTCGTTGCGCATGAGCGTAAGAGACCCCTATGGCTTCATGTATTTCAACACGATTTAGATTTGACGAATCGTACACGTCTGTGAGTCGGGCCTCGCTGTCCAAAGCGATCTTATTCCTCTGTAGGAGCGTGTTCTGGAAATTCTTAAAACGTAAGATCGCTCTATCCCCACTTACCGTTTCCACAGCCTGGTATCCATGACGTTTACAGTGTTTCATGTGATGCTTTAACTTTAAATCAGAGCAAATTTTGAGAGGCATGTTGGACAGTAATAACATACACACCCATTTTTACCCTCCCCCAAAACCCTACTAATATCAGCAATTGGAATAAAATGTTCAATTGAATCAGGTTCTGCGGGTGGCGTGTATAGAAGCCACACCCAATGCACCACTGATTCAATTGACGGAGCTCTCACTGGAAATAATACGCCCTTCTTATCGGAACGCTGGCCCTCCTCAAATTCTGTTTCATACTGCAACACCGTGACACCAATCTTTTAATGTGCATTAGCCCACTCGAAAATATCTGTTCCTTTTAATGTCACGGGAAATTGACCATTTAAACAATTAAAATCTACTATGGGGAACTTCGAACCCTCCCTACCATTAACTGCTAATTCGTCCAACTTTTTCTTAGAAGCATTATCGCGCAGGGTTCTGTAGGCACCAATTAAAAATGCATACTTGAAACACTGTAGCCTCGTATCGAAACAGATTTGTTGTATCCCCCTATATCCTTCTAAATCTGAATGATATTTTAAAACTATAGCCCTCTCCCCACCACCACCTCTTAAAATAAAATCCTTTTTAAATCTACAAAATATTAACGTTTAAACTCTCAATAAATAAAACCACCGACCCACTACCCCCTCGTTATAATTAGCCACTTTTTGAATGCTATTAACCCAATCTAAAAAAACCTCCTCATAATTTGATAAATGCGGGCGAATTGCCAACATCTCTGTGTGAAAGTAATTCGAATACAGCTCGCTCGCATTTTCATTAAAAAAAAGTGTTTTTAGTGCTATTGATGCTTTTAAACTGACCCCCACCCCCAACACCTCCATCTGTTGTTCAAGAAGGGCTCGAATCTTGTTAACATATAAATGGGTAATGTCCAGGGGATCTGTTATTTATCCCCTGACACTAGAGAGTTAAATGGGTCACCGAATTTGGCGCTGTAGACTTTTGTATAGTGCAAAGCAGAGTTGGAAAGAAAAAAATCTGGAAGTGGGGATACTTATGATGATGTTATATCATTATTAGTACTAGCACTAGTGGTATCATTAACCAGAATGGTGGGGAGGTGGCATAGAATTGTCAATAGCACCACTCCCAGTCTGTTCAAATGTATTGGTTGGATGTGGCATGAAATCCCCTAGGCTATTTAGTATGTCTTCCATGGTGTTTGGGGATAGCTGATCAAGCCAGCCTGTATTGTCCTGTGACGGAATTTCTTAATGAGGACCCGATTTAGATGCACTAGTACTACTACTACTACTAACATCACCTAAATGCTCTCTCATAAATCTATCTGTCCATTCCGGGTCCTCTACCATGTCAATGTCACAGGTTAGAACATCTAGGCTAGCCATGTCCCCAAAACAATCATTTAAAAAACCTCTTTGCCACTCCATATTATCAAGAACTAGTGTAGGCTCATCCCTAAGCTCCATTGGTGGTGCGATGATAGGTTCAGGTCCACTAAAAATGGATGCTTCATGACCTGATGGTGATGGCTCTGCTAATTCATTAATCTATAGAAAAAAGGGTTTAATTTCTATGTGAAACATCCATTGGTTTATAAAGTTAAAAAACTCTGCCAATTCGATACATGTATCGATAAATACGATACATGAAAAAAAATACAATTTCAACTATTATTTTATTCAGAATATTAAGAGGAAGCACCACCTCCCACCACCCCAAAGCCCACTCCAAATACATTAACCCTATTGTTTGTATTTATATATATATACATTCGTTCCTAAACATTAATTTAAATTAATGTTTAGAAACGAATTTAATTTAACTATAAAAGCAAATTTTTGAAAAGCTCAAAGGATGAGAGGTGGATATATCCCACTTCTCAGTAGTATCTATATACACAGTCCTAATTGCACATGGAATTGCATAAGAATATGCTCAAAAGTGTAATAGATATGAACCGTACAAGAAAACCCACGCCTGAGGCACTACAGTAACACATGGACATTGCAAAAAAGCTGGCAAGGTATAAAGTGGCCAAGTATGTTTTGAAACTATAGTCAAGGCTTTATAAGATAATTAGACTGGTTTTTGTTATTGATATCAAGTGTACAAGAATATACATGGCCGTTTGACGTGGGCATTTAAAAAAAAAGCTGGCAAGGTATAAACTGGTCCAACATTATTTGAGAGTATAGTCGAAATTATATAACTCAACCAGACTGTTATTTGAGGCAACATCCGTTTTTTAGGGGTCCAATCAGAGACAGAGGAGGTTGCTCAATATATGGTAAGTTGATTGTTGATTGGTTATAATAAAAGGAGTGATTTTTTATTCGTCCTTGAGATTTTGTATGAAATGTTCATACCTTACGATTTAATTTTCATAATGATTTGATATATCATAGATAATACATTGAATATTATTAACTTTAAAGCAATGGATACATCAATTTATAATGTGAGTACAGCTTACTAAATTTCTTAATTTATTTCCAAATAAAATCATTTTACCACCCCACTAGTAAATTCAAATTTCAGGGGGACATAGGCCCCCCTCCCTCCCCCCAACAATACAAACCCTGCAATATGATGATTATACCCGCTAGAAAACGTAAAAAACACTCTTTTTTCCACTATGTAAACCTACATCCCCCCTCCTATGTTTATGAGTTTAATTCTTTAGAAATAGTTATCTCGTTCAAAATGTCCCTTTTCCCATCGTGCATTTAAGATGCGTTGTCTTTTTTCCGATCTAAATAGAACCAGCTGTGTTACAAGAAACGGTCAGTTTTGGAAAACAGACTTCGCACGCTCGGGTTATCACAGATTAATAACAAATGTGTTTGTCTGATTCAAGACACGTTGACTAGCGAAAAACCCGTGTGAATGAATTGAAATAAAATTTTTAACAAGAAATCTCTTAATAAATATTTTTTGGGGGGATTAGTTGATGTCAGAAGGATCTCTTAGAGTACTTTTAGTGTGATAGTGGGGGGCGTTATTTAATACCCCGGTAAACATATGACTAGAAAAGACTGAAGTTGATTTTTACTTCCAGGACTTGGATATTCAAATGACAACTCAAAAACGTACAAAGCTTAATCATGACACGGGCAGCACTAACATGAATTCGACGAGAGAAAACGTTATTCAATATGCACCACGAGCACTTTGTAGCGAGCTAACTGCAACTTCTATGGTGAGCATCATTTATCAGATAGCTAAGGGAGGTTCAGTTACATGAGGGTTCAGTTAAAGAGGGTTCAGTTGCATGAGGGTTCAGAAGCTTGGGATTCAGTTAAAGAATACCTCCTCGACAGATATTTTTTTAAATGTATTTTATAGCTATTACCCAAACATTGCGTTGTCTTTCTCACACCAACTACGAAATATTTATCAGGCTTTTATTTTTTCTGTTCAATTATTTTCAGTGTAAGCCAACAAAATGTTGGGTAGGGGAATGTTACCTCCTCGACAGTTATTTTTTTATGTATTTTATAGCTATTACCAAAACGTTGCGTTGTCTTTCTCACACCAACTAGTAAATATTTATCAGGCTTTTATTTTTTCTCTTCAATTATTTTCAGTGTAAGCCAATATAGTGTTGGGTAGGGAAATGTCACCTCCTCGACAGTTATTTTTTTTATGTATTTTATAGAGATTAACCAAACATTGCATTATGTTTCTCACACCAACTAGTAAATATTTATCAGGCTTTTATTTTTTACCATTTCAAGCCTCAGAAGAAAATACGACAGAAGAAAATAAGAATTTTGGAATTAAAAACAACGACTGACATCTGGGTACTGTACCACTAACCATGGAGGAGGAGATGCATCTCGTAGATCAAACTGCTTCAGTTGAAAAATGGTATAGTTTCGTGAAGAGTTGGGACTATCAAGCACAGTGCTACGAGTTAGACCCCTATAATGCATTTTCATTTTAAATGTTATTACTGATCCGAGTAAAACCGATAACAATATACCTCATTCTTTTATTCTAACTTAACTTGTAGGAATAGGACTTCATTCCATCGACTAAATCAGTTTATTTATGTATAATGGTGAACACAAAGACTTTTAATTTTCCGTATTATTCTTCTTCTTCTGATCATGCGCCCACGCCTCCTTCTCGCTCGGGCTCTTTTGACGTCTTAATATCAGGTAGAAATTCCATATACCACTCAATCTCCATACCTCATAATATCCATCATGAGTGATACAGTGGGAGTCATCGATCTTAGGTTCCCGATCTAGACATGAAAATTAAAAGGCTTAAAATATACGGAATTTGTATGAGATGTAATGGACAAAAATTCTTACTTCCCGATCGATCTGATATACATAAAGATAATGTATTAAAAAAGACCATTATAACTTTTGATTTTTTTTTTATTATTATTGTTCAATCATTTAAGTCGAAAATTTTTTTTCAGGATTTTATTGATGGGAATATGGATAAAGTATGGTTCACATTCCCATTGAGTGAAGAAGAAGAAGGGGTACTCTGCAATCTAATTGTGGAACCTAGCATTATAAAACCACTGGTACACCAACAAATTCAACCCTTAAGGTGTCTTAGGAAATACACGGTGAAAATACCCCTTTACATATTTACAACGATTCGAGTGATACAAGAAAACGGATAAGGACACTTGTAAAAACACAGAAAAAGGACAGACATAGCCTTCTGTATAATGGTGGAGATGTGGGACGCTTTAGTCAATTAAATCACGCAATGAAATATCCCGTGATATCGTTATGCTAAGCATTCCAAAAAAAGAAAATGATTCAGTGACTAAAGAGATTTATTTTTAATGTTTCTGTACATTATGTTTTGGAAATTAAAGGCTATCGTTATCATTAAAATGTCAATCAACACTAGATATATTTAAATGTTCCACAAGTTCAAAACGGTTAATATCCAGACATAGGTGACTCGAATTTCACTTTAAGCAATTGTAACAATAGTAGATTTTTTTTTCATATCAAACATTTTCAAAGGGTGATAAATCTTCCAACGAATCATGAGAATAAAATATTGGCCTTAAAATTGAAATGGGAAGCTCACCAAGTTTCGCTAAATAAATTCTTCTATTCATGTTCCAAGTCATAAGAACCAACTGAATGTACACATACATTTTTAACGTTTTTTATGCGTTATATCTTGGAAATTAAGGCTGTTGTTTTCATTAAAATGTCAATCAAAAAAAGATATATTTAAATGTTTCACCAGTTCAAATGGTTAATACCTCACCATATGCGACTCAAATTTCACTTTAAACAGCTGTAACAATAATGCTTTACGACAAACATTTTATCGCATTTCTAATTATTTTAGCTAAGAGTAACGTTTTGTCTACATTCAACAGTTGAAAATATCTGACTGCATTTAAGGTATATTATGAATGGCTTTGCAAAAAACAGGAAAATACTACTACTACCACTACTACTAGTAACAACACACTGCAGTTCAAAACCATCTGAGGTATTTAAAATCCTCCTTCCCCCCAAACTCAAATTTTCCAAAATTCTACTTTAGAGACCTTTTTTAAAATATACAATTTCTTGAATTCGCTTCCTGGCCTGGACACAATACAGATATTTAATTCAAGAGACTATGAAAAAATTGCAAGTAAGTAACAAACTCTTTCTTGAAGTCACCTCTTGTATACACAATGCAGAAATTTCATTCTAGAAATTATGAAAAAATTGTAAGTAAAGGTTCAGTTGTAATCAATAGGCTCATCAAAAGAATTGGTTTCTTATGCTGATTCCAAAGATTTAGGATTCATTAACTTTAGTGTTGCCAATCAAAAGCTATGAGCTTGAGAAAATTGCCTAATTATCGAAAAATGGGAGAAACACCCTCCAAAAGTCGACAGGAATGGAATTGTCTTGGGGGGAATTTTCCATGAAAAAGGGGGAGGGTATTTTTACGTGAAAACAACTTCAACCATGGCCCGCTCCCCTGCGATCAGAAATTAAATTATAAAAAAGTTTCTTCACCTCTTGAATACACAATGCAGAAATTTCATTCAAGAAATTATGAAAAAATTGTAAGTAAGGGTTCAGTTGTAATCAATAGGCTCATCAAAAGAATTGGTTTCTTATGCTGATTCCAAAGATTTAGGATTCATTAACTTTAGTGTTGCCAATCAAAGGCTATGAGCTTGAGAAAATTGCCTAGTTATCGAAAAATGGGGAAACACCCTACAAAAGTCGACAGGAATGGAATTGTCTTGAATGGAATTTTCCAGGGAAAAGGGGGAGGGAATTTTTACGTGAAAACAACTTCAACCATTGCCCGCTCCCCAGCGATCAGAAATTAAATTATAAAAAAGTTTCTTCACCTCTTGAATACACAATGCAGAAATTTCATTCAAGAAATTATGAAAAAATTTTAAGTAAGGGTTCAGTTGTAATCAATAGGCTCATCAAAAGAATTGGTTTCTTATGCCGATTACAAAGATTTAGGATTCATTAACTTTAGTGTTGCCAATCAAAGGCTATGAGCTTGAGAAAATTGCCTAGTTATCGAAAAATCGGGAAACACCTTACAAAAGTCGACAGGACTGGAATTGTCTTGAATGGAATTTTCCATGGAAAAGGGGGAGGGAGTTTTTACGTGAAAACAACTTCAACCATGGCCCGCTCCCCAGCGATCAGAAATTAAATTATAAAAAAGTTTCTTCACCTCTTGAATACACAATGCAGAAATTTCATTCAAGAAATTATGAAAAAATTTTAAGTAAGGGTTCAGTTTGTAATCAATAGGCTCATCAAAAGAATTGGTTTCTTATGCTGATTCCAAAGATTTAGGATTCATTAACTTTAGTGTTGCCAATCAAAAGCTATGAGCTTGAGAAAATTGCCTAATTATCGAAAAATGGGGAAACACCCCCAAAAGTCGACAGGAATGGAATTGTCTTGGGGGAATTTTCCATGGAAAAGGGGAGGGTATTTTTACGTGAAAACAACTTCAACCATTGCCCGCTCCCCGCGATCAGAAATTAATTTATTAAAAAAAGTTTCTTCACCTCTTGAATACACAATGCAGAAATTTCATTCAAGAAGTTATGAAAAAATTGTAAGTAAGGGTTCAGTTGTAATCAATAGGCTCATCAAAAGAATTGGTTTCTTATGCTGATTCCAAAGATTTAGGATTCATTAACTTTAGTGTTGCCAATCAAAAGCTATGAGCTTGAGAAAATTGCCTAATTTTCGAAAAATGGGGAAACACCCTCCAAAAGTCAACAGGAATGGAATTGTCTTGGGGGGAATTTTCCATGGAAAAGGGGGAGGGTATTTCTACGTGAAAACAACTTCAACCATGGCCCGCTCCCCAGCGATCAGAAATTAAATTATAAAAAAGTTTCTTCACCTCTTGAAGACACAATGCAGAAATTTCATTCAAGAAATTATGAAAAAATAGTAGGTAAGGGTTCAGTTGTAATCAATAGGCTCATCAAAAGAATTGGTTTCTTATGCTGATTCCAAAGATTTAGGATTCATTAACTTTAGTGTTGCCAATCAAAAGCTATGAGCTTGAGAAAATTGCCTAATTATCGAAAAATGGGGAAACACCCTCCAAAAGTCAACACGAATGGAATTGTCTTGGGGGAATTTTCCATGGAAAAGGGGGAGGGTATTTTGACGTGAAAACAACTTCAACCATGGCCCGCTCCCCAGCGATCAGAAATTAAATTATAAAAAAGTTTCTTCACCTCTTGAATACACAATGCAGAAATTTCATTCAAGAAATTATGAAAAAATTGTAAGTAAGGGTTCAGTTGTAATCAATAGGCTCATCAAAAGAATTGGTTTCTTATGCTGATCCCAAATATTTAGGATTCATTAACTTTAGTGTTGCCAATCAAAAGCTATGAGCTTGAGAAAATCGCCTAATTATCGAAAAATGGGGAAACACCCTCCAAAAGTCGACAGGAATGGAATTGTCTTGGGGGAATTTTCCATGGAAAAGGGGGAGGGTATTTTGACGTGAAAACAACTTCAACCATGGCCCGCCCCCTGCGATCAGAAATTAAATTATAAAAAGTTTCTTCACCTCTTGAATACACATTGCAGAAATTTCATTCAAGAAATTACGAAAAAATTGTAAGTAAGTAACAATGTCTCTGTTTGTGTGTGTGTGTGCAAGGTAGAGCAATTACCTCACAAATTTCACTATTTAATGCTCCCCTCCCCCCTGACCTCTGCGCGGACCGGGGAGCGTCGCGGGCCGGGAAGCGCCGCGGGCCGGGAAGCGCCGCGGGCCGGGAAGCCGCGGCCGGAAGCCGCGGGCCGGGAGCGCCGCGGGCCGGGAGCGCCGCGCGGCCGCGGGAGCGCCGCGGGCCGGGGAGCGCCGCGGGCCGGGGAGCGCCACGGGCAACAACTCCATTAAACAAAAAATGAGCAAAAATAAAATCAAATAATCTAACAAGCGTGAAACTACCACAAATGAAACCAAAAAAGACATGAAAACTTAAAACGAACATAAATTATTCTGTATATGAAAGGGGCTGGCCACTCCTCAACCCCTTGCTCTTTACACAAAAGCTTTTTATTGTTTAAAAACAAAAAAATTTTAAACAAGAAAAACGGGTTTTTAATTTTCTATAAAGCAGTGAAATACAAAACAATTAATTATACACAAATACTCCGAATATTTCGGCCCCACGTCCGGGAGCCTTTCTTAACGGAAAAAAAAAATATAAAATGAAACAACCAAAAAAAATTTTTCTTTTTAAAAAAACTTAACTAACATCAAAATAAAACATACTAAACACATAAAGAGAAAGAAAAAAAACAAAAGAAAAAAATATAAATAAATAAGAAACAAAACTCACATATTAAATAAACACTTCCATGCACTGAATGTCAATAATGATTCAACTCGCCTCCTCACAGTATATAAATTGAAATCTATCAAAAATGAAGAATATATTTATACTTAGACCAAAACAATAAAAGGTCAACTAACCCCCCGGCCCAAAAGGTCAGAATGGGTTAAATGATGGGAAAAGTAAACGAACTGCAGCTAAGCTTGCAACCAAACGAATCCGTTCAATTTATAATTCATAAATTGGTTGATGCACTTGTGAAATTTAATTAGGGGTTATGGGCCGGGGGGTTAGTTGACCTTTTATTGTTTTGGTCTAAGTATAAATATAGTCTTCATTTTTGATAGATTTCAATTTATATACTGTGAGGAGGCGAGTTGAATCATTATTGACATTCAGTGCATGGAAGTGTTTATTTAATATGTGAGTTTTGTTTCTTATTTGTTTATATTTTTTTTCTTTTGTTTTTTTTTTCTTTCTCTTTATGTGTTTAGTATGTTTTATTATGATGTTAGTTAAGTTTTTTTAAAAGAAATTTTTTTTGTTTGTTTCATTTTATATTTTTTTTTTCCGTTGAGAAAGGCTCCCGGACGTGGGGCCGAAATATTCGGAGTATTTGTGTATAATTAATTGCTTTGTATTTCACTGCTTTATAGAAAATTAAAACCCGTTTTTCTTGTTTAAAATTTTTTGTTTTTAAATGGAAAAGCAGTGTGGTCTAAGAATTACTTTTTATTGTTTAAAAAATAGAGTTGTGAGAAAGAGTCAAACTTTAGCGTAAAGAGCAAGGCGTTGAGGAGGGGACAGCCCCTTTCATATACGGAATAATTTATGTTCGTTTTAAGTTTTAATGTCGCTCCTTACTTTCAGTTAAAAAAACTTGTTTTTTTAATTTAATTATACCTAAAGACGTAGCTATTACATTTTTCGACTATGTTGAACGACATGGTTATCTCAGAATGTTGATCGGATGATTTTGGGGGAAAAGTGAGCGTGGGAGGGGGCCTAGTTGCCCTCCAATATTTAGGTCATTCATAAGGGGCATTTGAGCTTTTAATTTCTTTTCAAATAAGACCTCTCTCGCGATATTCTAGGACTACTGGATCGATACGATCATCCCTGGAAAAAAAAACGATACAAAAAAACAAAAAAAATTAAACATGCATCCGTGATATTTCTTCTGGCAAAAAAAATACAAAATTCCACATTTTTGCAGATAGGAGCTTGGAACCTCTACAGTAGGGTTGTCTTATACGCTGAATATGATAATTCTTATCCGATAATTCTGAATCTGATAATGTCTTACACGCTGAATCTTCATAGAATTCATAGAATTCTAGAATCTGAATTCATAGAATATTCATTAAGATTCTATGACTTTTAGGTGGTGTTTTCTCCTTTTTTTGAAAATAAGGCAAATATTTTCAGGCTTGTGACTTTTGATTGGTAAAACTAAGCTTGATGAAACTTATGTATTTGAAATCAGCATAAAAATTCAGTTCTTTTGATGTATCTATTGATATCATAATTCCGTTTTTCAGAGTTTCGATTACTATTGAGCCGGGTCGAGTTCGTTATCACGAACTTTTTGAAACTCATGAAGGTCTTAAAGATTCATTGACTTTATTGTTTACTTCACTATATTAATAATTAAAGAACCATATGGAAAAAATATTTTTTAAAATAGTAGTGAGTGTTCAAATTGACAACAGACGTGAGGAAAAATAAAGAAGAGAAAGGGTTTGATAAAAAATTACAGTTTTCATCATCTACGTCACTCCGTTGAATAATAAACGTAATATCATCACTCACGACTATACGTATTAATTGAAGTCCTGACACTTCTCAGATAATCGCAAAAAAGTAGCTGCTAACTTGTACTTAGATGGGGATAAACAGGGCAGTGTAGCCTAGATTAAGAGAGTCAAAGCGTGATTGATCATACGTTTTTTTTAGCTAACCCTCTCCTTGAGGATAACTTTAAAATGGTTTTCGGCAATTATATCCGAAATGGGAATAATGTCAGAAGCGACGTTTAGGCGTGTCAGTGAGATTATAAGGAATGCAAATTTGGGGGAATTTTGGTCATGTATCTCCTCAAATGTTTTAATATTTGTACCACTTTGTGGCCAGTTTCCTTCGATTTCCCTACAGTTCATATATTTTTGGAAGAGTTTCGCGCAAAAACTTGGGCCTTACAAAATACACAGTTTAAGTTGATTTTCTTTTGAAAATAATGCAATATAAAATAATGAAAGTCTTGATTCAAATTCATCTGCGACGGAACTATAATACTGGAAATTTAGAAGACTAATTTAGGAGACGAGGACTGTAATACTATGACGATATGTAATGTAATATGTATATGTAATATGAAGATATATAATGACGATATGTATATGTAATATGACGATATATAATGACAATATGTAAGACGATATGTAATACAATGAAAGAAGTTTAGTTGTTGGATTTCATTTTTTTTTTTTTTTTTTTTAATTACGCTTTGCTGAAGAATGCTTGTCCTGAAATATTGTAGTAGGAACTCTTCAAATATCTTCCAAACTTATATGTATTAGAAATAAAATAAATATTGCTAATTGCTAACCATGCCATGCTTATTCATCGGCTAGTCAAGATTATTTGGTAGGGAGTTTCAGACGCAGGAACAGCATCAAAGGTTGCAAAGATTTTGTTATGAAACACTATGGACAAGCTTCCAGCATTAATAAATTACATTTTTTATTAACACAGCGTTAAAAAATTTACATATTTTTATTTTCAAATAGACTCTCTATCTCTACTGAAACATTTCTGCTTCTTCTATAGTGTGCTATATTCCCTTTTTCCACTTTTACTTTTCCTCGGCCTTATAGATTATAAGCAGTCATTTGAATCAGCAGATAGAAAAATTTCAGTGAAGGTTCTATCCCTGTACCACAGTATAAAGATATAGCAGTAAGTTTACCGCAGATAATTTCTTGCTCTTTATTCTCGGTGCAAACAAACAGGTCCTCCCATTTATTCTTGCATTAGCGCGAACAAACAGCTCGTCTCATTTGATCTGCCATCAGCGGTCCAATTACCCTATAACACGTATTTTGGCAGAAACTTTCTCAAAATGCCTTTGAAACCAACTTGGGACTTCGAAACCTACTTTTAATTCCTAAAAACATCTAATAATAACGTTGCACTTCTAATTACCGATTTTAATATATGTATTGGAATAAATTAATTTAAATTACTTTCTTCAAAATTTAATGTTCCAAGGTTGAAGCAAAGTTTCACGTTCAACAGAAATCTGACTTGTCTACCCGTGAAAAGACCTAATGTCGCTTATGATCTACGTTCTCTGGAGCACTCGGTCCGGGTTTTTATAATGGGTGAGATAGTGAAAGATCATACTGCCTATAATTTATGCACTGTGCCCTGTACGCTCTACCACGCAAACACATTAAAGTGAATAGTGCTATTTACGAGAAAAACATTTCTGCGGTTAAAATAGGAAATAACTCAAGTTGACGGTTTCGTATTGAATTCACATATGTATTGATCGTTTTAATGGTTTCTTCGTAAGAAAGATGTTTTGTTCCATGATATTAAAGGAGCACCTGGGTCGGTGCTCCTGTAATCTAAATTTGGAGTAGCGACATGCTAATTTTAGGCCCCATTGGGAAGCGAGACAGCTAATTGGATAGCAGCTTGCTAGGTCTGGTACACTTTGCAAAGCAATATGAAATAAATTATTTTTACAAAAAATTGAAGGATTTAAAAAAAAGAGGAGATTAGTGATTATCGAGGTCTCTGTGTTCAAAAATCCGTTTATATGTATTTTTGGCACATTTGATCACTTGGACCGATTCTGTTTTTTACGATTTCTATAATCTTCTTAGGAAATAATTTTAGGAAAATTGTAACTTCCTGGGAGGGGGAAAAGAGGGAAACTTTAATGGATTGGGGTGGAGGAGGATCGTGCGCGGCTGTGTTGCTCTCAGGATATTTGGTGCTACTGTTTTGGCGGAGAGCCGAGATAAGAGCTAGTTTCGTTTCCAATCAATGTTTTCTTATGAAATGGGCAGACCCTTCCTGACAGACCTTTCCTGAACTTTATAGAATAAACACCTCTGTTTGAAAATCTTTGCACTTTGTGAATTTAGATAGCGATAAGGGTTCCTGATTGAGACCAATTTTAGGACTTGGGTTCTAATTATTGGTTAATGTGGTAAAAGTTGCAACAATTGCCCTATCCAAGAAAATACCAAACGTCTGTTAGGAAGTGTTTTTCGTAAAATTCTTAGTGAGTTTTCAGAAAATTGAAGGACATCACACATTTTAGTGACAGATCCAAAATTTTACGGGGCTTTACGCTAGAAAAGCTCCTATTATAGAATATTCTTCTAGTTTGTTTACCAGAAAAAAATAATATGCATTTCTTACTGCTGAGTCTGTGTAATCTTAGACCTTTTATGACACAATTTCCAAAATATTTCTAAAACTTTTTGATCTGCCATCAGCGGTCCAATTAGCGTACTTTGGAACACGTATTTTGGCAGAAACTTTCTCAAAATGCCTTTGAAACCAACCTGAGACTTCGAAACCTACTTTCAATTCCTAAAAATATCTATTGATAACATTGCACTACTAATTACCGATTTTCATATATGTATTAGAATAAATTAATTTAAAATTAGTTTCTTCAAAATTTAGTGTTCCAACTTTGAAGCCAAGGTTCGCATTCAAGAGAAATCTGACTTGTCTACCCGTGAAAAGATCTAATGTCGCTTATGTTTCTACGTTCTCTGGAGCACTCGCACCTCGGTCCGAGTTTTTATAATGGTTGAGGGAAATATCATACTGCCTATTATGTATACAGTGATGCTAATGAAATAAAATAAAATAGGATGAATATATAATAGTTTAAAAACAAAGTTGGTCTATATACTTGCACATTAGGGGGGTGGGGTGGATAAGGCATTGCATATTTTAAATACGTAACCTAACCAAACCTAGGTACCTTCCCCCCTAAACCCAAAAAACAGTTTAATATCGTATACGCAATGAAAACCTTGCTATCATTGCCTGCTCTATAACAGTTAAGACGTCAAAAACGGGTTTTATCATTGCCTTGTCTACAGTGATTAACCCAAGAGGCCCGGATAATGGGATAGTACCGAAACGTGTCCCATCCATCTCAACTTTTCTTTCGTTATAACCCTAGAAAGTGGTATAAAACCAAATCTTTTGTACAGCTGACTGTTTGAAATATGGTCAGTCAAATGGGGGTCAAAAACTATCTGTAAGAAATTCCTGTGGAAAGCAGACAATGCCGATTGTCAATTATGCAACAAATGATGCCAAATTTATAATATCATGCTCAGCTACCCACATAATCTTTCTCATTCAGCAGTGCTCAATTTCTATTGAAGCCTAAAGTATCGCCTAAATGCGTTTTTTTCTTTAATAACTGTGCCTTTCTTCTTTGAATAAAAGAATAAAACCCTGACAACTTTTTTCCATGTACAAAAGATTAACTTATGCTATTTATTTTTTAATTGAGAAGGAAACGAAGGTATTCTATTTGTATGATTTAATCAAGGAAAAGAGTAAAGAATTTGGCCGTAGTTGCAAGTAGCTAAAAATTATGAAACTAAGTTTTTTCTAATGGGCAACAGTCAGGTCAATTATTCGAAAGCAAGGTTTTTTAATATCGAGATAGAGAATTTTGTATTCTATCTTATTCTTGCAGGGGTATTTGAATCTTTATATTCTGGTAAAGTGGCCAAAAAGAGAAACTATAGCTTAATGAGTGAGGGGCTGTTGCGCCTTCCTGTCAGTTTCGAAAACTAGTTATTTTCTTATTAATTTTTGATCGTTCTTTTCAACCATACCCAGTCCAAACAAAGATATGATATG
Source organism: Artemia sinica (assembly GCA_027921565.1). Lineage (NCBI taxonomy): Eukaryota > Metazoa > Arthropoda > Branchiopoda > Anostraca > Artemiidae > Artemia > Artemia sinica. Next base: position 15,416,628 of record CM051269.1, on the reverse strand, counting down.
GACTACCTTCCCCAAAATATACCTCAAAATCATTATGAACATTATGAACAGTGACAGGCAGTGCAGGAGTGTTTGACGAGTTTTAAACACACCCCACCTCCTGGAAGTACATCCCGATTTGTTATTTCCCAAAACAACAGGCATAGGTTTTATTAATTGAACTCAATCATCAAACACTCAATCATCAATCATCAAACATTAAGTTTCAACTTAATTTCAACTTCAATTATTTATTTCATTCACAAACTGAAATAGAAATGGTTACCATATGGTCACATTAGGATAAAAAAAGATTCATTTCATTTAATATGGAAGTTCATAAAACAGTTTCTCTCTCCATTCAGACACAACCGAACCTTATATTTAATGCAGTGAATTCGGCTAGTTGCATCCCTTGCACATTTTTCGTACCGGCAACGTCCCTTTTCGACTGCGTCGGGTAGATGGCCAGCAGCGTCATATCGCACCGATTCTGACGGCCTACCTGCTTCTGTAGTTTTTGTTTTCCGCTTTGTAGGAGCACTGACAGAGGGTCTACCAGTACGAGGACTATTGACAACTCCTGACACTATCAAGGATCTGCATGTATTTTTCAATGTACAATATCTTGAAATTAAAAGTCGAATAGTTCTTATCAATCGTTCGGCCAATGCAGCCTCTATAGAACTATGACTATGATAGAGCAGTGTATTATATTTCGCTAGTACTTTTGCAACATGGGGATTAACATATTCACTACCGCGATCCGTTTGAATTTTTTTATACGAATCCTGTTTGAGAATACTTTCAACGGCCTGAGCAACTTCAACACCTCTCTTAGAGCGCAATGGAATTGCTTATGCATAGCGACTAAATACACTGAATGCAAGAAGAATGTACTTGTACGGTGTATTGTGACGTCTTTGAATCTCATCTAGAGTTAAGAGATCTGCTTGCATTATATGCAATGGGAAAAAGGCTTTAGTTTTTCGATAATGATTAGCACGAAGCCAATGATTTCTGTGCAGAGTGTAACTTGATTCATTTTGTAGATAGTCTTGTACAGTTTTAGCGTGAACACCAGTGACTTTGCAAAGAGTGGTGGGGGAACTTAAACTTCCCGCTTCACCAATATTTTCATAAACATGTTTCAGAACTTCAACCATTTTAAATGTAAACGTGTAGTGTAACGTCCGCTACTCCTTTTGTATACTGGTGGTTGGTGGTGGTGGTGATGGTGACGTTGACTTGATACGTCTTCGCTTTTGTCTAGCTATCAATGGTGTGCTGCTCCTCCTCCTCACTATTGTCAAGTTTCCACTAGGTTGCAAGAATTTTCCAAAATTGATTTAAAATCTTCTTCTTCTTCATGTTCATATTTTAATGGTGTTGACGATGGTGCATGTTCATTTAATTTTTTTAGAATTTGCCTATTGCTAATAAGGCTTTTGGGGAAGTTTAATGTATTTAGAAAGTTGTATAGATGATCTTCAAATGATAATAGTCCTTTACGATTTGTAACCATATCATAGATTAAATAAAGTAGATTATAGCTCTTGCCCCTGAATTATAATCCCCTTCCCACTGCTATCAACTTGAATATGATCTTGACCACTTTCCATGAGATATGTTATGAGTCGTTTACTTTGTTCACGATATGAGTGAGGCATTAAATTCCAATTTTCAACACAATTGAATCCAATTCCTCCTTCTTTAATTGTGTTCCAGCAGCAGCAGCAGAATCCTGAGGAGATGGTTCTTTGTTGTGATCAATACCACTGGCCTTCACACGATAGGGCTTACGTTTGTCCACTCGGGGAAGTGCATCTTGAAGTAAAAGCAGTTTTTTATCATCCTCAATATTCACGTTGTCAATGAATTTACTCAGATTGTCCTCAAAGTGTTCCACGGGTGAGAGAGCGAGTTTTATTGGAGTCAATGTGTAGGGTTTGGCCATTCTCTTGAGAAAACTGTTTACAATTCCTGCAATTATCGGTAGTAAAAGTGTGAAAAAGCTACCGCCCGCCTGAAGAAGACGTTTCCTTTTAAAATTCTTTTCTTTGTTTTTAGAGACCAATGTACGTACAATGGAACGATGTTGCTTTTCCTGTTGCTTAACTACTTCTGGCAGTTGAACATTGCCCTCGGTCAAATTTAAACAAAGTTCAGATATTAGCTTAATGAAATCATTGTCAACACCATGTTTGAGTATGGCTTTCCTAAGTGGGGGTTTTGAAGTGCTTAGAACTGAAAATAAACGTCTATTTTCATGTAGTTTCTTCAGTGTCATGATAGCAACTAATAGGTCTTTTTACTGTTCACGGGGAGATATACTGTAATTTCATTGTCAAAAATATCTGTGACTACACGCAAATCCTCGAGTGTATTTTGATTAACATCCAATAGGATATAGCCGTAGGGTTTATTAGTTGCCTGATTGTATGCTGAGAGCATAAATTCAGGGGCGCCGGGGTATATTTGTTTATTGAGGGTTATTAGCGCGCTAGAATCATGAACAACTCTGTAGATGATATAGTAGGTGCAGTTCAATGCAAGTGTTCGCATACATTTGCTCTGGTGAAAGAGGTTGTGTAGAACCAGAGTAATGGAAATCTGTTCATGATGAGAGCGAACGGTGAATAATTGCAGCATTTCCTGGGACCATTGTTCAATAGATTCAGCCAGATTGTCAATAATCAACCAAGAGTTTGGTTCAATAATGTTGAAAACATCAAGCCCCTGTATGAATTGTATCTGCACCAATTCCGCTATGCCAATTGCTTTTATTTTAACGTATAATTCCTGCCAAATACTGTAACAATAGTAGATTATTTTTGGCTTTTCCACAAACATTTTATCACAATTTTTAATTATTTTAGTTAAGAGTTTCGTATTGCCTGACATTGATGGACCTCACAGAAACGATCTGAATGGTGTTTTAAATTGATACATGTTCCCTTCAACAGTTCACCTACAACTAACTGTAGACTATAGTTGTCTAATGACTAAATAATTTCCCCACTAGTCCGTTCAAGAATAATGAGAAGAAGAAGAACAAAATCAATAAAGAATCATATTTCTTGTATTATTAACATAAAAAAACACTTTACAAATAATACATTACAAAAAAAACAAAAAAATACACTTAAGATTTTTTTTAAATTTATTTATAATAAAAAACATTTATTTAAAAAAAATGCACTAAAAAAAGCACTTTAATAAATATACTTTATTTATTTAAAAAAAATTACAAGATTTAATGAAAAAAAATACACTTAGAATAATATCACTTTTTTACATCATTTTTTTTATTTGAATGCAATAACAACATGTATATTTACAAAAGCCCAAAAATCTGCTCTAAGTAAAAAAAGATACCTTTGGTAGTGGCGGCAACCTCCGCTGGCAGCCGGCCGGGTGCCCCCCTGGGCCGCGATCCCCCCCCCCAGGCCTTGAGACCCTCCCCCCAAGGTTTTGGGAAATTTATTAGACTTTACTCAAAACGAAACTTTCCCTATGGCTAACACATTCGGCTCGGTCGGAAGTTAATTAGTGCTCCAGGGGAAGAGTAGTCACACCGTCTTGACAAACATAAACCTTGTCGGAAATGTTATTAATGGCAATTTTTTCTATATTTACAGTGAAGTTCCTGTAGTTCAGCGAACGAATTGCCAAAAATTTTGCTCGTGGAATTGTATTTTCAACAATACAATTCCTATAGACGTCCATGTCGAAATTCTTATCCACAAAGCGCGTGGGTACTCCTTTGCAACGTTTTTTGATTTACTCGTCGTGTGTCTGTATAAAGTACACCTTCGAACTTACAAAAATACCACGGGAAATCATGTCGCTTCCTGTTTCTGATTTAAAAAATAAAAGCTGATTTGGCACCCGACGTTTTACTAGCTTTGGGTAAAACCCACTCCAATTGGTGTAGTCCATCCACGAGCTGATGATTTCACCGTGCGCCAAATCATCAAGTAGGTTTGGAGTTTTTACTTTTAGCAGCAGAGAGTCCCCGTAGCAGACCTCTACTTGCCCCTTCTCCGGCCATTGTACCCTAGCCACATTGTAGTAGAATTCCAACATGAGCTTTTTAGAGATCTCCAAGATCGCATTGCCTACAGCAATATTTTTATTCAATACAATGCTTCTTTTTTTCTATTCAATAGTACCATGTCCGGGCCAATGATTGTAAAGGAAGTGTAATTTGGATCGGCAATAATTCGAGAACATTGTTCGGGATCGGTCACGACGTCACAACGGTTCCTATTGCGAACACTTTTACACATTTTACCAAAAGCCGAATTTAAAATGAGCTTATAGATTTCTTTTCCGGCTTTTGTCTGCGCTTCAGAACGTTTCTTGACAAAAGTGTCAACAAACGTTTTCAAATAGGGTTTTTGGCTAAACTGGAGGGCTCTATGAACCTTTGTGACGTTGAAACCATTGTTGCACATCCATTTTAAAGCCACATGATGTACAATAATATTTTTCTTCGGCAGAAGGTCAGCATTAAGTTTTTGTTTGAAGGTGACCAATGCAATCCATCCACCTCGACCAAACGTCTGTTTCGGGGACTCAAAGAGTTCCTAGACACAGGTCTATTGATGCATGGAAAAACAAAATCCTTTACTGAATCGTGAAGCTCAACTGGTATCTCCCCATCAATTTGAAAAAACAATCCAACCGGCCCATTCTCCTCAACACTGTCAATGTTGGGGAAATAGGGGGTTTGAGGGTCATTGAGCCATTTATAGTCATCGCAGGGTAGCGCATAATGGGACATGGCCGAGGGGTAGAGGGAATTCATATCAAGGAAAACTGCATCGGATTTTGTCCCCGTTTTCTCTCCAGTTGGATCAGTTTCCAAGATATGATCCCCGTGAAAAACGTATCCACCCCTCATTGACCTCTCGATGAACAGGTGCTGATCGATGTCGGAGATCAGCCCGATTTTTTCCCCGCTAATTTTTAGGATGAGGTCCATTACCAGATGAGGAGATGAAAAATAATATCCTAAATCAACATTAAATTCCCCATATATTTTGTCCGTTTTTTACACATAATGTCTAACAAAGTTAACACATCACTCAACAAATACAGCTTGCAGTAGTCAAACCCATTTTTACACCCTCCCTCTGCCCACACTTTTTTAGCAAAACTGTATTCATCAGGGGTGCACCTACGATCATGTAAACTGTCGTAAAACGATTCAATCGAAGGAATAGTTTCCTCGGCGAATCTCGACATGGAGCAGTAATAATCATAAGTATATATGCCCTTGACCGTCAAAGAATCATATAAATCATTTGGAAATTGTTGCTTGAGAAGGGGGAAAGCGTTGCAGCCGTCATCGTTTTTCTGCACTTGAATTAATTCGCTCAATGATTTGAGGAAAAAACTCTAGGAATCTAGGAATCTAGGAATCTAAAAAGCGAATTTTTTTCGTGTACTCAATGTCGTCTTCACTATATCTCCACATAAATTCCAAAACAAGCAACTTTTCCAACGATTTAGGAATGATTTTGTAGGAAAAGCTGTCTATCACCCATGCATCATCCACTATTCCATTTCTTTGAAGATGTGCCATTGCTGGTAGCACATACTTCAGATCGTACTTAGAATTATGTATAAAAATCGGAAGAAAGAGTTGCTGTTTAATTTTTAAATTACATGAATTGTGAGCCCACCCCCGAAAGTTACTTTTCCCCGTTGAATCGGGTCAATAAGATGATTGTGATCCTGGACAGCGTCTTTTGGGGCAAGAGCATCCCTACAAACCCAACAAATTGTCCCCTTTACTAGTGCCCGTTGCTCCTTATCTGATAATAACATTGGGTAGTTGGTGTGACGCAATCGTAAAATTGCACCATTCGCTGTTTTTATTAAACACACCAATAACTTCTCCATGCCACCTTCCTCATCCATAGAAGAAAAAAAGTCTTCCAATTGCATTTCATTGTGGGAATCGCGACGGGCATGCGCATAGAAACACGCAACTAGTTTGTGTTCCTTGACTATATTTGGCCTTGATGGGTCCGATACCTCCAACAGTCTTGATTCACAATTCAAAGATACATTATCAACCTGTAGCAGGGAATTTTGGAAGTTTTTAAATTTTAAAGTATCTTTGCCTTCTGCCGGCATTTCTATTCTTTGATTGCCATGAATTTTGCAATATCTCATATGATCCGTGAATGTTCGTTCAGTTCTAAATGGGGAAAGACACATGGGGCAATAGTGACGCTCCCCTTTCTGAACGCCTTGAGATAAGAGTCGACTTATTGCCGTAACGGGGAAAAATGACCGTTGGATTTTACATCTTTGAGGGGCTCATAGATAATCCAAACCCAATTTTTAACATTATCTACCAACGGTGTCCTAACTGAATATAAAACCCCTTTTTTATTTGGTTTCTTTCCACCATTTACAAATTCTGTGTCATACTGGAGAACAACCACCCCTAACCCAAGATTTTCGTTTGCTTTTTCAAATACGGTTATTTCTTTTAAGGACACCGGATACTTTCCCTCTAAACAATCAAAATTTACTTTAGGGAAATTGTTTCCACCATTACGTGCAAGTCTGTCGAGATTTTTCATTGTTGAATCTTTTTTGAATATTTTATGGGCTGCTGCTAAAAATGTATATTTAAAGCATTGCAGCCCCGTGTCAAAACCGAAACCCTGAACCCCCCCTGTAGCCGACAAATCTGGGCGGCATTTTATTTGTCGACTACCCCGCCCTCCCCTTAAACTAAAGTTTTTTTAAATCTATTGAGATTCAGATCCATATTTTCAATGTATAAAAGGGTGGACCCGCTCCCCCTCTCGTTGAATATGTCCAAAGTTGATATTAATTTATTGACCCAATTGAAAAAGTTACCCTCAAATTCATTTAGACCAGGGTAAAAAAGTTTGGTTGCCAGTTGAAAAATGAAAATAAAAAATGTCCCCAGATGTCCCCTTTTGCAAATAAACTTTTTGATTTACTGATGCCTTTATCCCCCCTGACCCCCCCCCCCCAATTCTGAATCTGAATTTCAATAAGTGCTTGAATTCGGTCGATGTGTGTATGAAAAATATTTACAGGGTCTGTTAAAATGACTCTCCCGTCAACCAGGTTTTCCTCGGGGGGATTAAAATCTACCCTATGTGTTTGCAAGTGACCTAGAGCAGACTCTAACAAATAAAATTCACGTAGTTCCAAGAACGCGACGCTATTTTCATGTCTTGCACCTATATGCACAGGACCCAATTCACTAATAATAAAGTCATCGTCAAAAATATCCCCGGAAACATTAGATCCAACAATTTTCATAAGGCTATTCATTTCTTCCTTTGTAAGCTGGAAATCCGAGGGAATAGTAAACGACGTACCTACACTAACATCATCCGATTGTCCGGCGACTGTGGACAATTACCCATGATATTATGAAGTCCTGGGCCAGGCAAGGCAGTTGTTTTTATAGCCTCCCCCTGAAAGTAAAATGAATGGATTGAGTTTTTTTTTCTTTGAGGAAAGTTGTATCACAATTATAGCACATTATTTTATTTTTTTCTTAGTCGGATTTGTATTCATATTATTTATCAAACAAATGTTTTTTTTCTTAATTGGATTCGTATTTATCGAACAAATGCATAATAAATTACAAATTTTTGCTTATAGTATTATTTATAAAACAAGTGCATAATAAGTTACAAATTTTGTTAATAGCACATTCGCTCACGCGCTGACGCGCACACACACACACGCACACACGCGCACACACACACGCGCGCACACACACACACACGCACACACACACACGTACACGCTCAAACATACACACACACACATCGCAACGTTTGACTAATAGCAATAAAATACAGTAAAAAAAAACAACTCAATATTTGTCTTAATACCTCATTTAAAAAAACTGACTCTTTTTCCTACAAATCCAGCCATCCATAAAAAATAGCGATAAGACTAGAAGCAGATTCCTTTTCCTACAAATCTACCCGTTTACAAATCTACTATTTGTAATAGCAATAAAGTAAAGAACATTATAAAAATATTTACCATTGGTTCAATAAGAACCATTTCATGTCTAGTCAGATGTTTACCACCTACTAAAGTCATGTACCAATATTAAGGCACTATCTGATTAAGGTTTTTTTTCGGTCCCTCTCCCCCCTTTTTTTCAATAATTACCCCCTTTAGTAAATACACACGTAAAAATTTCACGAGAAGGTCCTTATTCCATTGAAGGATACACGAAGCAAAGGCGGATAAAATACCGATTAATTTGCTCTATAAATTTGAATGCTATCTGATAAATGGTGCTTACCATAGAAGTTACAGCTGTAGAAACCGGTCGTGGGGCATAGTGAATTACGGTATCTCTCCTCAAATTCATGCTAGTCTCCCCAACGGGCTTTAGTGTTTTATACGATGGGTCCTTGTGGGATGAATGGAATTCCTGATGATTTTGAATGTTGTCTACCATAACCAATAAATCCTCTAATGTCGATATATCCAAATTGTCAGGAGATGGTATGTCACCTTCCCCTAAAGTAGTTTCCAAATTGAACTCTTCTGTGTCATTGAGCTTTGCTCGCTTTTGACTTGACGCATGAATATCAGAATCCTAGAAAGAAAAAATCAATTTTTAGTTATTCACTAGGTAACTTGTAGTCTTATAGGCTTAAATAATCCTAAAACACATAGAAACCCCCCCCCCCTTTAGTAAATACACACGCATACATAAAATGATCGCCTCAATTATATATGGCATGGAAGATAATTGCTATCTGTTGAGTTAAAAATAGAAATTGTTGAGAACGCTATTTCACCGAGATATATTTATACCTGGCCATCTGCTTTGAAGCTAGCGAAAAATATACGATCTGAACCATTTCAAGTCAGATGTTTACTGGATACTAAATAAGTACCATTTCTACACATCTTTCAAAACTGAATTCCCCCTCCTAGCATTATTTTTAATCCCAATTATTAAGTTCGGTTAAGCTATGAATGCATATAGCCATAAAAGTGCAGTTTTTTAACGCATCAGTCACACACCCTCCCCCAAAAATGCCACAAGAATGAGCCACAAATACATAGAAAAAGGTGTATAAGAAAAATTTAGAGCCGAATACCCTATAAGTGTATTGGAATGCCATAACATACATTTTTAAATACGATACATGAAAAAAAAATATAATTTCAACTATTAGCTACATTTGAAATTTATTCAGAATATTAATGGTGGGCACACCTTCCTCCAACTCCTCTTTTTTTCTCTACAATAATTACATCCTTTAGTAAATACACACGCGTACATACAATGATCGTCTCATTAAGTTTGCTTAAAGCCCAGTAAAATGTAATCTCACGAGAAAACAGCCTTCTAATGAAAACAGCTGTTATGAACATGTGGATCTTATCATAGCTCGCATACTTACAGAAAATTCCCCTTTCTGTGTGAAACTCAAATGATAGATATGAATAAAAAAAAGCTTACATTAGTCTACGAATAATGTATATTTACTTACCAACATAATTCTTTTATTGTCCATTTAGAATGGGCGAATTGATTCTTATATTCTTATTACAACTTCTATTAATCAACTGACCCAGAAATGACCGATTTGCTCAATATATATAGCAAAAAAACAATTATAACCAACTGTAAACCGGTATTTCTAGAATGAGACCATTCTTTGATTACGCAATTTGACAGTTTCAAGTTTCTGATTAAAAAAAAAAATATGATGAAAGTGCGTCAAAAACCAGTCTACTTGCGTTATATAATCTCAATTATACTCTCAAAACGTGTTTGTTCACTTTATAGGTATACAATATAAAAGGATTGGTCACTTTTTGCAATGTGGACGTCAAACTGCACTGTATATTCTTGTGTAATTCCATGGGCAATTGAAAACTTATATACTATCATGATGAATGAAGTTGCTAAAGACGGGTTTTTTTTTAATCACTTTGCTTGAAAAGGTACCAAGGAACATTGGTGTGAGAGGATACTCACTCTCTTTGAAAAGGTGTAGAGCATCAAGCAAATAGTATAGTCCTAGGGCATTAAGCAAATAGCATGGTATTTCCTAGGGCATTAAGAAAAATGGAACATAGCACTCTACTTGTATACTTCCCAATAACCAATACTATATGTAAACATTGGGTAAAGTTCATAACTTTCAGCCTTCCCCGGGGGACTTTCGGGGATTAAGTCATCCTGAAAGACATAGTTAGCATATTTTTGACCATGCTGAACAAAATGGCTATCTCAAAATTTTGATCGGGTGACTTTGGAAAAAAATCAGCATGGGAGGGGGCATAGTTGCCCTCCATTTTTTTTTTGGTCACTTAAAAAGGGCACTAAGACTTTTAATGGTCTCGTTCGAATAAGCCCTCCCACGATATTCTAGGACCACTGGGTCAATTAAATCACCCCTGAAAAAAAAACAACAAATAAACACGCATCAGTGATCCTTCTTCTGGCAAAACATACAAAATTCCACATTTTCGTAGATAGGAGCTTGAAACCTCTACAGTAGGGTTCTCTGATACGCTGAATCTGATGGTAAGATTTTCGTCAAGGTTTTATAACTTTTAGGGGGTGTTCCCTCTTTTTTTCGAAAATCAGGCAAATTTTCTCAGGCGCGTAACTTTTAATGGGTAGGACTAAACTTGATGAAACTTATATATTTGAAATCAGCATTAAAATCTAATTTTTTTATTTATCGATTGGTTCCAAATTCTGTTTTTTAGAGTTTTGCCTACTATTGAGCCGGGTCGCTCCTTACTTACAGTCCGTTACCACGAACTGTTTGAAATAGATGTAAAAAAAAAACTGCCCATTATTATTAGTATTTGTTATTGGGAAGTATACAACCCTTTTTTTTGGGGGGGGGTGAGCTTGGGGTGGATTTCTGTGGGAAGAATCTTCCTTGGGGAGGGATATTTCTGGGGAGTGAATATTCTAGGGGAAATGTTAAACTGGAGGGTTTTGACAGAATTACTATAAGAAATCCTTTTTATTTGTCTTACATTCTCTTAGCCAAATTTTTTACGTGGAGACATTCTAGGAGAATTATCCTTGGGTTTTTTTCCGCGTGTTTTGTTTTCTAGGAAACAATTTCTACGGGAGGCGGCATTTCTGGAGTGAACGAGAAACCAATTAGAGATTAAACTCTTATTCAAATAGTAAATACTAAGGAGAATTTTTCAGGGTGAATCTTCCACAATCAATTTTACAGAGAGGGGTGATTCTCAGTGAGGATGGAACTGACTGGAGGGAATTTGACGGGGGGTGCAGTCTACGTTGGATGAAATTTCCACTGAAGATTTTTCCGTGAGGGGGGAGGGATATAATTTATAAAGGGTGAGCCAGATTTACCGGCATTATTTGAAAAACGAACAGAATCTATGCCATATCTGAAGGGTTGTCCTCCTCCTCAATACCTGACTCTTTACGCTAAAGTTGGTCTCTTTACTAAAATTGAAACAGAGGGTTCGTTTAGTTAGAATAGGAAGCTTTTTTCAAGTGCAATTAACTTTAGCGTAAAGAGCAAATTATTGAGGAGGGAGCAACCCTTCATATCCGGAATACATCTGTCAAAATTAATATGCGAATTGTTTGTTAATTTTCATGTACGGTGAACCAAATTTGAACCTCCATTAGTCGAAAAACGTTCAGAAATTCAATAAAAAAACAAGGTGTTTTAACTGAAAGTAAGGAGTGACATTAAAACTTAAAACGAACTGAAATTATTTCGGGCTGTCCCATCCTCAACGCCTCGCTCTTTACGCTAAAGTTTGACTCTTTCTCCCAACTCTTCTTTTTAAAACAATAAAAATCTTTAGCGTAAAGAGCGGGGAGTTGAGAAGGGACAGCCCCTTTCATATACGGAACAGTTTCTGTTCGTTTTAAGTTTTAATGTCGTTCCTTATTTTCAGTTTAAAAAATGTGTTTTTTTTTCTATTTGATCATGTAAAGAAACATTAGTTTTGAGCTTTTGAACTCTTTCCTTAAGTTTTTTTTAATGATTATTAGAAAGTAAAAAAAAATCAAAACAAGAAAGAAAATATTTAAGAATCTAGAGAATAACAGTCTAATCTACTAGCATACTAACTACACACAACCTGGATGCTGGTACCACGGATGGCTAGCTGTCTTTGAATTGGGTTTCTTATTCATCAAACATACAGCTTTCTCGGAAAATCAGCCTAGAATTTCGTGACCATGGAGGGAGTTGAAGTAGGTATTTAGCCAACTTGAAGAATACTGATTAATTTTACTTAAATTAGAATTTGTGTGTCTTTTGTTCGACTCAGTCTCATACTTTGTCTTTAATGATCTTTGTTGTGATAAGAAGTCAGAAGCTCAATTAGAGACAGAGGGCAGCCTGTGAACTCCTCCTCATTATCCCGATGCAGGTTGGGTGTTTTAAAAGTGTCGAAGATTCTTTTTGGAAAGTGAGTTCACACTCTAAATAATCAGTAAGGGTGATTCAAGCCTCGTAAAGAAATCTATTTGCACTGTCACCACCAGAACTAGGGTCTACCCTAGTTCTGGTTCTAGAAGGATTTCTGTCACTAGTTAAAGGACAAAACGATATGAGCTAAACTTGAAGTATTTGGTGGCAAATGTAGGAAGTGAGTGACTTGTATTAGAGTTCAAGGACAAAACATTAAGGACAAAACGTTAAGAGCTCAATTTGAAGTATTTGGTGGCAAATGTAGGAAGTGAGTGATTTGTATTAAAGTTCAAGGACAAAACGTTAAAGGACAAAACGTTAAGAGCTTAATTTGAAGTATTTGGTGGCAAAAGTAGGAAGTGAGTGAGTTGTATTAGAGTTCAAGGACCAAACATTAAGAGCTCAATTTGAAGTATTTGGTGGCAAATGTAGGAAGTGAGTGAGTTGTATTAGAGTTCAAGGACAAAACGTTAAGAGCTCAATTTGAAGTATTTGGTGGCAAATGTAGGAAGTGAGTGAGTTGTATTAGAGTTCAAGGATAAAACGTTAAAGAACAAAACGTTAAAAGCTCAATTTGAAGTATTTGTCGGCAAATGTAGGAAGTGAGTGAGTTGTATTAGAGTTCAAGGACAAAACGTTAAGAGCTCAATTTGAAGTATTTGGTGGCAAATGTAGGAAGTGAGTGAGTTGTATTAGAGTTCAAGGATAAAACGTTAAAGAACAACACGTTAAAAGCTCAATTTGAAGTATTTGGTGGCAAATGTAGGAAGTGAGTGAGTTGTATTAGAGTTCAAGGACAAAACGTTAAGAGCTCAATTTGAAGTATTTGGTAGCAAATGTAAGAAGTGAGTGAGTTGTATTAGAGTTCACTGAGCAGCTTGAATAGGAAATGATGACTGGGCGTAATGAGTTCAAAAATGATAATTATTGCTAGAATCAAGTAATCAGTTTAATTGTATGATATCTGGCCTGGTACGTAATATTTTATAAATAAAGTTTTTTCATAATTTAAAGACCTTTATAATATAAAGGTTGTTTATTATATAAAAGCAAGAATTTGAATGTCCTAGGTAAGCCCCATGAATTGAAACAGAGGTGACATAGCATTAAAGATCTTAATCTTTTATGGATGCTAGAGGGTTTTCCCCTAATGCTCTTATTGGTCAATGTCCCTTAGTCAAACTCCCCATTTTGGATAAGTAAATAGATAGACATAGGTTGAAGTAAACGCTGTTCTTTTCACATCCTCCGCAGTTCCCATAGGTGCCTAAAAGTCGGCACGGGGGAAGGGGAAAGACAGAGTATGTATCCCTCTTTGACAGGGGCAAATCTCCAGCATTATTATTGAGGGGAGGACAAGAGCGGTTGATATCCTGATAGTCAAGGGGTATGGGATACACATTTTTTATCCACATTATTGGGGGGGGGGGCAACTGCCACCCCTTTTTTTGTTCAATAAAGTGCAAATTTTATGCAATTTCAGAGGATATCTTGAAACTTTATGTCAAAAGACCCCTTTCTATTGTATCCCATTTCAAAGCCTGCTAAAGTCCCCTGCAAATTAGTTGAGCCAACATCCCTCCTCCTAGAAATATTTGTGCAGTGCCACGCGATTTTGAACTAATTTTGATAGTCTCTTCTGATTTCATATTCTGGCATTAGTATATTTTCATCTGTATAAGCTATACTGTGACAAACTCTTACTACTACTATTACTACTGACGGCGACTCACTGCAGTCACAAGCCACCTGTGGCAACCAAAGCTGCGCACGCTAATCATCCATCCCAATATATTTGTTGTGAAGTATATTATTATGGTATTTGGGTGTTGTAGTCGTAGATGCCTTTATTCTCCCTTTTATAGGGGAGATAAACTCTGGCCCTAAGGTAATTTAACTTTGGTAGCGTGCCTTAGGCTATGACCGAACTAACGAGGCGTACCAACTGGGTATGTTCGAGGGGCTAAAGGTAGATTTTAGAGAGGTTGTCTAAAATACAATACTTTTATTCATTTAACATATAATAATAACAGATATATACTTTCTACTGGGACTGGCTGTCCCAAGTAGACCACATGTCTTAGAAACTACAATAATATATAATAAGATACTTAGACACTTACAATGATAAGACAAAATTCCAAGGTATTTCTAAAAACAACGGACCAGAGGTCAGTCCGGCATAAAGTTAGTATCAGATCACCCCTTCCGATAAAATGTATCTTTTATACATTTTTATCAACCACACCTTCCCACGTAATCGCTAGGAAGTGGTAATTTCTCAATTTCCCGTTAAACTGAACTTGGCAGGATATGTTCCTTATCTTAATAAAAAGTGGTATTTCAAAACTTCATATTTGCGTCTTATATATTTTTACTAAATTAATAATTAACTAAATTAGAAAGCTTTACCACATATTCAGACCTGGAAGACCAAAAAGGACAAACTTCGGCAATCTCTCAACCTTAACCCACGAAACATGGGTAGTATCCCATTATCTGGGCCTCTCTAAAAAGTCAAGTTTGGTTAATGCTAATCACTGTATATATAATTAGCAGTAAGTTTACCGCAGGTGATTTCTGGCTCTTCATTCTTGTTGCGAACAATAAGCTCCTCCCACTTCTTCTTGCATTAGCGGGTTAGTGTGTATGCGTCAATCAATGAGAAATGGTTCGAAGTTGTATTATTCGTAATTGCGAAAGCAGAAAAAAACTTGGTGAGCCGGCCAAGTGGTTTGCAACTGTCCCATCTCACAGGTATGACTTAATTTACATACAAATTATGACTTAATCTATTATTTATATACAGTGGACTTAACTGATTGGCCTATGTAGAATTTCTAAAAAAGGGGGCGGGGGGTTGATGAAATTTGTGAAAATAAGGAATTTTTTTCTTCTAATAACTGATGGAATAGATGTGATGGTTTCAGGGGCGGATCCAGGATTTTCTCAGGGGGGGGTGCAAAACAGGTTGATCCGATAAAATTACGTTAGGAGCAAGTTTAATTAATGCAAAATTGCGTTAATTAGGTAAATTACACTACTTTAGACTAAGTTAGGGGGGCACCCCCCCTCTGGATCCGTCATTGGATTGTTTATCATTTTTTTTTTCACGTCGTGATATTAATTTTCTCAGATTGTAGTTCATGTGTGACTTGAAAAAGGCTAATTACCTGTTTTGGCGGAGAGCCGAGATAAGAGCTAGTTTCGTTTTTAATCAAAGTTTTCGTATGAAATGGGCAGACCTTTCTGAACTTTAAAGAATAAACACCTCTGTTTGAAAATCTTTGCACTTTGTGAATTTATATAGCGATAAGGGTTCCTGATAGAGACCAATTTTAGGATTTGGGTTCTAATTATTGGTTAATGTGGTAAAAGTTGCAACAATAGTCCTATCCAAGAAAATACCAAACGTCTGTTAAGAAGTGTTTTTTGTAAAATTCTTAGTGAGTTTTCAGAAAATTGAAGGACATCACACATTTTAGTGACAGATCCAAAATTTTACGGGGCTTTACGCTAGAAAAGCTCCTATTATAGAATATCCTTCTAGTTTGTTTACCAGAAAATAAATAATATGCATTTCTTACTGCTGAGTCTGTATAATCTAGACCTTTTATGGCACAATTTCCAAAATATTTCTAAAACTTTTTGATCTGCCATCAGCGGTCCAATTACCGTACCCTGGAACACGTTTTTTGGCAGAAACTTTCTCAAAGTGCCTGTAAAACCAACTTGAGACTTCGAAACCTACTTTTAATTCCTAAAAATATCTAATAATAACATTGCACTACTAATTACCGATTTTCATATACGTATTGGAATAAATTAATTTAAAATTAGTTTCTTCAAAATTTAGTGTTCCAACGTTAAAGCCAAGTTTCGCGTTCAAGAGAAATCTGACTTGTCTACCCGTGAAAAGATCTAATGTCGCTTATGTTTCAACGTTCTCTGGAGCACTTGCACCTCGGTCCGAGTTTTTATAATGGGTGAGATAGAGAAAGATCATACTGCCTATTATATATACAGTGATGCTAATGAAAAAAAATAAAATAGGATGAAAATATAATAGTTTAAAAACAAATTTGGGCTATATATTTGCACATTAGGGGGGGGGAGGGGGGGGGGGGGTAAAGCATTGCATATTTTAAATACGTAACCTAACCAAACCCAAGTACCTCCCCCCCTCTAAACCCCAAAAAACCACAGTTTAATATCTTATACGCAATGAAAACCTTGCTATCATTGCCTGCTCTATAACAGTTAAGACGTCAAAAACGGGTTACCATTGCCTAGTCTACCGTGATTAACCCGAGAGGCCCGGATAATGGGATAGTACCGAAACGTTTCCCATCCAGCTCAACTTTTCTTTCGTTATAACCCTAGAAAGTGGTATAAAACCAAATTTTTTGTACAGCTGACTGTTTGAAATATGGTCAGTCAAATGGGGGTCAAAAACTATCTGTAAGAAATTCCTGTGGAAAGCAGACAATGCCGATTGTCAATTATGCAACAAATGATGCCAAATTTATAATATCATGCTTAGCTACCCACATAATCTTTCTCATTCAGCAGTGCTCAATTTCTATTGAAGCCTAAAGTATCGCCTAAATGAGTTTTTTTTTTTCTTTAATAACTGTGCCTTTCTTCTTTGAATAAAAGAATAAAACCCTGACAACTTTTTTCCATGTACAAAAGATTAACTTATGCTATTTATTTTTTAATTGAGAAGGAAACGAAGGTATTTTATTTGTATGATTTAATCAAGGAAAAGAGTAAAGAATTTGGCCGTAGTTGCAAAAAGCTAAAAATTATGAAACTAAGTTTTTTCTAATGGGCAGCAGTCAGGTCAATTATTCGAAACCAAGTCCTTTTTAATATCGAGATAGATAATTTTGTATTTTATCTTATTCTTGCAGGGGTATTTGAATCTTTATATTTTGGTAAAGTGGCCAAAAAAAAGAAACTTTAGCTTAATGAGTGAGGGGCTGTTGCGCCTTCCTTTCAGTTCCGAAAACTAGTTATTTTCTTATTAATTTTTGATCGTTTGTTTTTCAATCATACCCAGTCCAAACAAAGATATGATATGGACTACCTTCCCCAAAATATATCTCAAAATCATTATGAACATTATGAACAGTGGCAGGCAGTGCAGGAGTGTTCGATGAGTTTTAAACACACCCCACCCCCTGGAAATGCATCCCGACTTTTTGTTTCCCAAAACAACAGGAATAGGCTTTATTAATTGAACTCAATCATAACCTTATAAATAAGGTAGGCTAGAGTGGGCCCTATTGGAGTTTCTCTAGTATGGTTTAATGCACCAAGTACTTGACAAAGTCATACTTTTAATAAAGAGAAAATCAATAAGTGTTCGATTTTCAAAGCCAGTTGATTTTGGGCCAAACTATTTGTTTTTCTGTCAAATAAATACATCTTTTGCTCCTCTGACTTCTTTTAGCAAAATTATACATGCTTTCGCAGTTAGGTTTAAAACTTCATGTATGAGATTTTTTGTTAGGGGTTAAAATCTCATGATTGACTGAGGATGAACCCTCTCCCTCCCCTCAGAGGTCTCCTGATGAAAAATATATGTTAAATACTATAAAAACTTGGTATGTTGATAAACTCGTTTTTTATTCTGAATTTTCTGACATGAAAAATTTAAAAAGGCCCTGATGATGCTTAAAACTATGTTTTTGAGCTTTGTAACGATTTAGAGCAACTTTAAAGATATATTTTTTCTCTTGAGAGATTAATAGAGAATCAGATCTCAAGAAATAGAAAATAGAAATAGAAAATTTCTATTTCTCAAGAAACAGAAAAGATCAAGAGTTTTATTTTAATCTTTGCGCGTCAAATCTCGACAAAAATTACTGCCCCTACTCGCTTTTTCCACCCTACCAGGATGAAAGAAGCCATGAGAATCACATTTTCAATGTCAAAAGATCTTAAGAAATGTTATTTGTTTTTCCACCCAATAAATGACTTTTTTATTCCTCCAACATGTTCAACACACATTATGCATGTTTTTTCTCTCTTATATTTCAAATTCTGTTTTATAGACTACTGCTTCAATAGATTCAGCACCGCTTAAATATTGCTGCGACCCCCTCTTCCCCCAAAGGTCGCATGTTAACAATAAACTGATTCTAAATATTGCAGTCAATCATTGTGACGGATTCAATTGCCTATTTTTATATTTCTGACAAGATAAATGTTGATAAAACCACCAATTTGGTGCTTTAAATTAAATATTTGAGCATTCACATGATCTTTAAGACTGTGCTCCCTGATGGGTTTGAATAAAATCAGTCATATCCCATCCTTCTCACCAAATAGTGAAATTCAAGATTTCTTTTTTATTCATTTGTCGCATTAACAATACTTGACTCTGTCACTGGTAGAACAAAGAGTTAAGATCCATCCTAAATATCTATTGTTTCTACTTTTAGAAAGATCGAAAAAGCCTTTTTAGAAAAGTAAAAAAAATCAATACAGATTGTCTGTTTTGAATTTTTTTTGGCGAGATAACTGTTGAAAAAATCCCCAATTTGCGGCTATAAATTGCGTATTTGTGTAACTGATGTGACTTTTAAGACCTTTTTCCTGACAAGTTTGCGTGAAATCAATAAGCCCCCTCTCAAAAAACTGTATAATTCAAACAGTTTCAGCCTTCAGTCGGATTTTGAAATTGTCAAACATTGCGATATTGTATTTCTAATTCTTCCGTGAGTCGAGTGGAAAATCTCGACCAAAACATTTTCATTGTGTTCTGTTTTTTTTTTTCACTGGTTGTATCCTCGTTTTTCCTTCGTGGTGATTTTTTTGATTTGTCCTAATTTAAACATTTAAGAATGTATGCCTTGTATTTTTTTATATATGCCAGCTGTGAAAGGCAACTCAGACCTACTATTAAGTTTCCATCTAGATAAAAAAACAAATCATAAAATCTTATGTTCGTTAGGTAATTAAAACGGATTCTTCATTAAGTTATTCACCAATAATCAAAATTACTAATGATACAAGCAAAATACAGCATCAAACTATATGACATTACAATTTGAATGGTTGCTTTTTTCTCATTGAATCCTTTTCGTTTTCAATTTATTGAAATAATCCTACACTATTGGCTTGTTTTGGAAATGTGAGGACTACATCATTTACGATTTTAGATGGCACTGAAGTATATTTCAAGTGCTAATAGTAGAGTTTGAGCTTCAACTTGTCAGTGTACGTTTAGCTGTTGATTCTGTAAAATTAATAGAAAATAGACAACAAATCTCAAAGGTAGACCACTAATTTGCGGTTTTAGTAACAAAAAGGCAGTTCAGGCAAATTCATCTTCCAAGACAATAGTTGCTTCTCATCTGAAACCTTTAGCTGAAGAAGATTGACGCTTCTTTGTATTTCACTCTCCATAGACTTTTCAGTTCAATTTCTTGAGCATTAGTTTCTACAGCATTAGCTTTCTCACCAGATTATTGCATCTTATGATACGATGAAACCTATATGATATTCACTAGCCTTGCTGCTGGTACGAGACTTTTTATGCTTATCAAGGGTATTTGTGAAATAATTTTAGTCTTCCAGTAAGATCCAGTCTGTTTTTCAGAGTAACTTTGAGATATATTATGCATGGGCGTAGTGAAAAGCAGCCGGGGAGGGCAGCTTCTCCCCCTAGAACTTCAAACTTTACACTAGATAATAACGAGAACTTTTCGTAGGTTGGAATTTTTCTGTTGAATGTTACCTGATAGATTGGTTGAAAAATCTGAAAATAAATAGATAAATATTTACGTTCCGATATTCGATATTGATTTTTGGTCTTATAGATAGATAGGAGACTGGCCCACGATCGGCAGGTTCTGACTTTTTTAATTCTCCAGGAATTGATTCAAGTGATAAGAAGTTGCTGAGTATGCCAAAGCAAAGGTAACTCTTTCTATACTATCCTTGAAAAAGACAATTAGAAATGCTCCACCAATTTTCCACCTGGATACCTCTCTATCCAAGTGATCAAGTTTGAATAACCTGGGCCACTCCGTTACTGGTTCAGCCATCTCTGGCTTACGTTTGGGTGCCTGACAAAAGACACAGAAAATTGGCCCGGGGAACATTAAAACTTGTTTTTTGACTATAAAATTAAAAACAATATGGTCAGTATAAAAAGCTACGAAATGAATTTCAGTAAGGTTTACAAAAACTAAAGAGCATTCATTTCAAATTATAAATTGACTTATCAACACCAAAAGTAAGTCGTTCCGCTAATCTTGGTGTTCCACCTGTCACTGGCTGCAGTTTTATTTCAACTTCTGTCTTTACGACACTGTCTGTCTCGTGAGTTAGCACAAAGTCTCTTGCTCCAATCTCCTTCAGACAGTTGATCTTAAGTTCTGCAGGTAATACTTTTTTAATAATGATAGTATAGTGAGCAGGATTCCCTTTCTTGCTCTTCAGCTCACCCAGAATGTAATCACCAGCCTTGACTTTCTTTGTGTCCAATCGGAAGTTGCTGGTAGGGGACTCGTCTTTAACGTCCATACTGGAGTCTGAAGAGCTGTTGTATACAGGATCATTTACATCAGAATTATCACTCTAACTGCAACTCTTGCTACGAGAAACATGCCTTTTGTTTTTTAGCTTTTTCACTTCTCTGACTTTCTTCCTTTCCAGGACTAGGGCTTTCTTGGCAGATACATCTTTTATCCCAGCAGTAGTGCATTCTTTCACAGGGGTGTCAGTGAACACTTCTGACTTTTTCATATTTTTTTCAATATTTTTTTTTCATATTTGCATGGACAATCTCTTTAACAAATCATCTGTTGACCTTTGCTTCTCCTTTAGAGACAGAACCTGTGCTGTGTCTGTTTCGGGATGTATGTTAAAGAAGAATTATAAATGCCGCATAGGACTTGCACTGAGCATAGAAACTTCCCTGGTAAATGCTTCACTAGAAATGGTAGGCATTCTGTCTGAGACATATGATGAGAAGAACTCATAATCCTTGAAACATCTCCGTTGGGGGGGTACACCCCTCTTCCTCTGATTCCCCTGATTATATTCTCAGGAGTAAAAGCCTTTAGATATGCTTTCCGCAGCAGCTCAGCAATATTATACACTGATATAGTTTTACATTACGGGCAGGCATAAAACTTGCGGCATCCTGGTTGCAGTAGGCCTTAAAGCACCCCTTGACTATTTTTTCTCGAGGCTGTAGTTTGTGAGTAGTGTGGGGAGGGACAGTTAAAAGTACAACACCATTATTTTTAGCAAGATCAAGCAATTCAACGGTGTATCGGCTGATCTGGTCGTCAATTTTCAGAAGTACAGGTGAATTGGAGGGTTTGACTTGATTGATAAAATGCTTCAAGTAAAGCAAAGAATGAGAGGCAGTCATCCAGACAGAAGAATTTTCTGAACTGATCGTGATGGTTCCTGGTAAAGCTCCCTTCAGTAAATTTCCAGACAGTTTTCCTGGGGAAATAAGTAAAGGAGGGACTGTGTTCCCAATACATTAACACCAGCACAAAACGTGGTTAACTGACCTCTTTCTGCTGACGTGACCTTCCCTACTTACTTCAGGCTTCGCTGCGCAATAATTTTATCAGGTTTGTGGATGTTTTCAGACCTGACTCGTCAACATCCCAAATGTCTTGTAGTCTGAACATGTGTTTATCTAGACCTCGCTCCAGGTTGTTAAAGAAAGCCCTTACACTGTGACGATGGAAAACAGTTTGCCCGTCAAAAGTTTGTAACTTCTCGTGTTCTTACTGATAGAGTTTTAAGACGATCCATAAGACAACGATACCAATCTTTACCTACAATTTCTCCACTGTCTCCACTACCTTTGCATTTCCTTTTATCTGGTACTTTTGTAGTCTGAATAATGGCATAAGTATATGCAAATTTACGTGTTTCTAGGGGAAAAGATCGAAATGTATATCGGCTATCGTTTTCAAATAATTTTTTACTTCTTTTTCTTGTTCCTATGTAAATATTTGTCATGTGATGTAACAGGGTGTAAAGAAACTCAGGTCCAGACTATCAGAGGGATATTCAGCTTCTCAGTATTTCTCATACAGTCTTGCAGCGTTCCTCTAGGGACACCGATGGCACTTCCAGAGAATCCGACTGACGTTTGTCGACTAAGACAGAAAAAACTGCTGTTTTCTTTCCTTCTAGATTCCAACCGGCATTCTTTCTTTTCTCTTCTGTTTTCAAACAGTTTGTGGTAACGAACTGTAAGTAAGGAGTGACCCTGCTCAATAGTAACTAAAACTCTAAAAAACGGAATTTTGATATCGATAGATACATCAAAAGAATTATATTTTTACGCTGATTTCAAACATATAAGTTTCATCAAGTTTAATCTTACCTATCAAAAGTTATACACCTGAGAAAATTTGGCTAATTTTCTAAAAAAGGGGGAAACACCCCCTAAATGTCGTAGAACTCTCATGAAATTCACACCATCAGATTCAGTAAATCAGAAAACCCAACTCAAGAAGTTTCAAGATCCTATCTGCGAAAATGTAGTATTTTGTATTTTTTGCCAGAAGAAAGATCACCGATGCGTGTTTATTTATTGTTTATTTATTTATTATTTTTTTCCCCAAGGGTGATCATATCGACCCAGTGGTCCTAAAATATCGCGGGAGGGCTCATTCGAACGAAAATTAAAATTTCTAGTACCCTTTTTAAGTGACCAAAAAATAGATGGCAACTAAACCCCCCTTCCACACTAATTTTTTTCCCAAAGTCACCCGATCAAAATTTTGAGATAGCCATTTTGTTCAGCATGGTCGAAAAATACAATAAATATGTCCTTGAGGATGACTTAATCCCCCACAGTCCCCGGGGAAGGTCAATGAGTTATGAACTTTGCCCATTGTTTACATATAGTATTGGTTATTGGGAAGCATACAGAAGTTTTTAGGGGGGATTTTTTCTGGTATTTCGGGGTGGGGGGGGGGGGTTACGTGAGAGGATCATTCCATGGAGGAAGTTCTCATGGGGGAAGGGATATTGCTATGAAGGGTGCTCCGGATTTCCCAGCATTATTTAAAAAAACCATCTGACATTAAATTTAAAAAAACAATTTTTTTAACTGAAAGTAAGGAGCAACATTATAACTTACAATGAATAGAAATTATTACGTATATGATTGGGTTAACCCCCTAGTCATTACCACGCTTTTTACGCTAAAG
The DNA here is from genome assembly GCA_027921565.1 of Artemia sinica. Classification (NCBI taxonomy): domain Eukaryota; kingdom Metazoa; phylum Arthropoda; class Branchiopoda; order Anostraca; family Artemiidae; genus Artemia; species Artemia sinica. The sequence goes on along the minus strand of CM051269.1, from coordinate 15,392,963 downwards.
CTTTTCTGTACTTTCATCAGAGCTATTTATTCTAATTAACGGGGCTTGTGATTAAGGGATCATTCTTAAAGAATTGGAACAAAATTTTAACTTCAGCGTAAAGAGCAAGGTATTGACAAGGGGGTAAACCCCCTAATATACGTAATAAAAATATACGAATATAGAAGTTAGTTACCTAGTTAATTCGTAAGTTACGTCAGAAAAAAAAATTTCGAGAAAGCCATTTAGCCAAAAAAAAAGGAAAATTAATATGCAAATTTCGTTTAATTATTCATGTACGGTAAGCCAAAATCAAAGCTGCATTAATTCAAAAACGTTCACAAATTATATAAAAACAAGTTTTTTTTTAACTGAAAGTAAGGAGCGACATTAAAACTGAAAACGAACAGAAATTATTCTGTATATGAAGGGGGCTGTCCCCTCCTCAACACCTTGCTCTTTACGCTAAAGTTTGACTCTCTCTCACATTTTATTTTGAAAACAATAAAAAATAGCTCTGCCCTAAGGGCTGTGGGGTTGAAGAAAATACGGTGGGGGGGGATTGACATCCTCAAAGGCAATAATTTTTGAACCTTTCAACAATGCTGAAGAAAATATATATCTTAAAATTTTGATTGGATGTTTTTGAGAAATGATGAGCGCGGGGGGGCCTTGTTGCCCTCAAACCACGTTTGACTTTTAAAAGGGTACTATAACTATTGAAGTTTCTACGACAACTCCTTATAGGCGAAGTGCCCAGGTCTAAAAGAAAAAAAAATTACATTGTGCCCCTGTCGCTCTTTACTTAGGCAATGTTATTGTACTACCTATGAAAATACTCACAAAGAACTAAAAAACTGACCTCAGAGATAAATACACAAAGCATTGAGAAGAGAACTAGAAACTTTAAAAGAAAACAGACTAATTACCCCTCATATCTACAGAAAATGCAAAGCCTCCCAATCCCCCTCCAACGTTTATACAACCTCTGTTTCAATAAGAACCTTTAATTTCCCCAGAGAATAACTTAAAACCCTTGCTCATGGGCTTTTGGGAGTTGTATCAACCCTAAAGGGATAGTTATATGATTTTTGGACGATTATGAACAAAATAGCAACCTCAAAATTGTAACTGGACACATTTGGGGGTGGGGAAGAAGGACTTATAGGAGGGGGCTAATTGCCCTCCGGTCACTTTTGACTCTTAAAAGAGGAAGCTAGAACTTTCAGTTTCCAATCAAATGAATCCAAAATGAACCCCCAAAGTTTACTCAACCACCCCTTCCATAAAAATGTATATGTTAATAATTGGCAAATAGCACAACTTATAGCCCTTGTCCTAGGGGCCTTGAAGGGGGGAGGGGCTTTTATCCCCAAATACATAATTACTTTACCCTTCAACCGTGCTGAACAAAATGGCTATCTCAAAATTTTGATAGAATGTGTTTGGGAAAAAGATGGATGTGAGGAGGAGGATGCGGATTATCCACCAATCACTTTTGTTTCTTAAAAAGGGCACTAAAAACTTTCAACTTCAATCTTTCAAGCTTCTTTCGAAATTGCTACGACAACTCCTTCTCTACGAAGCGCCTTGGTCACAAACAATTACAAAACAATTACAGAAATTGATTGCTAATTAAGGTCTGTAAACCCCAGGGAATGGAACTCTTTCAAAAAGGGGCAATGTCCTGTCGGAAATAGAATCGGGTTCGGAAGGAGTTCAATTGAATTCCTTCAAAAAGGGATACTGTTCTGTCGGAAATAGAATTGTGTATTGGAACTCCACTATTGAACAAAAACGAACTTTCTTAACTTTTCCAGAAAACGATTGTCACACATGTCACCATACAAAGTCTGCATTGCTAGTTTATTAAAGAGTGTTCATTCGAATAAATAATTAAATATCGAGGTTGGTACTTCAAAATACCTTTCCGGGACATACTTTAGCCTGTAGACCCATTTCTGAAAGTTTCATTTTCCTAACCTAACCCCTTTCCAAGATAGCAAAAAGTAGCTATTGTAGAATTTTACCCTTTTTAAACCATATAAATTGCGATTGAGCAAAGTTGTGAAGCTGAAAACAGTTTTGTTCTACTTCATTTAAGCCGAAGATCTATTTTGCAAGGTTTCACTTTATAACACACCGTTTTTTAAAGGTCATCAGAGGTCAAGACCCTCTGCAGGGAGAAGGAGTAGAGGTAGGTGCTTAAAAATACCTTCCCGGGGCATACTTTAGTCTGTAGAACCCATTCCTGAAAGTTTCATTTTCCTAACCTAACTCCTTTCCAAGATAGCCAAAAGTAGTTAAAGTAGAATTTTACCCTAATTGTCTCCGAGTGCACATGGAGAAACCGATTTTACGATAGATCAGTAACAACAGTGTGGTTGCTATTACTATAATAGTATGATAATTGGATTAATTCCAAAACTGAATTTTCTTTTCAGGGGCTTTTCACCATCACCTTGCGTTATACCATTTCTAGTATAACATAGGAAAATCAATTTCACAATTGAAAATGTGACAACATCATCAAAAGTATTATGCAACTTATTTTTGAAGCTTTTAAAAATCTTTTGAGACTTGAATAAAGATTTCATGAACAAAAAACATAATAAATATAGCAAATTTTATGTTCCAAGTTCTTAAGGAATTTCGTGTTTTTTATTTAATTGTTTGACAAAGTTTTGTAAAATATAAAGAATAGATTACCGAGTCACATTATTGTAATTGCTTGAAAACAAGAAAAGTGGCTTTAACCACTTAATTTTTGAAGAGCTCTTAACTTGAGGTGTTGTCGAGTACAACACTTTGGTAATGAGCCCAGTAAATTGAATACAAGAGTCGCCGACAAGGGCAATACAATAACAATATAAGTTTCAACTTGAATGTTAATGACCAGCAGTGTGGCCAGATTGGCTTATTTTACGCCAAACTGGCTTATTTTGTTGGCGACTGGCGTGAAAATTTTTGGAACTGGCTTGTGGCTTAAAACTTGGCTATTTTTATTTTGAGCTGGCTTATTTCTTGGCGTGATTTACTTTTTCGGGAAGAATTTTAGCAATTCATATTTTTTGGCAATTCATCCGATTTTCGAACGAACGAATGCTCACGAAAGGTCAAAATCACGTTTTAACTCTATTGTCAAAATACGAATCTAACCGCGGTACTGCGGTGAAGTTTTCAAATCCTAAGAGACACGTGGCTTCGTAACAACAGCATAAAAAGTATTAGCCATTAAGTCATGGGGTTGAACTACAGCTGAAGGTACAGTTTATTAGCTGTTACTTATTAGTATAGAATAACGCCAGGAATCAAACTCATAACAGACATGTCTGTAACATCTACAGATCCTGTTTAACTGTTTAGTTCATGTGAGTCGTCCAGGAGTCGTCATGTACACTCTAGCTATTTTCTGTGGTTTGTATCTCTGTACAAACAGATTGGGTACACAGCCTAGCCGACTGGGTACACACCCCAATGCATTGGGTACTGCCCCCAATATATTGGGTACCCCCATACCCGTTTTCACTTTTGTCTAGGCCCATTCTGAGAAAATATATTTATTTATATTTGAGGTTTTCTTTGCATCACTTCAGTTTAAATATGCTCAAAGGAAGAAGCAAATTGGTCATTGGTTTTCTCAGAATACATGCAAAAGTGAAAATCATTATGGGGCAGTTTGGGATATTAATTGTTTTATGTACTACCATCAACATAATGTACTACTTCACCCCTGCAGTAGTACACCACAGGATCTGTACCTAAGAATTTGAGTGCTACACCCCACAATCAGTACTACATTAAACATGGCATAGGTCCTACTACGCTGTATATGGAGTAGGTCCTGCTATGCTATATATGGAGTAGTACACTTGGTTAGATGTAGGTATCAAATTCTGAGGTACAGATCCTGTGGTATACTACTACAGTGGTGAAGGAGTACATTATATGTTGATGGTTGTACATAAAACAATTAATCCCTAACTGGTATGGGGGGGTACCCAATGCATTGGCTACCAGCAAATTGGGTACATGCCACAGAAAAATAGCTGGTGTACATGACTGGTTTGCACCCCCATTTTTAGCAGTGATGAGCATCAGCTTGTGACATAAGCAAACCTGAAGCAATCAATCTTGTTTCAGACTCACTTTTATTCATTTTTCCCAATGTATTAGCCTATAGTTAAATACTAGAGAAATTAGTTATATCAAGGAGGCACACTTGTGCCTCTATAAAGAGGCGACCCACCACAATGTTAAGTTATTTCAGGTCCTAGAGGTCGCAGAGAGACGGCGGTAATTGCATTTTGTAGCCCAAGCTCAAACTAAGAAACTTGCAAAATTTCATCCTCCTCCGACTTTATCTTCATGGGGTAAACTGGGCCGGAAGTTTCGACCCTCCCACCACAGCCCCCCTTTAACGTTGTCCGATTGGGCTGAAATTTAGAGGTTAAGCTTTCCTAGGGCCCGGGAGCTTATCCTCGAAATTTCAGCTGAATCCGATCACTCCTTCCCTGTTTTCAAAAAACCAAATTTAGCCACTTAAAATTCATTTCTTTTTTTTCTTATCCACGCCTATAGGCCACAGTTGGCAACTGATCCGGGTGAATGAGGACTCATTCGAAGCAGAATTCGACCTGTTAGGGCCTTTTGATATTTTCAGACCGAAAAAATTATCCCCCGAATTTACATTTACGAAAAACCTCGTTTTCCTAAATAGCCCATGTTAATTTTTCCCACCACAACCCCCCTTTAACGTTGTCTGATCGGGCTGAAATTTAGAGGATAAGCTTTCCTGGGGCCTGGGAGCTTATCCTCAAAATTTCAGCTCAATCTGATCACTCCTTCCCTGTTTTCCAAAAACCAAATATCAAGTTTTGTGGGAATTTGCTTGCGTCGAAAATAGATTCCATTTACTAAAAAACAATTAAAATTGTGTCTCTTTAGTCCAGCGGTTGATACTCCAGACTGTCAGGCGGAAAACCCGGGTTCGATTCACCGTCAGAGCAAATTTTTTATATACTGAATTTAAACTTTAAAAAAGAAACTCAGTTTCTATTTTAAATTATTTGAAAAAAAATAACGTTTTCTAAAGAGTTAAAGAGGCTGAGTTACAAGGTCGACCCTTAAAACGTACAGGGATTAGGAGGCACAGTTGGAGGGCTGTTACAGAGGCTGAGTCACAAGTTCGAACCTTAAAACGTACAGGGATTAGGAGGCACCCTTTACGACGTGATTTGAGTATTCAGGAATTAAAAGCCTTAACACAAGAATGTTCCAGAGCGGGGGGTTTGGGGGGCGGCAGCCCCCCAAATTTAACCCCTGACACGACCAGCTAACAGTTAGTCAAGCAATAATAAGTAATAAACTGTACAAAAACGTGCAGAAATTATTTGAAAAAAAACTACGTTTTCTAAAGAGTTAAAGAGGCTGAGTTACAAGGTCGAACCTTAAAACGTACAGGGATTAGGAGGCACAGTTGGGGGGCTGCCGCCCCCCAAACCCCCCGCTTTCGCAGCCTTTAAATAAAAAAAAATTCTTTAAACTGAAAGTAAGGAGCGACATTAAATCTTAAAACAAACAGAAATTATTCCGTATATGAAAGGGGCTGTGCCCTCCTCAACGCCTCGCTCTTTACGCTAAAGTTTTTATTGTTTAAAAAAAGATTTGTGAGAAAGTCAAACTTTAGCGTAAAGAGCGAGGCGTTGAGGAGGGCACATTTTTTTATTATTTAAAGGCTGCGAAAGCGGGGGGTTTGGGGGGCGGCAGTCCCCCAACTGTGCCTCCTAATCCCTGTACGTTTTAAGGTTCGACCTTGTAACTCAGCCTCTTTAACTCTTTAGAAAACGTAGTTTTTATCAAATAATATAATATAGGCTAATAGCTAATATGTAATAAAGTACCATATAATACTAATGAAAATATCAGAAAGAGATATATAAATACAGGAGCAGGATAAGTAGATGAGTTACCCTTGCTTTGATGTCTGATTTCTTTGTTACTGTTGCTGTAGCCTAGGCCTATAGGGTAACACTCCTAGTGATTAGCCAGTGCCTAATCTGAGCTGTACCTCTGATTAGAATGCAGTATGTCCTTTACCTGGCAGCTGAGACTTTAATCTTGACCACTACTAATTTTCAGAATTATCAATCTTGGCCAATAGTCTACAAATCTTGACCACAACATTGATAATTAAACATGAGAAATTACCTTTAACAGACAGCAACTATGGAATTTATCCTATAGTTTTGTTATTTAGAAAAAAACCTTTCAGATTTTGAAATAAACAAGGTTCATTGTTATATTAAATTTAATCAATCAACTGTAGACAATCAAGGCAAGTGTCCTGAAAATCAGATCATTGACCCCTCTTCTTTCTGGGCTGGGTTGACAATAGATCCAAATCTTTAATTTGTTCTTCTTTTCTCATGATAAGTTCATACACTTCTTCTTGGGAGAATTCAATTTTTACTGAATGAATTAATCCCTTACTACATAGTTTCTCTTGTTGTAAAAATTATGTTGCTGTTATAGTAAACTGCCTTGTTGTAAACACTGCTTATTAATATTCCAAATGTGGATGAATATGGACAAATGTAAACCAGCTATTAGCTAATAATGTGCGGTAACATCATAGTAGGGTTTATCTAAATCAATATAGTCAGCGTATTTTGACCTACTATATATTATTTGAAAAAAACTACGTTTTCTAAAGAGTTAAAGAGGCTGAGTTACAAGGTCGAACCTTAAAACGTACAGGGATTAGGAGGCACAGTTGGGGGGCTGCCGCCCCCCAAACCCCCGCTTTCGCAGCCTTTAAATAACAAAAAAAATTCTTTAAACTGAAATTAAGGAGCGACATTAAATCTTAAAACGAACAGAAATTATTCCGTATATGAAAGGGGCTGTGCCCTCCTCAATGCCTCGCTCTTTACGGTAAAGTTTGACTTTCTCACAACTCTTTTTTTTAAACAATAAAAACTTTAGCGTAAAGAGCGAGGCGTTGAGGAGGGCACAGTACCTTTCATATACGGAATAATTTCGGTTCGTTTTAACATTTAATGTCGCTCCTTACTTTCAGTTTAAAGAAATTTTTTTTTATTTAAAGGCTGCGAAAGTGGGGGGTTTGGGGGGCGGCAGCCCCCCAACTGTGCCTCCTAATCCCTGTACGTTTTAAGGTTCGACCTTGTAACTCAGCCTCTTTAACTCTTTAGAAAACGTAGTTTTTTTCAAATAATTTCTGCACGTTTTTGTACAGTTTATTACTTATTATTGCTTGACTAACTGTTAGCTGATCGTGTCAGGAGTTAAAGTTGGGGGGCTTCCGCCCCCCAAACCCGCCGCTCTTGAACATTCTTGTGTTAAGGCTTTTAATTCCTGAATACTCAAATCACTTCGTACAGGGTGCCTCCTAATCCCTGTATGTTTTAAGGTTCGAACTTGTGACTCAGCCTCTTTAACAGCCCCCCAACTGTGCCTCCTAATCCCTGTACGTTTTAAGGGTCGACCTTGTAACTCAGCCTCTTTAACTCTTTAGAAAACGTAATTTTTTTCAAATAATTTAAAAAAGAAACTGAGTTTCTTTTTTAAAGTTTAAATTCAGTATATAAAAAATTTGCTCTGACGGTGAATCGAACCCGGGTTTTCCGCCTGACAGTCTGGAGTATCAACCGCTGGACTAAAGAGACACAATTGTAATTGTTTTTTAGTAAATGGAATCTATTTTCGACGCAAGCAAATTCCCACAAAACTTGATATTTGGTTTTTGGAAAACAGGGAAGGAGTGATCAGATTGAGCTGAAATTTCGTGGATAAGCTCCCAGGCCCCAGGAAAGCTTATCCTCTGAATTTCAGCCCGATCAGACAACGTTAAAGGGGGATTGTGGTGGGAAAAATTAACATGGGCTATTATAGGAAAACGAGGTTTTTCGTAAATGTAAATTCGGGGGATAATTTTTTCGGTCTGAAAATATCAAAAGGCCCTAACAGGTAGAATTCTGCTTCGAATGAGTCCACAGTCACCCGGATCAGTTGCCAACTGTGGCCTGTAGGCGTGGATAAGAAAAAAAAAGAAATGAATTTTAAGTGGCTATATTTGGTTTTTTGAAAACAGGGAAGGAGTGATCGGATTGAGCTGAAATTTCGAGGATAAGCTCCTGGGCCCTAGAAAAGCTTAAACTCTAAATTTCAGCCCAATCGGACAACGTTAAAGGGGGGCTCTGGTGGGAGGGTCGAAACTTCCGGCCCAGTTTACCCCATGAAGATAAAGTCGGAGGAGGATGAAATTTTGCAAGTTTCTTAGTTTGAGCTTGGGCTACAAAATGCGATTACCGCCGTCTCTCTGCTTCCTTGATGGTGTTGTAGATTTAGATCCATTGACAGTTTTCTTTCCAGTATTTTACAATTCAATAGTATATGCTCAGGGGTTTCTTCTGTGTTTTTACCGTACCTGCAAAATGGGCTATTGTTAACTTCTCCATTTGGCTGCTTTATTTTGTATGAAGGAGAGGTGGTTGAAGTTAGCTGTATTTGAACACAGGCAGTTGAACCAGACTGATTGTATACTGGTTGGAAAGGGGGATAAATTTGGTGGCTTTAATTCAAGCAATGTTTTTAGTCATAATCTAGTTGTATCCCTTATAGTTAGAGATTTCACTGGTTCCATTTGGCTTTTTGCTTCTTGCTTTGCTATCTTGTCTGCTTTTTCATTTCCTTCTTTACCTAGATGACTAGGTATATATTGAAATTTAGTAAAAAAGCCTAATCTTCCAAGGCTGCTTAGGTTTTCTTTGGTTTGATGTAGGCCTATGCCCAGTGTTTCAAAGTTAGTGTTTCATAGGATATAGAGAGCAGATTTAGAGTCAGAGAATATTACTATATGTTAATTGCTCTGTTTCAGTTTAATTAGGGTCTCTAAGCACAAATTGATTGCAGCTACTTCAGCTGTTAGTGTGCTGGTCCCTGCCTTGTGTTTTTTCACAATGCATAGGCTGAGCTCTTTTAAAAAGCATCCACTTCCACATCCCTCTTCACTTAAAGATCGATCAACATACACTTGCGCATATCCATTAAATTCCCTTTTTAAGAGCTGTTTGAAATCATGGATTGCAGTTTGGGATTCAATTTGTTCCTATTTTGAGGGGAGGAATTCTAGTTTAACCCTGGGGTGATTGATCTCCAATTAAATTCGAATTCAACTCCTCCATACTCTCTTCCAGACTGCTCATGCTGGGTGGGCTTATAATAAAAATTAACCAGGAAAATATTAATTTTTAAAAGATTTAATCAGTCGGAATAACATAACTACAAGTGTAACTTGACCCCACAAAACCCCTGGAGAAAGGTATTTAAGTTATGACATTTGTCCATTGTTTATATAAAGTATTTGCTATTGAGAAAGATGTATGAATTTTTTCCATGGGGGGGGGGAGGTTTTGGGCATTAGATTAGAGGGCTCATTTGATTGGAAATTGAAAGTTCTAGTTCACTTTTCAAGCATCACAAGATATTGGAGGGTAGCCAGCTCCCCCCCCCAAACCTCTTTTTTTCCTGATGCATCCAATAAAAATTTTAAATATATCCAATAAAAATGTTCAAAAATCATATAACAAAAATTCTGGTGCCAGCACAACCCCCCAGGGCCCAGGGCAGGCATTGTAAGTTGTGCCCTGGGGGCATATGAGTCTTATGGAAGGGATGCTCATATTCACTTCAAAGAAGGCTCATTTAATTGGAAATTGAAAGTTCTAGTTCAGTTTTAAGAGTCAAAAGGGATTGGAGGGCACCTAGCCCCCCCCTCCCCTCCATTCCCTTTTTTCCTCAAACCCATCCGATAAGAACTTTGAGATAGATTTTTTTTTAAATAGTTCAAAGGTCATATAACAAAAACTCCAGGATCAACACAGCCCCCCAGGGCCCAGGGGCAGGTGCTGTAAGTTACGCCCTGGGGAATATGTGGCTCTTATTGAAGGGATGCTTGTAAAAACTTCAGAGATGGCTCATTTGATTGGAAATTGAAAGTTCTAGTTCAGTTTTTTAGAGTAAAAGAGATTGGAGGGCAACTATTCCCCCCCCATGCTCCTTTTCCCCAAATACATCCAATAAAAATTTTGAGATAGCCATTAAGTTAAAAATTGCTCAAAAGTCAGATAGCAAAAATTCAGGTGTCCTCACTACCCCCCAGAGCCTCGGGCAGGCATTGTAAGTTGTGCCCTGGGGCATATATGGATTGTATGAAAGGGATGCTTGTAAAGGCCATTTTAAACTTAAGCTCAGCAGATACAAATACCTTTTAAAATTCAGCGAAGCTGATCTTCCAAGCGAGATGAAAGAGGAAATAAAGCTTCGCTGTCACGGCTTTCTCAAGACGGCTGCAAGGTCAGTTCTGAAACGTTTACCTCTTGCCATTGATTCCCTTCTGAAATTGAGAATTCTCTCTCCGACAATATGTTTATCTCGGACTAGACCCAGATTCGCCGACCTACCTCTTAGTGTGATTCCAGTGACAGAATTTGGAGACATGGAAAACCAGTGGAGACGCCTGCTCGAGGTTGACTGGAATGAAAATTGTGGCGGAGAACTTCCAAAAGACTCCTCTGAGTTCTGGGTCCACGTGCTTCAGTTTCGCGACCCTATTGGAGAGCCAGTCTTTCAGGATTTGGCAAAGTGGGCATTGTCGTTGCTGAATTTGCCTATCAGCATCGCAGTCGTTGAGAGAGCGTTTTCTATGATGAACTGTGTAAAATCAAAGCTTCGGAATAGAATGCTTTTACCAATCCTAAACGCAATTTCGATTTTTCGACTGTGGATGTCTGTCAGTGGTCCCTGCTGTTCGTCATTCGTACCATCGGCCAAAATGACTTAGTTCAACAGTTCCATATATTCGAAAAATGGAGCTGAAAATGCGTCTGACAGTGGACGATGTGGCAGAGCTGATGCGCCTGGCGCTGACAGGGAAGAAGATGAACTCAGTGACATCTTAGAGGCATTTGGTCAATCTTAAAGGGCTATGAAAGACGGATATTCTTAATCACCGAAAATTCCACCCTGGAGCATTTTTTTTCCAAACTGCCACTTTTTTTTAGTTTTCCCATCATAAAGCGCCTTAAAAGGTACGCACTCACTCAACGACTGGCAGCCAGAGTTCGGACAGCCATCTTGCGCTATAGGTCAATATAATTATGATAAGTTGTAAACTTCTGAAATCAATGAGTGAGTTGGCTCTCGCAGCACAGCAACAAAATTCAATTCTTTGTTTGTCTTACGTAAAAGTATCGAAATTTATAACGCGTGTCATTCCCAATCTGGCCCACGATACTTCCCATCCATGTTTAAAGTGGTGGAATGTTCGGAATTCGTTAAAATGTGGCTCATCAAACAGGAAACTGGAGATCCGTCCCAAGAACAAATGAAGACTAAGAACCTTCTTCTCCCTATCTCGATACTACAACCATGCGGAGTCGAATAAAATACGGCTGATACCTGGCGAATTTGAGCGGAGGTGGAGCTGGCGCGGAACATTACAATTCGTTACCTCAACAACTAGCTCTTCGCAGTACAGCCCCGGAGAAGAAAAATTGAGTGAGAACAAGTGAAAGTGTTTGATTACACTTATCATACACGCCTGGAGGCCTGCTACGGTCTTTTCCTCGCAAATGCGCGGCGACGATGAGGGAAAGTACACGGCCGTCAACTCAGTGCTCAGCCAGTTCTCAAATTGGCTCCACCTCCGCTCAGATTTACGGGTTATCCAATAGTCAGTGCATGGACCAAAGACGGAGGTTCTACTCAGTCTTATTTGTTCTTGGTCCCAGGGACGTATTGTGGTTCGTGATAGCCAATTATGACCCTGGAATGGACTTGTGATAAAGACAAAAGTACGATTGTGTTCCTTGTGTACCTTTCGTAGCCCTTTAAGGGCGTTTTAGCATCGCATTTAGCATTGGGAAAAGGATTTTATTCCAAAGCTTTGACTTTACACAAAGTGATTTCCATAATTTTATGAATCTATATGTGATAATATCCAATGATCTGATTTTTGTTTGTGTATCTATGTGATAATAAACCAATGAAATAATGATCTTTTTTGTTTTTGTCTGCGGGCTACGGTCGTTATTAAGTAATGCATCATTATGTCCAACCAATACATAAGGGCTGGGACACAATTTTAAGAGTTTGTTCTGGCAATAACTCTATTGCGCCAAAAAGAACCTCTGACTGAATCGAAATGTTGACATTAAAACGCATTGGGTCACAGAGTATCATTATAGTAATCGGAGGTCCGACTCAGTGAAATTATGGGATACAGAAATTGCGGCACACACACGGACAGTGCTCGAACAAACACAGGAGAAATCGAGCCGGTGGGCGTCCTCGTCAATAATTTTCCCCGAACTGTTGGACAGGAAAGTAAGCACGGTCGAGCATTTTCTGAACATAGCGCACGGGAATTTCTGTAAAGTCTCTAGAGTTCCACATGGGGTAGCGGTTTATCGCAATTCTACTAAATGCAGCCTCAAAATAATCTCTACACTGGAACTGAACTTCCGCAAACCAGGGAACGAATTGAAAGGTGGATAATGCCAGTAGGATCAAAGGACCTGAATAGTGGTGAGTATTTCTATAAAACGGCCGTCAAAACTTGGACACCATTAAAAGTAAAGTTAGATTTTGGGCAAAAAATTGTCTGGCTTATTTTTGGCTTGTTTTTCAAAGGCTGCGGCTTACTTTTTTGTTCACGATCTGGCCACACTGATGACCAGTGTTGTTAATTGTCTACCCTAAGGAACGAAATACAGTACCATTTGTTAATTTTTCTCCGAGAAATAATGTTGCCAAATGTGGTACTATTGTCCCAAATAGGTGCATTGATTTCACCCAAGGTTACCAACTTTTGATCATTGAATATGTCCCTTGAGCATCTAAAAATGTGTCCTTTTCAGCCAAATTATGTCCATATCAGGGTTGCCACCCTGACCTGGAAGAATTTACTAAATCTGAGAGTAAAAATTTACTAGATCGCATCTGTTTTTACTAAATGCTAAAAAAAAATTTTTGCGCGTGCGGCTACGCCGCACGCGCACCATCAAGCATCGATTTTTTACTATAGGAGGATAATCAATACGATTTTTACATTCTTTTTTCCTTTTTTCTCTTTTGCTCTTTTCTTTCGTTTTCATAGTATGATTGAAAATTCCGGAAACCTATAAGTTCAAAAATCCTTTTTTTACATTTGTACTTACTTTTAATTTCTCTCATCAGGCTCTTTTCTGCTCAATAAAGATTTTCAAACTGTGGAGATTCACCTAATCACCTTGGGTGGTTGGCTTTTGTTTTGATTCCAATATATTCCCAATCATCACAAATCCAAGTGTCATTATAGCTTCATTTTAGTTGGTAAGATTTGATACACAGAAAGCTGATTTTGTCGGCCTTTAGACACCGGAAGTGAAGTGTTTGCTTATGAAAATAGGTGACTGCTTGTCTGTCTCTGAGACAGACAAGCAAAATTGTAAATTGTCAAACAGACAAGCAAAAATTGTAAATTGTCATATGTCTACGATAATTTTGTTCCCGGAATTCATGGAAAATAAAAAAAAAGTTTTGTTTACTATAAATCATGACTTTTACTAGTTTTTACTAGATTTCGGGAAATTTACTAGATCCTCTAAATTTACTAGAATTTTTTTTTTACTAGATCTAGTAAAATCCTACTGATGGTGGCAACCCTGGTCCATATTTTGTCTGTACTATGTCCATCTTGAAATCTCAGAAACTAGTTTTTTTTACGACTTGTAAACCTCTTTCAAAGAGGTCAGTTAACATCGAATATAATGAAAAAGAAAAAGATTCCTCAAGTTCATCCATAAAAAATGAACTACTGTGAAAGCACAAAAGTCATAGAAACATGTAAACAGTAAAAAACTAATTGGCGGAGCTTAAGGCTCATCTTCCTACAAGGGTTCAATTTGACAGGTATGGTCGGCATGAGGGTCAGCATTTCATTTCTTGTGGTAGCTTTTTTGCCAATCAGAGTATTTTTTGTGCATGTTATTAGGTATAATCCAGGAGTCAAGCGACGTTGCGGAGCGCTAGGTAAGCTGGGTTGCCCTTCAATCCGGGGCTGACATCCCCAAAGTCTCTGTTTCGCGTTCTTCTGGCCTGAATCAGTGTGAATCTTCTGTACGGGGCACGAAATGGTATGATAAGCGTGAATGGAATAAAGCTAACTGGACATTATATATCTGTACTTTGGCAACTCTGCTCTCATCTGTGACAGTTCCTTACCATTTACTTTGTACCAGTGTCCTCTCGCCTAATGCTCGATCACAACTTACTTCTTACTATTCTCAGATTGTTGCCTGCCTTAAACAAGCCGAGGCCATAGCTGTCCCTGTTTCGCGTATTCGTTCGAAAACTAGAAGTTCTTTATGGAAAGAGGACCCTCAGTTAAAAATTGTTAAAAATCGGGCAAAAATGTGGCTTCGGACATGGAATGCGTGTGGCCGCCCCACTTCGGGTCATGTATTTAATATTAAAAGAAAAACTAAATCTGAATTCAAATCTTACTTGCGTAGCATCCGATATAAGGGTAAGGAATTTTCGAAAAGTCCTCGGCAATGGAGTGAAGTGGTGAATTCTAGTAAGCTAAACCCGACTGTTTCGTTCAGTTTAATTCCTGGTGATTCATGGTATAGTCATTACTCGACAATTTTCAGTACAGTAAATTATGCAGTCCATTCCAGGTTTTGTAGATTGCTTGATTCAGTTATTCCGCGTAGACTACGCCAGAAAGATATTATCCCTATTAGTGCTGAGTCTGTTGTGAAAAGCATTAAAAAACTAAAATCTAAGTCTGTTGATTTGGATGGAATTTGTGTTGAACATTTAAGACTCGATTCTTCCGAGTTAATTAGCCATCTGCAACTACTTTTTCAGATGTGTGTTAGTAGCTCACTAGTGCCTGATTCTTTCCTTTGTGGTACTGTTACCTCTGTTCTGAAGCGAGGGAAGGATCCGCTTAATTGTGGATCCTACCACCCTATCACTGTAGCGTGTAATTTAAGCAAACTATTTGAATATGTATTGCTCCCATTTGTTCAAGATAAGGTGGATTATGGCGCAAATCAGTTCGGTTTTAAGTCGCGTATAGGATGCAGGCATGCTCACCGTATACTTGCAAAAGTGTTACAAGAAGCAAATCGTTTAAAAACGGAAGTTCACTTTTGTGCGTTAGACCTATCTAAAGCTTTCGATACTGTTTGTCACTATCAGGCATGGTTTTCTCTGGCACGTTTGGGTATGAATAGTTCAATTATTTGTGTACTTCGGTTTTGGTACCAGAATTCATTTATTCAGTTGAGGCAGGGTTCCCGTGCCTTTGGCAAAATCCCAGTTAGATCTGGGGTCCGTCAGGGTGGTGTGCTTTCACCTCATATTTTTAAAGCTTGTTCATTGAATGTTCTTAATATGATACCGCTTTCTTACTCTTCAGGGTTGTCAAACGTCTCCTATATTGCATATGCGGATGATCTTCTGCTTGTTAGCAGGTCAAAGTTTACATTAATGAAGTCTGTGCAACTAGTATCGCGGCTGTATGGGGAAATCGGATTAAGCCTCAACACTGATAAATGCGAATATTTAGTGTTTAATTCAAAATCTTCAGCAACGCCGCTTGATTGCGGCGTATTTTCTGTAAAAAGTGTTGAATCTTTCCGATGGCTTGGGATCAATATTTGCAAATCTCTTACCTTATTTCGTTTCCGGGCATTGAGTGATATTAAAGATAAGCTGAAACTGGGGTACGCCAAAATTGTCCCCAACAGGGGAAGATATAACAGAAAAGCAATGAAAAGGCTAAATTGTACTCGAGATTTTGTGACTATGCGGTTTTGTTCCCAGCTGGCCTTCACATCCTGTTTCGGCCAGGGGATATTAGCGATATTAGAATTATGTATTTCAGATATTGCAAGTTTTTATTGTATCTGTCTTGCAGATACAGTAATAGAAAGATGATGCGGATTTTTGGCGCTCCGGATATTGTAAATTGTTTTGTCAGACAAAGTAGCCGTCTTCAAGAGAACATTTATGCTACTTTGGGTGTTAACCACCCACTTATCCGGGTAGCCACAGCGCATTGAGTGAAATATTTATTTATTGTGTTGTTGTTAAATGTATTTTTGTGTTTTTTTTTCCTTTTATTGTGCTACTCCACTTCATTTTCTGTATAGTGGGTCAAAATTAAATTATTATTATTATTATTATTATTATTAAAGGCATAATTACTGGACCTTTGAACAATGCTGAACAAAATACATGTCTACAAATTCTGATTGGATGCTGGTTTTTGGAACTAATAGGCGTGGGGCGGCCTCAAATAACTCTTGGCTCTTATAAAGGGCACTGAACTTCAATCGAATGAGCCCCATCTGAAGTTTATACGACTACCCATTCCATAAAACATTATATGGCCCCGGGGCACAACTTGCAACCCTTGTCCCAGGGCTCTTACGGGTTGTGTAAAGGCTGAGGGCATTGTTATATGTTCTTTGGACCTTTCAACAGTACTGAACAAAATGGCTATCTCTAAATTTCGATCAGACAATATTCAGGAAAAAAGGGCGTGGGACAGGGGCTAGTTGTCCTCCAATTTTTTGGTCACTTAAAAAGGACACTAGATCTTTTAATTTTCTTTTGAACGAGCCCTCTTGCGGAATTCTAGTACCATTGGTTCGATATGATCACCCCTGGAAAAAGCAACAACAGCAAATAAACACGAATCCGTGATGGTTCTTCTGGCAAACATTATAAAATTTCATTTTTATAGATATGAGCTTGGAACCTTTACAGTTGGGTTCTTTGATACGCTGAATCTGATGGTGTGATTTCCATGAAATACTTTGACTTTTATGGGGTGTTTTGCACCGTTTTCGAAAATTTGGCAAATTTTGTCAGGCCCACTAATGGGTAACATTATACTTAAAAAATATTATAGATTTGGAATGAGCACAATAAGCTAATTTTTGGTACACCTATTGATATCAAAATTGATTCCAGATCATCAAGATCTAATTTTTTCTTTTGCTAACTTTTCATTTTCAGTTAGTAATACTTGATAAATAGATGGATGTTTTTGCCTGGCTATCGGAAGCCGGAAGCGATTGTTAACTAAAAAGATGCCTGCTTGCCTATTATCTTGACGGTAGCGTAAAAGCAAAGAGAAATAAAATCGTTTATAGATGACTGAATACAAACTTGTAAAGAATCTCAAGATTATTTGCAAATAATTGTCTGCGAGAAAGAGCAAGCAACTCCTAAAAATAATAACTTTTGTAAAAAAAACAACGGTTGTAAAATTAGAAGAAAATAAGTAGTTAAGTAAATTCAGTGCTAGACAAATAGTTTTAATACTGATTTGGTCAAAATGACATTTTTTTTACAAAAATATGTATCCAGCAGGGAAATATTCTATTTAGAGTTCAGCCGGTCTGCGAGCACTGCTGTAGCAAGGGAAGAGGAAGTTCAGTCAGACAGTTCAACTGTTGTTGCTAGCTGTAGCAACAATTTAGAAGATGACGAAACGCCTTCAGTTACTGATGAAGCAGAATCACACGTGACGGCTGCTGGAGCTAAGAAAGCTACTACAAGGAAGCAGAATGACAAAAGAAAACTTACACCAAATTGGAATATTGACCTTGAGGGTAAACATTACATCGGCAAAGGGCACAGAGGGCAGCCTCGCTGTATTCTGTGTAATACCGACTTATAAGGTCATACCCAGAGGGGCGGGCTAGGGGGGCTTGACCCCTCCCCCCCCGAAATGTTCGTCTGACTCGCAAAAACGTAACAAAAATGGATATAAACAAATTTTGTACATGTTTTTTGAGTTTTTTTGTGTAAACCCCCCCCCCGCCCGAATTTTTTTTTAGTAAAACCCCCTCCGAATAAAAAATCCTGGGTACGGCCTTGCTGACTTATCAGGTAGTATTTTCATTTTAGGCTGCACCTGAGCAATCCTACTCATTTAAAAAAGGTGACTGCAACACTTAGTACTGCTTCCATGGTACAGTTCTTAATAAATAGTATAGAAACGAATGAAAGGCTTCTAAGAAGTCCGAAAATCAGACAGGCCGAACTGATTTTGAGCGGATTTCTGGCGAGGCATACTTGGCAATCAATATTATGAAAGAGCTTCCAGAAACCTTAAAAAGAGCATTTCCTGACTTGGATATTGCAAAGGGTGTACAGTGTGGTCGTACAAAAACTACACATGTGATTAATAAAACAATTGGAGAAGTAGCTTTTGTGGACTTGTGCAACCTGATGAGAAAGAACTTTTTTTCCGTAATCATTGATATAAGTACTGATGTGGGTAATTCTAAAAGCCAAGTTGTTATTCGTAATGTCGATGAAGTGAAGGAAGCTAAGAATGGTGTATGGAAGAAAGTTGTGAAGTATTCATTCTTGCAATTGGTTGAAGTGCAGCAGAGCACAGCTATATATATATATATATATATATATATATATATATATATATATATATATATATATATTATATATAATATATATACATATATATATATATATATATATATATATATATATATATTATATATATATATATATATATATATATATATAATATTATATATAATATATAGTTTTAACAAAACTTATGTTTAAAGAGATTGGAATTCCAAAGCAGAATCTGATTGGTTTTGCATCAGATAATGCATCTGTCATGATGGGAGTACAAGGTGGTGTTCAAGCAAAGCTTTCGCTGGATCTACCAAACCTATTTGTTCTTGGGTGTACATGCCACTCCATCCATTTGTGTGCCAGTGCAGTAAGTCATAAGATACCTACAGATGTAGAAGAATCCTGTCAAGACCTCTACAATTACATTGGCAGAAGCCCCAAAAGGGCAGAGAGTTTGTCAAAATGCAGAAGTTTATGGTACTTAAAGAACACAGAATCCTGTGCCATGTCACAACTAGGTGGCTATTGCAACTTCCAGGTATTATGCGTTATCTTGAACAATGGGATTGTTTGATACTTTCTCTTGGAGTGAAAGCTTTAAAGAATGAAATAAGCCAGCCAAAGTCACAGCTAGACACGAAAAATTACTGTCCCCTATATTCAATTCTTATTTTGCTTTCCTCGCATATATCCTACCATTTGTTACTGACCTTAATCGGTTGATTCAGTCACAGAATACCCAAATACACATATTGTACAGTCGATTTAGTGAGCTGTATAAAGCGATTATCAACCATTTTATGAAACCAAACTACGTGGAGACGACAGAAGCACCTTTGATACATCTCAGGGACCCACAGCACTTTCTAGACATGAAAGAAGTAGACTATGGTAGTCGATAATTTCGGAGACCACACTGCCTTTCCATGACGATAAATAAAAGTTCAAATAGGGATAAAATCCTTTTAATAGACAGTGATGATGATAACAGTGATAGAAATTCACAAAAATACCAGATATTTCGGTCACATATACAGTGACCGTCATCAGTAGTAAATAGTTTCAGTAGTTTTACTACTGATGACGGTCACTGTATATGTGACCGAAATATCTGGTATTTTTGTGAATTTATATCACTGTTATCATCATCACTGTCTATTAAAAGGATTTTATCCCTATTTGAACTTTTATTTATCGCTATGGTAGTCGTGTAGAGGTTATATTTATTAACAACAAAATTTCGTTATCAGCTGCAAATACCTTCAAAGCAGTTTGTACGGAATATATGATAGAACGGAGCGACGAAATTAGGAAAAGTTTTTTTGTTAAAAATACTCGTCGACTAAAAACTTGGACGGACTGGACCCAAAGATAGCTATGTCTCCTGACCACTCAAACTTAAGCCTTGTCCCACTACTTGTCCAGTTTCCAAATTTGACAAATAGACTGATGGGGAAAACATTGCCATAGAATGGAAAAGACTGCCATTTTGCGCTGACCTCAAGAAATGTGCAGATTCTGACCCAGTTTATTTCTGGTTTGAAGTACTAGAACGATGTGATGGCCCCCAAGTCAAAAGTTTCCCATTCTTGGGTGAATTCATGATGAAAATGGTTATCTTACCATATTCTTCTGTTTGTGCCGAGAGGGCTTTTTCAACTGTTAATTTAAACAAAACAAAATTGAGAAATAGACTCGGTTTTACTACTCTTAATGCTGTTCTGGGTGCTAAACGAGTAGTTACCAAAGACTGGAAACCCCCCATGTGCATGGTGACACACCCTACTGGCAAAATACTGGAAAAGGGTACAGAAAATCTGCAACTGCAAGTGCCGCCATGGCTTCTGACTCAGATAGTGATGTTTAATGTCATATTTTTAATCATTTTCTGATTGTATAGCTTTTGCAGTATAGAGTAGTTGGAACCTCAGATAACCCAAAGCTTATAAAGCCAGTTCCAGTTTAAAAAATAAAAGATGCCGTTATCTAGATCTTTAAGGTGATTTATAAAAATAATGAAAGACATGGTCTCTATTGCCCATCTGTGGGCATATATCAAACTCGACCTTACAAGGTGAGTGAAGTATCTTTTAAAGGCATTTTGGATAAAAACATTATTTCAACATTAAAATCTCCAGTACGTGTTAAACCAGACCATAACCTCTAAAGTCACTTCTTTGATCAGTCTCAATCGAAAAAGATTTTTTTTTCCTGTATTGTTTGTAGGAGATAGCTTATATTAGGGGAGGGCTACAGGAACGATCCTCCCCTCTATCGAGATCTTTATAAAAGGGAAAAGGGGTATTTTTATGTAAACTATTAAATGGAAAATCAGGTCTCAGCAACAGCTTTTCGGCAATGTACTGTAAGAATACAAGGTTAAAATGTAATTTTAGCCCCTGATTTGTATTAAAATCGTCATTTGGGATCAATTTCAGGCGGTGCTACAAATTGTCGTAAATGACCGAAAAACAACGACTTTTGTTGGCCTGTAGTAAAATGTTTCTGTTGTAATATATGTTACTCCGAACAATTTCTTCAAGTACGGTCAGGTGTAATATACTTTATTAGAAGAGAAAGAAAAACAAAGGAATGGAGAAAGAAAGTGAATGAAAATGTCTTATGCAATACTTTCATAGATAGTACTTTACGTCACCGACGATCCGCGAGGCGTAACACGCGGAAAAAAGTTTGGGATATGGTAAAAATTCTTTGTATTTGGTACATTTTTCATGCAATTTGTGGTACGTTTTGTTTTGAGGTGTCGGTAACACTGGTCTGTTCACGAAAGGAGGAAAATGGAGACTGCATGTCTGTGTCTTATTTTGACTATGGTGATGATGATTATGGTGAATAAAATTATTTATAGATTAAAGAATTCAGACATCAATACAAAAATACTGAATTGTACCATAAGTTTTTAAAATGTACCATATTTGGTGGAATTGTACTAAGTTGTACGAGTAGAGGTGAAATCAGGGTTGCCACCCTGGCCTGGAAGAATTCACTAAATCTGAGAGAAAAAATTTACTAAGTCGCATCTGTTTTTACTAAATGCTCAAATAAATTATTTTGCGCGTGCGGCTACCGCCGCACCCGCAACATCAAGCATCGATTTTTACTATAGGAGGATAATCAATAGGATTTCCACAATCTTTTTTCCTTTTTTCTTCTTTTTTTCTCTTTTCCTCTTTTCTTTCGCTTTCATCGTATGAGAAAATTCCGGCAACCTATAAGTTCAAAAATCCTTTCTTTTTTTATCATTTGGATGTACTACTGGATAGGCTTCATATTCCAGATGCGGTTTATCCAAGACGTCAAACAATAGTCTGGAATCTTCGATTTTGGAAATCCTGCTGGAGAAGCCAGGCTTTAAATTTATCAATGGTCTTCAGGTCATAAAATTCAGATTTGAAAAATTAAAAACCAATCAACGAAGAAAAACAGCTACAACTCATATTCACGAAGCAATTCAGAGGCTGGAGTGCTTAGAATCTAAGGTGTGTTTGAAAGTGACGGCTTCTGAAATTTGTCCCCTAGTTTCCGTTTTTAGGTTTGCAATCTAAAACCTTCAATGTTGCATTTTTACGAGGAAATTTGCCACTTTTAAAACACTAATTGGGCTGGTCTTTAAATAAGGGATAAGCTGCTTACAAAGATTTCTGGCAAAATTTAAAGCATTAATTTAGGTTTTTTGAACTGATTTTTTCTGGATTCTCTCTCGTTCGTATTCAAGGGAATCAAAAACCAATACAATCTATGTCACTTCAAAACAGAAATGACGTAATCGGCTACCGGTTTAGTTGTAAAAATATGTAAATTAAAAAGTGCACCTCAAATTGGACTAGGGTCTTAAGAAAAAGAAAACTTATATAACATACAATAATTAGTTAAAAAAAAATATATAATTGTGTCAGTATTCTTCAGATCAGGCAAACCATACAAATTGAAAAGTAAGAAGAAAAATATGTAGTCACAATTACAAAAAAGTCGCACTTAAAAAGGCTTTAATTGTCCTCTGCCTCGTCCGAATTTAAAGTATCCACTAGTGTCAAATTCTGACTGAGAGATCTACTTGTTTCTATTTCTTGATAACCCGAGTCAAATTGCTGGCGATCACCTAGTCATGTACTCCACTTGACGACCTAAGAACAAGTTGCTTCGTTTTCATCAGGGACGAAACACAGAACACATTTAGCCTATTCCGGTTTTTAGTTTTCATGACCGACAAAAGAACTGTCTCTCTGTTCCAGCACTTGAATGGTGCAAGCTGCAGAGAGTCAGAAAGAACTTGGGCACGTATGGAAAAAGTTCGTTTCGAGCAGCGTCAAGGAGGCACACTTGTGCCTCTATAAAGAGGCGACCCACCACAATGTTAAGCGATTTCAGGTCCTAGAGGTCGCAGAGAGACGGCGGTAATCGCATTTTGTAGCCCAAGCTCAAACTAAGAAACTTGTAAAATTTCAACCTCCTCCGACTTTATCTTCATGGGGTAAACTGGGCCGGGAAGTTTCGACCCTCCCACCACAGCCCCCCTTTAACGTTGTCCGATTGGGCTGAAATTTAGAGGTTAAGCTTTCCAAGGGCCCGGGCTTATCCTTGAAATTTCAGCTCAATCCGATCACTCCTTCCCTGTTTTCAAAAAACCAAATATAGCCACTTAAAATTCATTTCTTTTTTTTCTTATCCACGCCTACAGGCCACAGTTGGCAACTGATCCGGGTGAATGAGGACTCATTCTAAGCAGAATTCGACCTGTTAGGGCCTTTTGATATTTTCAGACCGAAAAAATTATCCCCCGAATTTACATTTACGAAAAACCTCGTTTTCCTATAATAGCCCATGTTAATTTTTCCCTCCACAACCCCCCTTTAACGTTGTCTGATCGGGCTGAAATTTAGAGGATAAGCTTTCCTGGGGCCTGGGAGCTTATCCTCGAAATTTCAGCTCAATCCGATCACTCCTTCCCTGTTTTCCAAAAACCAAATATCAAGTTTTGTGGGAATTTGCTTGCGCGAAAATAGATTCCATTTACTAAAAAACAATTACAATTGTGTCTCTTTAGTCCAGCGGTTGATACTCCAGACTGTCAGGCGGAAAACCCGGGTTCGATTCACCGTCAGAGCAAATTTTTTATATACTGAATTTAAACTTTAAAAAAGAAACTTAGTTTCTTTTTTAAATTATTTGAAAAAAATTACGTTTTCTAAAGAGTTAAAGAGGCTGAGTTACAAGGTCGACCCTTAAAACATACAGGGATTAGGAGGCACAGTTGGGGGGCTGTTAAAGAGGCTGAGTCACAAGTTCGAACCTTAAAACGTACAGGGATTAGGAGGCACCCTGTACGACGTGATTTGAGTATTCAAAAATTAAAAGCCTTAACACAAGAATGTTCAAGAGCGGGGGGTTTGGGGGGTGGCATCCCCCCAACTTTAACTCCTGACACGATCAGCTAACAGTTAGTCAAGCAACAATAAGTAATAAACTGTACAAAAACGTTCAGAAATTATTTGAAAAAAACTACGTTTTCTAAAGAGTTAAAGAGGCTGAGTTACAAGGTCGAACCTTAAAACGTACAGGGATTAGGAGGCACAGTTGGGGGGCTGCCGCCCCCCAAACCCCCCGCTTTCGCATCCTTTAAATGAAAAAAAAATTTCTTTAAACTGAAAGTAAGGAGCGACATTAAATCTTAAAACGAACAGAAATTATTCCGTATATGAAAGGGGCTGTTCCCTCCTCAACGCCTCGCTCTTTACGCTAAAGTTTTTATTGTTTAAAAAAAAGAGTTGTGAGAAAGTCAAACTTTAGCGTAAAGAGCGAGGCGTTGAGGAGGGCACAGCCCCTTTCATATACGGAATAATTTCTGTTCGTTTTAAGATTTAATGTCGCTCCTTACTTTCAGTTTAAAGAAATTTTTTTTTATTTAAAGGCTGCGAAAGCGGGGGTTTGGGGGGCGGCAGCCCCCCAACTGTGCCTCCTAATCCCTGTACGTTTTAAGGTTCGACCTTGTAACTCAGCCTCTTTAACTCTTTAGAAAACGTAGTTTTTTTCAAATAATCTTTAAAAAGGGACAAGGCTAACTAACAAACGTAGCACCTGTTAAGAGAGTCTGGGAAAATTTTCTGAAAACAAATTAAGCCGGCATACCAGTCCTGATTTTAAATAGTTTGCCTTTCAAAGCGAGTATCAAGAATAAGCCGAGAGACAAGTAGAGATTTTAAGCGCTAGGGTCGACGCGAAATCGCTAACATGAGAGCAATAGTAGCCATAATATCTAACGTAATCGAAATCAAAATCAGGTTTTGTAGTTAATGGACCCTAATTTTTCCCCCTGAATTCATGGAAAATAACAAAGGTTTTGTTTACTACAAATCATGTCTTTTTACTCTTTTTACTGAAATTTACTAGATCCTCTAAATTTACTAGATTTTTTTTTTACTAGATCTAGTAAAATCCTAGTGACGGTGGCAACAAGATTGCCAGCTGGACATACTTCATGTCCAAAGGACATATTCCTGTGTGCCGGGACAAAATGACATAATAGGGCAAAAAAGGGACATATTTTAGAAATTTGGGACATAAAAAGGGGCATATTTTGCAAATTTATGACGTGAAATCTGCAATAACACTCACAACAGCCAGATTAGTTCTTATATTTTTGTCTCGATCTAAAACTTCCACGTCAGAATACTGTTCTCTAATGTTGGTCAAAATAGGTGAGGATGTATGAGATTTTTCTTCACTGGTTTTAGTACTGCTTATGGCAATGCTTTTCCTTTTTCTCACTGTTTCTAGAGTTCTGCTAACTAGATAACCATTAATATTCTGGGAGCTCTTTGCTGGTCATTGGCTACAAGATATCTCAATTATAGGGCCTGTAGGACTGGGAGACTGATTCTTGTCACTGCATAGAATTGCCAATATTTTTTCCTGCAATATCTTCACTCATTATACACTTAGTAAAATATAACAAAATACTAAAGGTATGCTGCACTTGCTGATTTTCCACATATATGTTAATAAAATACACAAGATTAACGAACGTTTGTTTGGGTATATTTAAAGGCTGACTTCTGCCAAATGACCTAATATAAAGTCACATATTAGCGAGGAACAACTGTAAACGCAACAGCTCAAACAATGAAGTTGTACGCTCATAAAAGTCAAACCATTTCCTTTTTAAAAGGCCATTTTCAGTGAAAGTCTTAGAACTCTTTTTAGGAGGAACATTTTTAGGAGGAATGATGGTCACAAGGGCAACATCATAAGTAAATTCCAACAGGGAATCTATGGAACTTTAGACCTGCATAAAAATTATGATAGCAGCAATCTAGCTTTCAAACCCCAAGATTTGAACTCTTCTATGGAATTTTCAGCTTCCCTTTGCGAAACAGGTGTAGGGAGGCCTCATGAGTTACTGAGGGGCACCATATATGGACATGTTTTTATGGTTTTTCTCACTGAGGATGAAAAAACATGGTTTTTCTCACTTTGATGGTTGTTTTCTTGGATGTCAACAACAATTGCTGGGTGTTTCTTGGATGTCAACAACAATTTATGCATACTTTTTATGGTTTTTCTCACTGAGAATGAAAAAACATGGTTTTTCTCACTTTGATGGTTGTTTTATTGGATTTCAACAACAATTGATGGATGTAAACATCTGGTTATTGTTTGACGGTTATGTGTGTTGATCAATTTATTTGTTGTTTTCTTGGATGTCAACATAAGTTCAACAACAACTTGGATGTAGACATTTGGTTATTGCTTGATGGTTATGTGTGTTGGTCAATTTATTTGTTGTTTTCATGGATGTCCACATAAGTCCAACAACAACTTGGATGTCAACAACAATTGCTGTTATTTTCTTGGATTTCAAAATAAGTTGACAACAACAGTTGCTGGATGTTTATTGGATGTCAACATGCGGTTGGAATGCTATGATAACAAGGTGACATCTTCAGATAAGGAAATTATTTTATTGGATGTCAACATCCGGTTGGAATACTATGATAACAAGGTGACATCATCAGATAAGGAAATTTCAATAATGGAATATTCTTATCCGAGAGTTGAAAAAACAGACAGGAAAAGATAACTGATTGACACGATTTCTCCATGAGACAAGATAAATTTGAAAGTAGAAACGAAAATGGTAAACCATCTGAGGGAATGCTAACTCCTATTAAGAGATACAAATTATTTTTTATTAGGGCGGTTCTCGACTGTGTTCGGTATAATGCACAACTACCATTTGAATAGTGTTATAAGGTACCCAACCCCAAATATCCCCCTGGGCCCCTCGAAGGCCCCCCGGGTCCCCAAAGGTCCCCCAGCCCCCAAAGGTCCCCCGGGCCCCCAAAGATTTTCCCATGGGCCCCAAAGCCCCCTCCCGGGACCCAAAAGAGCCCCCTCCTCTCCCCCTCCACCCTCCTCCCTGCCTCCTCCCTCCACTCCCCTCCACCTCCTTCCCCTCCCCTCCTCCATCCTACCCATCCCCTCCTCCCCCTCCCAACCCCCTTCAAGAGTTGGAATATTTCAGTAGTACTTGCCGTGGTTTACCATTGTCACTGTTACATTCTCTTGATGTTTCAAAGTTCATTTTGGATATTTTTCGTTGAAATGCAAGAGTTGGAATATTTCAGTAGTGTTTTGTCGTGGTTTACCTTGTCACTGTTACATTCTCTTGATGTTTCAAAGTTCAATTTTGATTTTTTTCGTTGAAATGCAAGAGTTAGATTGTTTCAGTAGTGTTTTATCGCGGTTCATTTTAGATTTTTTGTTGAAATGTAAGAGTTAGATTATTTCAATAGTGTTTTATAGTGGTTTACCTTGTCAATCTTACATTCTCTTGATCTTTCAAAGTTCATTTTGGATGTTTTTCGTTGAAATGTAAGAGTTGGATTATTTCAGTAGTGTTTCGTCGTGGTTTACCATGTCACTGTTACATTTTCTTGATTTTTCGGAGCTCATTTTAGATTTCTTTTGTTGAAATGCAAGAGTTGGAATATTTCAGTAGTGTTTTGTCGTGATTTACCTTGTCACTGTTACATTCTCTTGATGTCTCAAAGTTCATTTTAGATTTTTCTTTCATTGAAATGTAAGAGTTAGGATATTTCAGTACTGTTTTGTCATGGTTTAGCTTGTCACTGTTCAGATCTATTGATTTTTCAAAGTTTATTTTGGATTTCTTTCATTGAAATGCAAGAGTTGGAATATTTCAGTAGTGTTTTGTCGTGGTTTACCTTGTCACTGTTACATTCTCTTGATGTTTCAAAGTTCATTTTAGATTTTTCTTTCATTGAAATGTAAGAGTTGGAATATTTCAGCACTGTTTTGTCATGGTTTACCTTGTCACAGTTCAGTTCTCTTGATTTTTCAAAGTTTATTTTGGATTTCTTTCATTGAAAGGCAAGAGTTGGAATATTTCAGTAGTAATTTGTCTTGGTTTACCTTGTCACTGTTACATTCTCTTGATGTTTCAAAGTTCATTTTGGATTTTTTTTTGTTGAAATTTAGGAGTTGGAATATTTCAGTAGTATTTTGTTGTGGTTTACCATGTCACTGTTACATTCTCATGATGTTTCAAAGTTCATTTTGAATCTTTTTCGTTGAAATGCAAGAGTTGGAATATTTCAGTACTGTTTTGTCATGGTTTCTTTGTCACAGTTCAGTTCTCTTGATTTTTCAAAGTTTATTTTGGATTTCTTTCATTGAAATGCAAGAGTTGGAATATTTCAGTAGTAATTTGTCTTGGTTTACCTTGTCACTGTTACATTCTCTTGATGTTTCAAAGTTCATTTTGGATTTTTTTTTGTTGAAATTTAGGAGTTGGAATATTTCAGTAGTATTTTGTTGTGGTTTACCATGTCACTGTTACATTCTCATGATGTTTCAAAGTTCATTTTAGATATTTTTCATTGAAATGCAAGAGTTGGAATATTTCAGTAGTGTTTTCTCGTGGTTTACCATATTACTGTTACATTCTCAGGATGTTTCAAAGTTCATTTTGAACCTTTTTTGTTGAAATGCAATAGTTGGAAATATTTCAGTAGTGTTTTGTCGTGGTTTACCTTGTCACTGTTACATTCTCTTGATGTTTCAAAGTTCAATTTTGATTTTTTTTTCGTTGAAATGCAAGAGTTAGATTGTTTCAGTAGTGTTTTATCGCAGTTCATTTTAGATTTTTTGTTGAAATGTAAGAGTTAGATTATTTCAATAGTGTTTTATAGTGGTTTAACTGGTCAATCTTACATTCTCTTGATCTTTCAAAGTTCATTTTGGATGTTTTTCGCTGAAATGTAAGAGTTGGATTATTTCAGTAGTTATTCGTCGTGGTTTACCATGTCACTGTTACATTTTCTTGATTTTTCGGAGTTCATTTTAGATTTCTTTTGTTGAAATGCAAGAGTTGGAATATTTCAGTAGTGTTTTGTCGTGATTTACCTTGTCACTGTTACATTCTCTTGATGTCTCAAAGTTCATTTTAGATTTTTCTTTCATTGAAATGTAAGAGTTAGAATATTTCAGTACTGTTTTGTCATAGTTTAGCTTGTCACTGTTCAGATCTATTGATTTTTCAAAGTTTATTTTGGATTTCTCTCATTGAAATGCAAGAGTTGGAATATTTCAGTAGTGTTTTATCATGGTTTACCTTCTCACTCTTACATTCTCTTGATGTTTCAAAGTTCGTTTTAGATTTTTCTTTCATTGAAATGTAAGAGTTGGAATATTTCAGTACTGTTTTGTCATGGTTTACCTTGTCACAGTTCAGTTCTCTTGATTTTTCAAAGTTTATTTTGGATTTCTTTCATTGAAATGCAAGAGTTGGAATATTTCAGTAGTAATTTGTTGTGGTTTACCTTGTCACTGGTACATTCTCTTGATGTTTCAAAGTTCATTTTAGATATTTTTCGTTGAAATGCAAGAGTTGGAATATTTCAGTAGTGTTTTCTCGTGGTTTACCATATTACTGTTACATTCTCAGGATGTTTCAAAGTTCATTTTGAACCTTTTTCGTTGAAATGCAAGAGTTGGAAGTTTTCAGTAGTGTTTTGTCATGGTTTACCATGTTACTGTTACATTCTCTTGATGTTGCAAAGTTCATTTTGGATCTTTTTCGTTGAAATGCAAGAGTTGGATTATTTCAGTAGTGCTTTCTCATGGTTTACCTTGTCACTGTTACATTTTCTTGATGTTTCAAAGATCATTTTGGATTTTTTTCGTTGAAATGTAAGAGTTGGAATATTTCAGTAGTGTTTATTGCGGTTTACCTAGTCACTGTTACATTCTCATGATGTTCCAAAGTTTATTTTAGATATTTCATTCCTTGAAATGTAAGAGTTGGAATATTTCAGTAGTGTTTGTTGTGGTTTACCTTGTCACTGTTACATTCTCTTGATGTTTCAAAGTTCATTTTGGATTTTTTTTTCGTTGAAATGCAAGAGTTAGATTATTTCAGTAGTGTTTTGTCGTGGTTTACCATTTCACTGTTACATTCTCTTG
Source organism: Artemia sinica (assembly GCA_027921565.1). Classification (NCBI taxonomy): domain Eukaryota; kingdom Metazoa; phylum Arthropoda; class Branchiopoda; order Anostraca; family Artemiidae; genus Artemia; species Artemia sinica. The sequence continues at coordinate 15,363,002 of CM051269.1, read as the reverse complement.
ATGTTTCAAAGTTCCAATTGGATTTTATTTTGCTGAAATGTAAGAGTTGGAATATTTCAGTAGGGTTTTGTTGTGGTTTACCTTGTCACTGGTACATTCTCTTGATGTTTCACGGTTCATTTTAGATCTTTTTCGTTGAAATGCAAGAGTTGGAATATTTCAGTAGTGTTTTCTCGTGGTTTACCATGTCACTGTAACATTCTCTTTGTGTTTCAAAGTTCATTTTTGGATCTTTTTCGTTGAAATGCAAGAGTTGGAATATTTCAGTAGTGTTTTGTCATGGTTTACCATATCACTGTTACATTCTCTTGATGTTACAAAGTTCATTTTGGATCATTTTAGTTGGATTATTTCAGTAGTGTTTTCTCATGGTTTACCTTGTCACTGTTAAATTCTCTTGATGTTTCAAAGTTCATTTTGGATTTCTTTCGTTGAAATGTAAGAGTTGGAATATTTCAGTAGTGTTTTTTGTGGAATACCTAGTCACTGTTACATTCTCCTGATGTTTCAAAGTTCATATTAAATTTTTCTTTCCTTGAAATGTAAGAGTTGGAATATTTCAGTAGTGTTTGTTGTGGTTTCTCTAGTCACTGTTACATTCTCTTGATTTTTCAAAGTTCATGTTTGATGTTTTTCGTTGAAATGCAAGAGTTAGATTATTTCAGTAGTGTTTTGTAGTAGTTTACCTTATAATTTTTACATTCTCTTTATGTTTCAAAGTTCATTTTAGATTTTTCTTTCCTTGAAATGTAAGAGTTCAGTAGTGTTTTGTTGTGGTTTAAGTTGGAAAATTTCAGTAGTGTTTGTCGTGGTTTACCATGTCACTGTTACAATCACTTGATGTTTCAAAGTTCATTTCGGATTTTTTTCGTTGAAATGTAAAAGTTGGATTATTTGAGTAGTGTTTGTTGTGGTATACCTTGTCACAGATACATTCTCTCGATGTTTCAAAGTTAATTTTTGATTTTTTTTTTTCGTTGAAATGCAAGAGTTGGAATATTTCAGTAGTGTTTGTTGTGGTTTACCTTGTCACAGTTACATTCTCTTGATGTTTCAAAGTTTATTTTAGATTTTTTTGTTGAAATGTAAGAGTTAGATTATTTCAGTAGTGTTTTATATTGGTTTACCCTGTTACTCTTACATTCTCTTGATGTTTCAAGGTTCATTTTGGATTTTTTCATTGAAATGTAAGAGTTGGATTATTTCAGTAGTGTTTTGTCGTGGTTTACCCTGTCACTGTTACATTTTCTTGATGTTTCAGAGTTCATTTTAGATTTCTTTCGTTGAAATGCAAGAGTTGGAATATTTCAGTAGTGTTTTGTCGTGATTTACCTTGTCACTGTTACATTCTCTTGATGTCTCAAAGTTCATTTTGGATCTTTTTCGTTGAAATGCAAGAGTTGGAATATTTCAGTAGTGTTTTGTCGTGGTTTACCTTGTCACTGTTACATTCTCTTGATGTTTCAAAGTTTAATTTTGATTTTTTTCGTTGAAATGCAAGAGTTAGATTATTTCAGTAGTGTTTTATCGCGGTTCATTTTTGATTTCTTTCGTTGAAATGTAAGAGTTGGAATATTTCAGTAGTGTTTGTTGTGGTTTACCTTGTCACTGTTACATCCTCTTGATGTTTCAAAGTTCATTTTGGATTTTTTTTTTCGTTGAAATGCAAGAGTTGGAATATTTCAGTAGTGTTTTTTGTGGTTTACCTTGTTACTGTTACATTCACTTGATGTTTCCAAGTTCATTTTTGATTTTTTTTTTTGTTGAAATGTAAGAGTTAGATTATTTCAGTAGTGTTTTATAGTGGTTTACCTTGTCACTCTTACATTCTCTTGATGTTTCGAAGTTCATTTTGGATGTTTTTCGTTGAAATGTAAGAGTTGGACTATTTCAGTAGTGTTTCGTCGTGGTTTACCATGTCACTGTTACATTTTCTTGATTTTTCGGAGTTCATTTTAGATTTCTTTTGTTGAAATGCAAGAGTTGGAATATTTCAGTAGTGTTTTGTCGTGGTTTACCTTGTCACTGTTACATTCTCTTGATGTCTCAAAGTTCATTTTATATTTTTCTTTCATTGAAATGTAAGAGTTGGAATATTTCAGTACTGTTTTGTCATGGTTTACCTTGTCACTGTTCAGTTCTATTGATTTTTCAAAGTTTATTTTGGATTTCTTTCATTGAAATGCAAGAGTTGGAATATTTCAGTAGTGTTTGTTGTGGTTTACCTTGTCACTGTTACATTCTCTTGATGTTTCAAAGTTCATTTTTGATTTTTTTCGTTGAAATGCAAGAGCTAGATTATTTCTGTATTGTTTTGTCGTGGTTTACCTTGTCACAGTTACATTCTCTTGATGTTTCAAAGTTTATTTTAGATTTTTTTCTTGAAATGTAAGAGTTAGATTATTTCAGTAGTGTTTTATAGTGGTTTACCTTGTCACTCTTACATTCTCTTGATGTTTCAAGGTTCATTTTGGATTTTTTTCATTGAAATGTAAGAGTTGGAATATTTCAGTAGTGTTTTGTCGTGATTTACCTTGTCACTGTTACATTCTCTTGATGTCTCAAAGTTCATTTTGGATCTTTTTCGTTGAAATGCAAGAGTTGGAAATATTTCAATAGTGTTTTGTCGTGGTTTACCTTGTCACTGTTACATTCTCTTGATGTTTCAAAGTTCAATTTTGATTTTTTTTCGTTGAAATGCAAGAGTTAGATTATTTCAGTAGTGTTTTATCGCGGTTCATTTTTGATTTTTTGTTGAAATGTAAGAGTTAGATTATTTCAATAGTGTTTTATAGTGGTTTACCTTGTCAATCTTACATTCTCTTGATTTTTCAAAGTTCATTTTGGATGTTTTTCGTTGAAATGTAAGAGTTGGATTATTTCAGTAGTGTTTCGTCATGGTTTATCATGACACTGTTACATTTTTTTGATTTTTCGGAGTTCATTTTAGATTCCTTTTGTTGAAATGCAAGAGTTGGAATATTTCAGTAGTGTTTTGTCGTGATTTACCTTGTCACTGTTACATTCTCTTGATGTCTCAAAGTTCATTTTGGATTTTTCTTTCATTGAAAGGTAAGAGATGGAATATTTCAGCACTGTTTTGTTATGGTTTAGCTTGTCACTGTTCAGTTCTATTGATTTTTCAAAGTTTATTTTGGATTTCTTTCATTGAAATGCAAGAGTTGGAATATTTCAGTAGTGTTTTGTCGTGGTTTACCTTGTCACTGTGGCATTCTCTTGATGTTTCAAAGTTCATTTTAGATTTTTCTTTCATTGAAATGTAAGAGTTGGAATATTTCAGTACTGTTTTGTCATGGTTTACCTTGTCACAGTTCAGTTCTCTTGATTTTTCAAAGTTTATTTTAGATTTCTTTCATTGAAATGCAAGAGTTGGAATATTTCAGTAGTGTTTTATCATGGTTTACCTTCTCACTCTTACATTCTCTTGATGTTTCAAAGTTCGTTTTAGATTTTTCTTTCATTGAAATGAAAGAGTTGGAATATTTCAGTACTGTTTTGTCATGGTTTACCTTGTCACAGTTCAGTTCTCTTGATTTTTCAAAGTTTATTTTGGATTTCTTTCATTGAAATGCAAGAGTTGGAATATTTCAGTAGTATTTTGTCGTGGTTTACCTTGTCACTGTTACATTCTCTTGATGTTTCAAAGTTCATTTTGCATTTTTTTTGTTGAAATTTAGGAGTTGGAATATTTCAGTAGTATTTTGTTGTGGTTTACCTTGTCACTGGTACATTCTCTTGATGTTTCAAAGTTCATTTTAGATATTTTTCGTTGAAATGCAAGAATTGGAATATTTCAGTAGTGTTTTCTCGTGGTTTACCATATTACTGTTAGATTCTCAGGATGTTTCAAAGTTCATTTTGAATCTTTTTCGTTGAAACGCAAGAGTTGGAAGTTTTCAGTAGTGTTTTCTCATGGTTTACCATGTTACTGTTACATTCTCTTGATGTTGCAAAGTTCATTTTTGATCTTTTTCGTTGAAATGCAAGAGTTGGATTATTTCAGTAGTGTTTTCTCATGGTTTACCTTGTCACTGTTACATTTTCTTGATGTTTCAAAGTTCATTTTGGATTTCTTTCGTTGAAATGTAAGAGTTGGAATATTTCAGTAGTGTTTATTGTGGTTTACCTAGTCACTGTTAAATTTTCATGATGTTCCAAAGTTTATTTTAGATATTTCATTCCTTGAAATGTAAGAGTTGGAATATTTCAGTAGTGTTTGTTGTGGTTTACCTAGTCACTGTTACATTCTCTTGATTTTTCAAAGTTCATTTTAGATTTTTTTTTTGTTGAAATGCAAGAGTTAGATTATTTCAGTAGTGTTTTGTCGTGGTTTTCCATTTCACTGTTACATTTTCTTGATGTTTCAAAGTTCCTTTTGGATTTTGTTTTGCTGAAATGTAAGAGTTGGAATATTTCAGTAGGGTTTTGTTGTGGTTTACCTTGTCACTGGTACATTCTCTTGATGTTTCACGGTTCATTTTAGATCTTTTTCGTTGAAATGCAAGAGTTGGAATATTTTAGTAGTGTTTTGTCATGGTTTACCATATCAATGTTACATTCTCTTGATGTTTCAAAGTTCATTTTGGATCCTTTTCGTTGAAATACAAGAGTTGGATTATTTCAGTAGTGTTTTCTCATGGTTTACCTTGTCACTGTTAAATTCTCTTGATGTTTCAAAGTTCATTTTGGATTTCTTTCGTTGAAATGTAAGAGTTGGAATATTTCAGTAGTGTTTTTTGTGGTTTACCTAGTCACTGTTACATTCTCATGATGTTTCAAAGTTCATTTTAGATTTTTCTTTCCTTGAAATGTAAGAGTTGGAATATTTCAGTAGTGTTTGTGTGGTTTATCTAGTCACTGTTACATTCTCTTGATTTTTCAAAGTTCAATTTTGATTTTTTTTTTCGTTGAAATACAAGAGTTAGATTATTTCAGTAGTGTTTTGTCGTGGTTTACCATGTCCCTGTTACATTCTCTTGATGTTTCAAAGTTCATTTCGGATTTTTTTCGTTGAAATGTAAAAGTTGGAATATTTCAGTGGTGTTTGTTGTGGTTGACCTAGTCACTGTTACATTCTGAAGATGTTTCAAAGTTCATTTTTTATTTTTTTCCTGGAAATTTAAGAATTGAAATATTTCAGTACTCTTTTCTCGTGGTTTATCTTGTCAGGTTTATCGTGCTTTACCATGTTACTGCTACATTCTATTGATGTTTCAAAGTTCATTTTTGATTTTTTCGTTGAAATGCAAGAGTTAGATTATTTCTGTAGTCTTTTGTCGTGGTTTACCTTGTCTAAGTTACATTCTCTTGATGTTTCAAAGTTCATTCTAGATTTTTTTGTTGAAATGTAAGAGTTAGATTATTTCGGTAGTGCTTTATAGTGGTTAACCTTGTCACTCTTACATTCTCTTGATGTTTCAAGGTTCGATTTGGATTTTTTCATTGAAATGTAACAGTTGGGTTGTTTCAGTAGTGTTTTCTCGTGGTTTACCTTGTCAATGTTACATTCTCTAGATGTCTCAAAGTTCATTTTTGATTTTTTCGTTGAAATGCAAGAGTTGGGATATTTCAGTAGTGTTTTGTCGTGGTTTCCCTTGTCACTGTTACATTCTCTTGATGTTTCAAAGTTCATTTTTGATTTTTTTCGTTGAAATGCATGAGTTAGATTATTTCAGTAGTGTTTTGTAGCGGTTTACCTTGTCACTGTTATATTCTCTTAATGTTTCAAAGTTCATTTTGGATTTCTTTCGTTGTAATGTAAGAGTTAGAATATTTCAGTAGTGTTTTGTAGTGGTTTACCTTGTCACTGTTACATTCTCTTGATGTTTCAAAATTCATTTTGGATTTTTTTTTCGTTGAAATGCAAGAGATGGAAAATTTCAGTAGTGTTTGTTGTGGTTTACCTTGTTACTGTTACATTCTCTTGATGTTTCAAAGTTCATTTTAGATTTTTGTTGAAATGTAAGAGTTGGAATATTTCAGTAGTGTTTTGTAGTGGTTTACCTTGTCACTGTTACATTCTCTTGATGTTTCAAAGTTCATTTTGGATTTTTTTTTCGTTGAAATGCAAGAGATGGAATATTTCAGTAGTGTTTGTTGTGGTTTACCTTGTTACTGTTACATTCTCTTGATGTTTCAAAGTTAATTTGTGATTTTTTTTTGTTTAAATGTAAGAGTTGGAATATTTTAGTGGTGTTTTCTCGGAGTTTACCAAGTCACTGTTACATTCTCATGATGTTTTAGAGTTCATTTTGAATCTTTTTCGTTGAAATGCAAGAGTTGGAATATTTCAGTAGTGTTTTCTCATTGTTTACCATGTCACTGTTACATTCTCTTGATGTTTCAAAGTTCAATTTGGATTTCTTTCGTTGAAATGTAAGAGTTGGAATATTTCAGTAGTGTTTATTGTGGTTTACCTAGTCACTGTTACATTGTCATGATAGTGTTTTCTCGGGGTTTACCATGTCACTGTTACATTCTCGTGATGTTTCAAAGTTCATTTTGAATCTTTTTCGTTGAAATGCAAGAGTTGGAATATTTCAGTAGTGTTTTGTCGTGGTTTACCATGTCACTGTTACATTCTCTTGATGTTTCAAAGTTCATTTTGGATTTCTTTCGTTGAAATGTAAGAGTTGGAATATTTCAGTAGTGTTTAATGTGGTTTACCTAGTCACTATTACATTCTCGTGACGTTTTAAAGTTCATTTTAGATATTTCATTCCTTGAAATGTAAGAGTTGGAATATTTCAGTAGAGTTTGTTGTGGTTTACCTAGTCACTGTTACATTCTCTTGATTTTTCAAAGTTCATTTTTGATTTTTTTTTTTCGTTGAAATGCAAGTTAGATTATTTCAGTAGGGTTTTGTCGTGGTTTACCATTTCACTGTTACATTCTCTTGATGTTTCAAAGTTCATTTTGGATTTTTTTTTTTTTGAAATGTAAGAATTGGAATATTTCAGTTGTCTTTTGTTGTGATTTACCTTGTCACTGTTACATTCTCTTGATGTTTCACAGTTCATTTTATATCTTTTTCGTTGAAATGCACGAGTTGGAATATTTTAGTAGTGTTTTCTCGTGGGTTACCAAGTCAGTGTTACATTCTCTTGATGTTTCAAAGTTCATTTTTGTATCTTTTTCGCTGAAATGCAAGAGTTGGAATATTTCAGTAGTGTTTTGTCATAGTTTACCATGTCACTGTTACATTCTCTTGATGTTTCAAAGTTCATTTTCGATCCTTTTCGTTGAAATGCAAGAGTTAGATTATTTCAGTAGTGTTTTCTCATGGTTTACCTTGTCACTGTTACTTTCTCTTGATGTTTCAAAGTTCATTTTGGATTTCTTTCGTTGAAATGTAAGAGTTGGAATATTTCAGTAGTGTTTGTTGTGGTTTACCTTGTCACTGTTACATTCTCTTGATGTTTCAAAGTTCATTTTAGATTTTTTTTTTGTTGAAATGTAAGAGTTGGAATATTTCAGTAGTGTTTTGTTGTGGTTTATCTAGTCACTGTTACATTCTCTTGATTTTTCAAAGTTCATTTATGATTTTTTTTTTTCGTTGAAAGGCAAGAGTTAGATTACTTCAGTAGTGTTTTGTAGTGGTTTACCTTATAACTCTTACATCCTCTTGATGTTTTCAAAGTTCATTTTAGATTTTTTTTGTTGAAATGCAAGAGTTGGAATATTTCAGTAGTGTTTTGTCATAGTTTACCATGTCACTGTTACATTCTCTTGATTTTCCAAAGTTCATTTCGGATTTTTTTAGTTGAAATGTAAAAGTTGAAATATTTCAGTAGTGTTTGTTGTGGTTTACCTTGTCACTGTTACATTCTCTTGATGTTTCAAAGTTCATTTTAGATTTTTTTTTTGTTGAAACGTAACGAACCGTAAACAGGGAGGGGAGGGGAGGGGGAGGAAAGAGAGGAGGGAGGAGGCAGGAGGAGGGGAAGGGGGGAGGGAAGGGGTCTCTTTGGGGCCCGGGGGGCTTTGGGGCCCATGGGAGACCTTTGGGGGCCCGGGGGACCTTTGGTGGACCGAGGGGAACTATGGGGGCCCTTGGTCTTTGAGGGGCCCAGGGGGCATTTGGGGTTGGGGTAGGGGACCTTATAACACTATTCAAATGGTAGTTATGTATTATACCGAACCCAGTCGAGAACTGCCCTAATAAAAAATGATATGTTTTTCTTAATAGGAGTTAGCATTCCCTCAGATGGTTTACCATTTACGTTTCTACTTTCAAATTCATCTTGTCTCATGGAGAAATTGTGTCAATCAGTTATCTTATCCTGTCTGTATTTTCAACTCTCGGATAAGAATATTTCCATTATTGAAATTTCCTTATCTGATGATGTCACCTTGCTATCATAGTATTCCAACCGGATTTTGACATCCAATAAAATAATTTCCTTATCTGAAGATGTCACCTTGTTATCATAGTATTCCAACCGGATGTTGACATCCAATAAACATCCAGCAATTGTTGTTGTGAACTTATGTTGAAATCCAAGAAAACAACAGCAATTGTTGTTGACATCCAAGTTGTTGTTGGACTTATGTGGACATCCATGAAAACAACAAATAAAGTGACCAGCACACATAACCATCTAACAATAACTAGATGTCTACATCCAAGTTGTTGTTGAACTTATGTTGACATCCAAGAAAACAACAAATAAATTGATCAACACACATAACCATCAAACAATAACCGGATGTCTACATCCATCAATTGTTGTTGACATCCAAGAAAACAACCATCAAAGTGAGAAAAACCATGTTTTCTCATTCTCAGTGAGAAAAGCCACAAAAACATGCATAAATTGTTGTTGACATCCAAGAAACACCCAGCAATTGTTGACATCCAAGAAAACGACCATCAAAGTGAGAAAAACGATGAGAACATACATAAATTGTTATTGACATCCAAGAAACCTCCATCAAAGTGAGAAAAACCATGTTTTTACATCCTCAGTGAGAAAAACCATAAAAACATGCCCATATATGGTGCCCTCCAGTAACTCGTGAGGCCTCCCTACTACCAGGAGGCCCAAATTACAGTTTGAAAACCGAAATACACTACCGTCAGCACAAGTTTTTCTTCAGAGTTATCCGAAGTTGCTTAGGTCTCCCGTATAAAGTCTATGAACACAGTAATTCATGTGACTTGGTATAGATTACGAATTATCATTGATCAAAAAGCTAACCTCTAGCATTCATCATATAGAAAGATGAAAAATTTAGCAAAGCGAGGGGCTTCTCGAGAACATGGGTGCTTGTATTATTTAACTTTTTCTGGCTTGACCTTGGACAACCCCAATTCAAGGTATTGTGCTTAATAGTTATCTTAAAACGGACCCTAGTTCCAAAAATCATTCCCTTGAAATTGGTGTTTAGTGGTGTTTAGAGTTTCATCTTCTTCCAGGACTCGTGTATGGCCCTGTTTATGAACAGGATTTACTCTAAAATACATATGTGAGTTTGTTTCCTACCTTGTTCATTTATTTATGCTCAGGGTCATTTAGCTATTAGCAAACCTGAATAATAGTCTTGGTTAGTTTTATTGCCACATTTCTCCTTCCTTTTGAATTTCCGTATTTTTCACGCATTCAGCTTAGTCCATACCATATAGCTAGTATGTTATGTCGCAAATATATGCTACGTCGCGTGCCAAGAATCGGTAGGCGGCAGTAACTACTACTGCTAATACTAACAAATCACTGCAGAACCAAGCCGTCAGAGGTCAAAACAGCTGCGCACGCTCCTTCTCCATTCCTATTTATTTACAACCTCCCTCTTTACAGCCTCCCAGGAAGTTCCCATTTCCTTTAAATCTTTCTTTATGATATCCTCCTACTCCAACCATGGACGAACTGCTTTCCCCTTTAGCCCTAGACGGTTGGCCGAAAAGCAAAATCTTCGGCAATCTCTCATCCTTCATCCACAGAACGTGGCCAAGCCAACTCAAACTTTCTCTCATAATAGTACTAGAAAGCGGGATTGAACCACACTTTTCGTACAGCCTAATGTTTTAAATACGGTCAGTCAACCGGGTACCCAGACCAATCTGAAGGCAACTTCTCTGGAAAACATATAGCAAATCTTCATCTGGTTTTCGGAGTGTCCATGCTTTAAATCTATATTTGTCCACTATGATCACCGTAGCTTCCAATATTCTAATCTTGGTTTGCAGATTTATCTTTTTATTCTTCCAAACTTTTTTCAACTGTGAAAAAAACACCCTGAGCCTTGGCTATTCTACTTTTAACATCTTCACTGCTCCCACAGTCTTTAGTAATAATAATACCAAGGTAAGTGAAAATATCCACCTGATCAATTTTTTGTTACCCACTGTCACCTTTTCATCTTCATTTATTCCTCGCCTTAGCGACTTAGTATTCTTAACATTAATTTTCAAGCCCATTCTAGCACTCTGAACTCACAAAACGTCTAAAAGTTCATTCATTTTGCTCGCACTTTCATCTAGGATGCTTAAATCACAGCATTATCAAAGTCCAGGAAAGTTTTTCCTCCCCATTTGATTCCGTGTTCTCCCATTGCCTTTTTTGTGCTCCTTAAGACAAAGTCTATCAAAATGATCCATATAAAGGGAGATAGAACACAACCCTGATTTAATACAAAATTTATACAACTTAATACAACTCCTGATTTAATACGAAACCAGCTGCTAACCTCAGTTCCTACCTGAACCGCAGCAGTGTTATTCTCGTCATGGGCGCCTATAAAATGAATTTTAGGGGGGGGGGCTTACCTGGTCTAATTAGAAATTACATTGTTGTATAGAAATCTCAAAAGAAAAATTTAAAAACATTAGGCAGCATCATTTAGCCAGGGGGGCTGGCGCCCCCTCCCCCTTACGGGTGCCCATGATTCTCCTACATTGCACTAATCACTTTAATGTATTTGTCTGGTATACCATACAAGGATAAGACCTTCGCTAAGTACTGGGAAGTAATTTCCAAAAAAATACTACTCAAATTTTTATTATTGAGCATAGTTGCCTAAGTTTACAGTAAACTTTTAAGCTTAAACAAAACTTCAATGTCTTCATTAGGGTAAATATAGGAATATTTTGATGTTGAATTTTTAAAATTTTTCTTTCCTCCTGAAAAGAGTTTATCTGTAATACAAGCATTTTATTCTCTGTTTTCTTAAACATGAGTTTTTCTTACGATTTAGCCAACAGGCTTCAATAAAAACCTCAATGTCTTTTCGTCATCAATGCTGGTCTTCAAAACTCAGATATTTCACAAATACAAGTACCAAAGAAGAACTTCACTGGTCATGAGACAAAATTGTTTTTTTTTTTATTTACATTATCAAACAGTTCATGGTAACAAACTGTAAATGAGGAGCAAACCGGCTCAATAGCAACCGAATCTCTAAAAAACGGAATTTTTATACCAATTAAGATATCAAAAAAGTTGCCTTTTTATGCTGATTTCAAATATATAAATTTCATTAAGTTTAGTTTTACCTATCAAAGATTACGAGCCTGAGAAAATTTTCCTGATTTTTGAAAAAAAGGGAAAAACACCCACTAAAAGTCAAGTGATCTGAATGAAAATCACACCTACCAGATTCAGCGTATCAGAGAACTTTATTGTTGAGGTGTCAAGCTTCTATCTGCAAAGATGTGGAATTTCGCCAGAGATACGTGTTTTTTTTTCAGGGGTAACCGTATGGACCAAGTGATCCTAGAATATCGAGAAAGAGCTCATTCGAACGGAAATTAAAAGTTCTAGTGCCCTTTCTAAGTGACCATAAAATTAGAGGTCCCCCTCTCATGCCCGTTTTTCTCAAAATCTTCCGATCAAAATTTTGAGATAGGCATTGTTTCATCATAGTTGAAAGCCCCAATAAACATGCCTTCAGTTTTAACATGGGCCTCCCCCCACATCCCCAGGGGAAAGATCTTTAGGTTATAAATTTGTCCATTGTTTGCTCATAGTATTTGTTGTTGGGATCTATGCATACAATTTCGGTTTGAAGGGGGGGGGGACAAATTTTCTGCTGGGAGGTCTTCCACGGGGATATTTTCCATGGGGAGGGAATTTTCCAGGGAGTAAACTTTTCAGGGAAAGTTATGCACTGGGGGAATTTGCCAGAGTTCTTATACAAAGTTTTTTTTATGTCTTGCTTTCTCTTTTCCGTCTCAATTTTACGCGCGGAGTGGTTAAGAGTAATTGTCCGGGGTAAATTTTCACCGGGATCGAATTGTCTAGAGGATATTTCCGTGGGGAGCGGGTTTCTCCGTGGAGGTGGGGCCAAATTTCCTGACATTATTTAAAAACGATTTAAAACTAAATAAAAAAACAAGTTTTTTCAACTGAAAGTAAGGAGCAACATCAAAAAATAAAAAATTTAAATTATTACGTATATAAAGGGGTTACCCCTCCTCAACAACCCACTCTTTACGCTAAAGTTTTGTCTCAATTCTTTATTTTGTCCAAATTCTCCCAATTGTTTTTGTAAATAAGAAAAATGTCTTAAAAATTGTTTTTTTACCCCGTGCCGGCGGTCCGCCCGGGGGGGCCCGGCCTTTGATCGGCTGCCGCTAGTGGCGGCCTCCTTTCCAATTCTTATAAGTCTTTATTTTAAAGACTTAAAAAAATATAGTATTGTTTTGAATTTATTTTGTGATAGTGCCCTTTTCTTGTTTTTTTTATGGGTGTTAATAAACATGTAGTATTTTTTGTAGTGACGTTTTTATTTGTAAATAAAAAACATGAATTATTCCTTAAAAATGTTTTATTTTCTTCTTGTTCTCGAATCTGATTAGGGAAATTACTATTATTATTATTTATTCACGTGACCGATGCAATCTACAATCAGTTGTGTTTTTACATTGATACAAGGGGGACTATGTATCAATTTAAAACTCCACTTAGGTCGTTTCTTTGCGGACCATCAATGCCTGGCAAAACGACACTTTTAACAGTATTGAATTCAACTTTTGGTTGATTCTTGACGATTTAGCTGAATCCATTGAAGAATAGTCTCAGGAGATGATACTATTGTTCTCTGTCCGATCTCAACATCAACGGATCTCCGTAACCCTAGTTCTACACAATCTCTTTCAGTAGAGCAAGTGTATGAGAACTCTTGCTTTGAATTGCACACACTATATCATCTACAGAGTGGTTTGTGATTCCAGTTCCCTCATAACGTTAAAAAGACAGGTGTATCCGGGTGAACCGAAATTTCTACTCTCGGCCTACAATCAGGCTACCAACAAACCCTATGGGTATATTCTATTGGATCTTAATCAGAACACACCCGAGGATTTACGTGTAGTCACCAATATTTTTGACATTGAAATTACTGTATATCTGCCGGTGAACAGCAAAAAATGTCGTTAGTTGCAATCATGACACTGAAGAAACTACATGAACACCGACATTTATTCACCGTCCTAGCTAATTCAAAACAACGACTTAGGAAGGACATAGTCAAACATGGTGTCGACAGAGAATTCATTAATCTCATATCAGAACTTTGTTTAAATTCAACTGAAGGCAATGTTCAACTGCCAGAAGATGTGAAGCAACAGATAAAGCAACATCGTTCCCTTGTACGCTCCCTAGCAGCAAGTAAAAATAAAGGAAACGATTTAAAAGCAAAACGACTCCTTCAAGCGGGTGGTAGGTTCTTTACACTTTTACTGCCAATCTTTGCAGGATTGTAAACAGTTTTCTCTAGAGAGAGCCAAACCCTATAAATTGACTCCAATTGAAATCGCCCTTTCGCCAAAGGAACATTTCGAGGACAATCTCAATAAATTCATTAACAATGAGACAATTGCCGACGATGAAAAATTAATTTTGCTTCAAAATGTACTTCGCCGAGTCGACAAACATAAACCCTATCGTGAGAGACCAGTCAAGTAAATGTCATTGATCACAAAAAAGGAAATGACTCCACCATCATCAACAACAACAACAACAACAATACCAAAAGAAGAAGAAGATCAGTCTAAAGTTATGACAAGTGTGGCAGATCTAATGCCACATTCCAATCGTGAACAGTGTAAAAGACTCTTGACATATCTCAATGAAAGTGAACATGTTCAAATTAAAGCTAATGGGAATCAGGTTATAATCCATGGCAAGACCTATATTCTACTTGATTTATTATCAGATTTGGTTACAAATCGTAAAAGACTTGTATCATTTGACAGTCATCTGCATAAATTTTTAAACTCATCAAACTTACCCAAAAGTCTTATTGCCGATAAACATGTTTTAAAACGATTAAAGGAATTTAGTCAAATATCAAAAGATGTTTTTAAATCATTTCTGAAAAATACTAGCAAGCTAAGTGGAAATGATTTGACAAGAGTTATGGGTGGGGGAGTCAAGCGAGGACGTCTTAATATCACTGCATATCCCTCACCATCACCTGTTAGTAGACAAATTGGCAGTGGACAATTCACTATGTATTTGCGTTCAAATTGGTTGAAGCATTGAAACATGTTTATGAAAATATTGGCGAAGTGGGAAGTTTAAGTTCACCCACCACACTTGCTCAAGTCACTGGACTTAAAAAAATCTGGCGGCAAAATATCTACAGAATGAACCAAGTTACACTCTATATCGTAATCGTAGAGTTCGTGGTAATCACTATCGAAAAACTAAAGCCTTTTCCCATTACAAATATTACAAGCAGATCTTTAGACTCTAGATAAGATTCAACAGCGTCACAACCACCCATAAAAGTACATTCTGCTTATAATCAGTGTTTTTAGTCGCTATGCATATGCCATTCCACTGCGGTCAAAGAGAGGTGATGAAGTTGCTAAGGCTCTTGAAATCATTCTTGAACAGGATTTCTATAAGAAGATTCAAACGGATCGGGGTAGTGAATTTATCAATCCTCATGTAAAGAAGGTTCTATTGAAATATAATACAATCCCTTATCATAGTCATATTCCAACAAAGGCAGCATTGGCCAAACGGCTTATAAGAACTATTCGACTTTTAATTTCAAGATATTGCACATCGAAAAATACTGCTGCTTTTATTCATGATTTGTATAAAATCATGTTGATTTATAATCAACGTCCACATCGATCCCTGTCCAACTTAACCTCAACGGAAGTTCATCATGACGTCAATACACTTGACACCTTTCTTAAACAATATTCCAATGGTGATGGTGGTGATGAGAAGAAAAACAAGAAATTCAATGTTGGTGATACTGTTCGATTCAATCGAACTACTAGTAATTTTGAAAAGGGTAATTAGTTGTGGTCCACTGAACTTTTTAAAGTCTCCAAACTCTTGGACACTACACCCATAACGTATCGTCTACTTGACATGGAAGATGATGAGATTCTTGGCAGTTTTTATGATTATGAATTACAAAGAGTTAAAAACACTGGGATATATCAGATTGAAAAGATTTTAAAGACTCGTACTCGCAGAGGCATGAGACAGTTGCTTGTTCGGTGGCTGGATACAACTCTGATTTTGATTCGTGGATATCCGCCGAGGACATACACAATGCCCAATGATTTTTACGTAACGTTAATGTCCAACTTCTCCTACCGTCTCTACAATGATTTGAATAAAACAAGTGATTTTTGGACGAAACTCTCCCCCACCATCAAATTCAATGATGGAAAGTATGAAGTTGATTATGTCGATTGTATTCTCAAAAATACATATGATATCCTGAGAAAAGATCGCGTGTATGAGACAAAAGTTATACCATTCGATTGGTCACTCTTTGTCGAGTATAAAAGGGTTGAAACACTTAGATCTAGTGAATATCTACATGTTACACTGAAATACAAAGAATTTGGTAGTTTGAACGATTTCCGTCGTACAATCAATAGAAAAATCTCTGTTCGTAAGAATGGTACATTTCAATTTAATTATTCAATGGAACACGATAGGATTTACATTAGCTCACCTGTTGACAATGAAATGATTCAACTCAATGTAATCTGAGAGATGTTCTTGGCTTTAAACAGTATATGATCAGTGGTAAGAACGCTGGAACTGTCAGTGGGATGAACCGTGTTATTTTTGCAGATTATCCACCCGATTTCGCCTCGGACTCTTGTATATTTCTTTATGCGTCCTTTGTGGAAACATCGAGAGTTGGTAATTCAGATGTTCCCCTTCCACGTGTTCTTGAACGAAAAACCCACCCATGAACATGTACATCGCTATAATAAAAAGCATCTTCAGTATGTTCCTGTAAACACTTCTTATTTAGAACTCTGTCAGTTAACACTAAGAAGTGAATTAGGTAATCCTTTGGCAATAACGAAAGGTTTGGCCGTGATTACATGTCATTTTCGACCCATTCAACAACAACAACAAAATGGATAATAGGAAAAATATATTTGTATGTCCTGATACTGATTGCTCTGTTACTGCTCTTTAACCTTGATAATTGGGTCATAGAATGGAATATTATAAAGGCCGTTCGTCAATGTCGGGCTATGGTCTTGGCAGTTGGTTTGCTAAGCTGTTTTGCTCTGCAATACTCTGGCTAAAAATATACTGCGCCGGTTGCCACGGATTTTACATCCTCTACGCTACACGATCAGGGGCTGGTACAGATTTTAAGGAAAGTGTTTCACAAAATCTGAGGTCCAGCACATGATCCCTTGACGGGCGATTGAAATCACGACAAAGTGGAAAAGGTTTTAAAAGGAGGAGAAACTTCTCATCACTCATCAGTTTCTACTCAGGTCAAAAGCGAAAGACGTCACTCTTGTCAAAGAAGAGTAAAAATAAGAAAAAGAAAGCAAGAGGAAAAATTTTTAGATCGAGAAGGGATTTCTTTTCCTAGACTGACAAGGCATATCTACCCCACAAGGAATCTCATCCCACCGTCACCACATCTCTAAATCTTGTCAATACAGAAAGTGTGTATGTCAGTTTAAAACATGAGTACTATGAAAAATTCTATCCACAACAACCCCTCTCTGAAAATATACATTTTCAAATTTATTTCAATGAAGACTACTTCATAGGTTTATCCTCAACATTTATTGATTTAAAAGTTGTGGTGAGGAAAAAGTCTGACAATTTACCTCCCTCTGCCGTCGATGGATTATCCTATGAAAATGGTATACTATACAATTTATTTAAACAAATATGTGTCTACATAAATGGAACATTGGTGAGCACTAGCAATAATCTATCAAACTATGGAAGTTACATACAATTTATGTTGATGACTTCAATGTCCTATAAGAAATCGAGAGGTCTACCAATGGGCTATGACTATAGATCAAATGTTGATACTGATGGTGAACTCACTTGGGCAGTGAGCAAGGAGTATCATATAGTTGGTAGACCCAATGATGAAATATTTAATATATCCCAATGGATGCCCTCCAATGTTAAGTTGATATAAAGTTACAACTCGCTCTGTCCAATATCATCTTTAGAAAAGCATTTGATGTAGCACCTGATGCCAATGTCAATCTCAGTTCGGCAATGCTTCATGTGCGAAAACAACAAGTTATGAGTTCTGTTGCTCTGGCAACTGAAAAACCAAGAGCCTCTGAAAATGATATCAAACTGCTCGTTCCTCACACAATCGCCAATCAAAGTCATATTGTCACTGGTTCAAGTACCTACACCGATTCTTCATTTATCAATGGTGAAATTCCTTCGAAACTTGACTTGGCTTTTGTAAAAAGTGCCAGTTTCATAGAATCGTGGACAAGTTTGCCAGATAAAACTGAATTGTTTGGACTTTCCTCTCTTGTATGTAAATGTAAATAAAATTCCTCTCTACAATTTATCGTTTGATAAATCCTATAGGACCCTATATGAATTTACAATACAATCCCTAGATCGAGATTCTCATCTATATGAAAATGGTCTAACCGATGAAATGTTCGCAAAAAGTTATGGTATCATTGTTTTGGACTTTTCTGGTACTCAAGATATGAGTATTGTCCGAACGGGTACTGTACGTTTAGAGTGTACCTTTGACAAAATATTGACAGAGAATTTAACATTAATCTCACTAAATGAATTTGAAACCTATTGGGAAATTACCTCCGACGGTAGTGTTCTATTACACCTGGCACCATGAACACCAATCAAATAATTGATGTATTTAACATGGATCGTTATATGTCCAAATACAAATCCTATTGTATACCCTCAGATTTCCTTGAATATATTCACATTGCTATCAAAACCATTATAATTGTTAATAGTAGTCCATCGACTGTGCAGACGGGTCACTGGCTATGCATCTTTCAAGCAGCGAAGAATATAGAATTTTTTCATCCTCTTGGTCTACTATATGCATTCTACACACCGCACATCAAAGACTACCTTGAAAGGAGCGGGAAAACAATTATTCAAAATCGGATGCGAGTACAAGATTTATCAACAAAAAGCTGTGGTTTTCATGCATTACTATATTTCATTTTTCGATGTCGTGACTATACTTTCTTCGAATTTCTCAACATTTTTGTACACAGTCCTCGTTTGAATGACTTTCTAGCAGAAAATACCCTTTCAGTCCTGTATAATATTGATTTCAGTGCCCTAAGAATAAAGTGTTTTAAAAATGTATGTAAATTTGTTTATTAATAAAATATTTATATATATGCACTATAAAAAAGTCTTTTGTCTTCATTGTTTAGATTTATTCTTCCTCTTCTTCATAGTCATTTATAATGGCATCGGAGTCGTCATCGACAACGATTACGGGTGGTAGATCATTGGGATTCAACTTACACTGATCCTGGAGTGCAAAGTCAGGGTCACATTTTCCACAACATAATGTAACTTCATTAAATCTCCTTGTGAAGTCAATGATACTATTACGATTCATATTGTAAAATTCACCTGTTTCTATCTGTTTATTTGAAGTAATGTCGCACACAATATTCTCATATGAAGAATCACTTTCTGTAACAGCCAAATAAAAATCACTAGATTTATAATCATTACTGCCATTGTCCTCACATCCATAACGCAAGAACCATACTCTCTTCATGTTTTCACAATTGAAACGTGCTCCAAATTCTTCTTCCCAAAACAATTTAAATCCACGACAATACCAATCCCTTAGAAATAAACTGAAGTCATGTTTAGGGTTTTTTCCAATCATGTCAGGGTAAGTGGTCGGACTTATCAAAATGACAATTGGAGCATAGATATCCATTAGGACGAGAGTCACAAATCTCTTCAAGACAGGTAGTACAGTCCTTAATTTGTACAGCATATCCTTCATGCAATTTACACGGATTGCATAATCTATACTTTTCATTATAGTCATCAGCTGTAGTACAGTTCTCACATGATGACCAACCACCCAATGCATATGAACATAGTGAACATGTATCGTACATTTTTTCGATGTTGTCCGTCTCACTGCCAAAAAGAAACTGACTCACAATCAATAAAATACATTGTCTTCTAGGAGGAGGAGGATTAATCAAGTGTCATCACAAAAAATTATTTCTTATTTTTTTAAAGAATAAATTTCTAGGTAGTGGTTGAAAGCAGAATCACAATGTCATTTTATTTCGTTTTAATTAATACATAAATAAATTCAGTAAATATATTCAGTTCATAACGCATAAGTTTCATACAGTAGTCCAAAGACGGGGAATCAGTTCCCATTATATTTTCAACATTTCTAGAGAAAATATTTTCCGTTGAAGAGATAATTTCAAAAAGGCATCATCTAAAACTAAACATTTATCCAATTTTACTAGATTCCGTAAGATCTTTTGTTTCTACATCCAATCATTTTCGTTCTTGATACTCTCACTACCAACTATAGACTGAAATAACAATTGCAAGTTTCTACTTTGTGCAAACTCTCAATGCCTATTGGTCACCCCATTAGAAAGAGTGGAGTAAACGATCATCTAGGGTATCTAATCAAGAAAATCATTATAAAAAGAAAAAATATTTTATTGACAGAAATGTAATAAAAGAATATATTTTCACTCTCTTCACGTTAGGTAAGTCAATTCATTTTCATCAATATTCTTCACGATAGCATTCAACCCATGTTGTAGTCGTGATATATACATTATATTTACTTTTGCAGCAAAACATAATTGTTCAGCTGACTTAAATTTACTCAATGATATAATGTATCTGCCAAACATCTCATCCCACTCAAATGTTAGTTGGGAATCCTTTCCAGTTTCAACTTCTACATTGGGGTCCCTTGTCTTCACAACATCACTATCAGCTCCTTCGAGGTGTTCAGTGTATAGCTACTCATTTTAAAAATATTTTATTGTTTATTTTTCTAATTTGAAACAATGTAAACTAATCAAATTCAATTTATTGATTGAGATACAAACTCTGTATCAGGTTTTTTATATCCACACTCAATGACAGAGTAAAAGCGTCCACGCCTATAATCATGCAACAATGAAGAATCATGCCTAACATTATAACATCCATATCAGCCTAAAAAACTATTAAAATTAAAATCCATATATCCATACAATAAAACAGCCATACAAAAAAACATTAAATAAAACACCAACCATACAACAAGACCTATAATCAATCATATAGTAACACACATGATCAACCGTATATCAATAAACAAAACCAGCACTACAATAACATCCATACATTCATACAATAAAAAATAAGATATAACACCAATACAGTAAACAATAAAACTCCATAAACATAAAACATCCATACAATAAAACATTAAGTAAAAACACTAATACAATAAGCAATAAAACATCCATACATTTAAAACATGTGTTGTTATCTGTATTATACCTTTCATTGACACAGTGATGTCATACCTATGTATCTGTCATTGATACAGTAATTTCCTACCTGTCTTCTCTCTTAAATTGATACAGTAATGTCCTACCTGTCTTGTACCTTTCATTGATACAGTAATGTCCAACCTGTATTGCATCTTTCAATGACACAGCAATGTCCTGCCTTTAATTTACACAATACTACTCATGTTGCTGAATCTGAGTAAGCAAATGCAGACTGAAACCATATGTCATCAAACAGTTCGTGGTAACGAACAGTAAGTAAGGAGCGACCCGGCTCAATAGTAAATGCAGACTGAAACCATATGTCATCAAACAGTTCGTGGTAACGAACAGCAAATGCAAATGCAGACTGAAACCATATGTCATCAAACAGTTCGTGGTAACGAACAGTAAGTAAGGAGTGACCCGGCTCAATAATAATCGCAACTCTAAAAAATGGTTGGGTTGGTTTCTTAGCTCTTGGTTTATTTTACATTTTTCCAACTCTTGCCTAACTATTTTATAAGTTTTCCTCATCCTATTTATGAATTCTTGTTTGTAATCTTCCGAGTTATTATAATACTGCCGAGATTCAATAATCTCATTATACGGAATTCTAAAATCACGACCAAAAAGTAAATAAAATGGATTGTCTTTGGTTGTTTCTGAATAAGCAGTGTTGATTACGTTAGTTAAATAAGGTAAGAATTGATCCCAGTCGTTCCTATTGTCCTTTGTATAAATACTTAGTACGTTCGAAAATATTTCATGCCTATTTGCTATTTTACCATTAGCTTGTGGGTGGTACGGAGCTGTCACCATTTTCTCTATATTAAGAAAACTCATTAAGTCTTTTGTTACTTTTGAAACAAAATTACCTCCGTTGTCACTCAAAATTTTATTGGGAATGCCAAATTGTAAAAATAATTTTGCTAACGCGTTACTGGTGGCATAAGCAACTTGATTTTTTAATGCTTTTGCAAAATTAAATCCGGAAAAATTATCTATAACCGAAAGAATACAAGTATGGCCTCTGATAGAAACAGGCAAGGCTCCGCTTGTTCCGTATAAGTCAAATGAGATAATATCGAAGGAGTACTTTGCTACCAGGACCCTTCCCATTGGAGGATTAGGAAAGCTGGGGGGATTTTTCTTAAGTTACACGCTTGGCATGTACTTACGAATTCTTTAAGTTTTGTCATTGCGGATGGTATGTAAAAATATTGTTTTAATTTATGGAACGTTTTCGTTACCCCTAAATGTCCACCTGTATCTGAATGAAAATATTCAAATGCAGGCACTATTAAGTTTTGTGGTAATACAGGTATTATTGAGGTTTGGTTTCTTTTTGTCTCAGCAGTCACAATTCTACACAGTATTTCTTCATCCAGATCATAGTAAAAATTATCTATCTCTTTTCTAAGAGTTTGGAATTTATCCGGTAACGCATCATCATTCACAAAATAATCAATTAGTGCTACACACATTTCGTCCTTTTTTTGCTTTCTTTTTATATTTTCCAAAGACAAGGGACAATAGTTAATCTTATTTTCTTTTACCGTGTGTTTAATTTTGTTTTTCTTACATCCATGTTTGCTCTTAGCATTTATAGCGTTAACTTTATTTTCCTCAGTTTCCGACGGAACATTTTCTGGGTATCTACTCAAAAAGTCACAAGCAGCATTTTGTTTACCTTTTAAATGTTCAAATTCGTAATTTAGGTCTTGGATTTTCATAATCCATCTAGCTAGGATTCCCGTGGGGTTTTTAAACGTGCGCAGGTACTGCAAGCTTTTATGGTCTGGTCGTAGTATAAATTTTCTACCAATTAAATAGTGTCTAAATTTGTCCAAGTGGTAGATTATAGATAATAATTCTAAGTTTGTGGCGGAATAACTACTTTCGCCTTTTGATAAGGTTCTTCTCGAATAGCATATCACTTTTTCTATTTTTTTTTGATTAGAAGGTCCTTGTAAAGGATCAGGGTTTCCTATGGGAATTATTTGCGAAAGAATAGCCACAATGCCTTTTGAACTAGCCTCGGTTTTAACCACAAATTCTCCGTTTTCGAAATCAGGAAGTGATAAAATTGTTTCAGAAGTGAGCGCCTTTTTGAGACGGTCTAGGGAAGTTTGAGCTTCCTGGGACCAGGTAACATTTTGGGAGTTCCCTTTAGTTAATTCTGTGAAGGGTTTTGCAATTTGGGCGTAATTGCGCACGAATTTTCTAAAGTAGCCAGTGAGACCTAAAATTCCCCTTAATTCTTTCATAGTTCTGGGGGGCTTGAGGTTTTCAACACATTTTATTTTATCAGGGTCTGGGGATATCTCTCCTTGGGTTACTACTACTCCTAAAAATTTAAGTTTAGGTTGAAATAAATTTACTTTCTCAGGCCGGCATTTTAAATTGCCTTGTCTGAACTTCTCGAACACCTTAGCTAACGTTGCTAAGTGTTGTTCAGTGTTTTCTCCCACGCATATAACATCATCAACAAAATGAATTATATTCTTTAATCCTCTTAACAGGTGCAATAGGGGTCTACATAGCGCGCTTGAACTTGTTTTCAGTCCAAATGGTACTCTTAAGTATTAATATGAACCACATTCAGATGCTGAAAATGCAGTTTTATGGACATCCTTTTCGGCTATTTTCACTTGGTGGTAGCCTTGGGTAAGGTCCAAAGAAGTAAAAATTTTGTTTTTGCTTGAAATTGAGTCAAGAATTTCATCTATTCTTGGTAGAGGAAATTTATCGGTAACTACTTGTTTGTTGAGGGCTCTATAATCTACTACAAGTCTAAGATCTCCATTCTTTTTTGGTACTAAGATCACTGGTGCACTATACGGACTTATACTTGGGCGTATAATTTCATTTTTTTCTAATTCATGGATTTTATTCTTTAACCACTCTTTGTGCTTATATGGCACACGATATGGCTGTTTCGCTACGGGATTACCAGTCGTTAAAATTGAATGTTCATAAAATGATATCAGCCCGATGTCATCTTCAGATGCAGAGAATACATCCTTAAAATTCCATAATAATTCGCATAATTTGTTCTTAAGTTCCTTGTCCATAATATGATCCATATTAAATTTGTTTAAAAATTGCGATTTAGTTAAAGGATATTTGTTATTTGAAGTTTTAATACCGTTAACTAGGTTTCTCTTAGAATTTTCCCATGTATTTAAATCAGTCTCCGTTAAAACTTGGATTTTAACTAAACACGTCCCCTTTTTAATTGTAATTGTATCATTTTCGTGATTATTAGTTACCCAAATAAAACCTTCTCCTTTGTCATAAGATATAATCTGTTCCTCGCATAACAGATTTTCGGGTATTTCAGATGGGGTCGCGAACCATATTTCGCATTTGCTAACCACTGGCTCAATCATCTGTGATATTTGAATTTTTTGCATCGTTTTGCGAGGGACTTTTGTTTTCCTTATTGCAAATCCGTAATATTTCTCTTTATTTCATTGTTTATTAGATTCATACTGACTCTATGCTGCACCATTGCGGCATCTTGCGGCGTCACGTTGGGTTTTACTATGTTTTTCCATAATTCCGCTATTTTCTTAATTTCGTTTGACCTGTACTGTCGCATATCTCCTATTTTTATTTTCGCAGATTCAATACTTTTATTATTTAAATTTACTTCATTTCTGCAATGTCTCTCGGGGTAATTGAACAAATTTCCAATTATGCCATATCTTTGCAAGACATGAGGTTCAAAATACTGCGACGTTATACCACCAGAAATTTTGTTTACTGTTACGTTGTCTTCGTAACCTCTGTTACGATTCCTTAGGGTAGAAATTTCTTCCCCTACCTTAGCTGGGTAGACAAGCCTCTCATTTGCTACGTCTAATAGTATTCTATTGGACCTTAAAAAATTTGCGCCAATGATTGCTTCATATGGAAAGTTATCGCATATTATAAAATTTGTCATAAAGGTTCTATTGTCTCTTTTTACGTTTAGGCAAATTGAACCTTTTGCGTTCAATTTATGGCCTGTCACACTCGTTAAATTGGGATTATTAGGGTTCCTCTGTCGCCTAATATGCAGAGGCAACATATTAAATACGCAAGAGTTTATGATACTAATCGTTGCACCGGAGTCAATCAAAGCCTTAAAATAAACATTTTCTACACAGAAATCATTAAATATAGGTAACTTGTTATTAATATCACTACAAGACGGCACTAATATTGTCTTGGACCTACTAAATATTCCGGGCACCCTCTGGGTCCAATTTATATTTCTGAGGGGCCTGAAACGTTTCCCTGAGGATTTATTTCATGTGTCGGTGCCTGTAATATATATTCAGACGTATGAGTTTCCGTATGCATATCTAATTGATTTACGCCTGTCTGTCTTCGTCATGTGTTATTATGGTAACGTGGATGTCTCGTGTCAGTGCCTCTTACTGGCGCTGACTGCCAATGCCGTTGGCTTGCAAAATTTTCAATTCCCATCGGCAAATTTTCTTGATTTCTATATTGCATTTTCGCATTATATTGGCTTTGGCGAGTATTTGGGTTTTCAAATCGGTAATTAATTTGTCTGTTGGGGGGGGTTATACAAATTTGGTTGGTACATGTTGTAAGGTACTGATTGGCGCAATCCCCCCTGGCTATAGCCTATTGCACGACCGGTGCTAGAATTTGTTCTTTCGAACAAATGGTTGCCGTAATTTTGCGTATTACCGACAGCAATTCTTGGTATGCGATTGGGGACATAACGGCTCTCTCTCGCGATATGTCCAACACGATTACAAATATAGCACCTTATTATTGTAGGGTTATTTTCGTTATTAGATTGTTTGACAGGCTGAAAACGTACTGTTTGCTGCCTAGCGGGTTCTTGCGTTTTACTTGTTTGTGGTACTGGGGAGTTATCCCTTGAAAAGAAATTGGGGGATGCCTGATCGCCCTTGAAGATTAGGTTCACGTTTGAATCGCCTAGGCTTTTTATTTTTGCTTTACTATGATTAGCGACCATCGTATCAACTTCGATCAATCGCTCTACCTCCTGAACTGCAAGATCCAACGTCTGAATATTTTTGGATATTACCACTCTATATAGTTTTGGGGGTAGCCCTTGCAAAAAGGTATATAGTATGACTTTTTCATACAGTTGCCCCGAACCACTTCCGTATTTTGCCTCTACAGAAATGCGTATATTATCAAGGTATTCTCTTATATTTTGTGAAAAGTCAAAGCTCACTGTTCCGTGTTTTAATTTATTTATGGAACTGGTTTCTATAAATCTATCTTTAAAAGCTTTTAATAAGTTGTCAACCGTATTTATTGGCAAGTTGGCGTTATTGCCTATGGTATGTTCAATCAGTTTTAGAAAGGTTAAGGCCTGGCCTTTTAATCGTAGTAGGAGCATGTCGACTAACGCTCCTAGGTCTGTTTTTGTTAGTTGTACAAACTGGGCCAATTGGATATTAAACTCGTCAATATCTGATTGACCATTGTACTCTGGTATAGATTTCGCTATTTCTATACTTTTCGTGACCAATTTCTGCACTATTAATAACTCGTTAAGGTCTTCCGACATATTTTTTTTGCGTTTTAATCAACGTAAAATAAATTTTATTTTTTCACTTAACCTATTTTGGGGGAGGCTATTATCTCCTTTAAGATGTCCAAAGGGTTTCCCTGTAGTAGCTTAGCGGTAATAGGCCTAATCACTTTACTTATATGTCTGTATCTTTCTAACAATTGAATTCAAATTATAAGGTTTATAGCGTAATTAGTCCGCAAGTATTCCTCCAATTTCCGACCGTGCCATTTGTAGCGATGAAAAAATTGGCTGGCTATACTAAGTATGGTACTAAATACTGACCGCGTTAAAGGCGATATTATGCCCAAAGGTCGTGAGGTTACACCTTGTAATTTCTCCGATAGCGCCGCTTATAGCACCAAAGATTGTGCCGTCGAGCCCTGCGCCACAACAATGGGGAGTGAAGTAACTTTATGACCGCGCCACCCTCAATTATTGAGAGAAAATAACATGTGTAGCCATATAATGTGACCTCTTTTTCTTGAGCTATCTGAAGATCCGATTCCCTGGGAACGTTACCTTGGAGATTTTGTGAACTAATTATCTATTACTAGGCTGGATCCAGACATATAAAATGAAATAAACACAGATACAAAAAGCAATAGATTTATTGAAACTTACATATTTAGGTGAACAGCAGTGGGTCACTCCAAATGACAATAATGGTGACCAAGATACAACATGAAAGAATTGCAAAGATCGTACGCCAAAAATTCTGTCCAAGCGGTCCTGATTCTACATTACGAATCCTTTCAAAAAGCATTTTTACCCCACTATCAAACGTAGCTCTTCAGTCCTGCGCTGTAAGAACTGGCTCATAATTGGCCCGAGTGGTCCAAGGATGCGGTTCTTTCGTCCAATAAATTCTTTTAAATATTTCTGATGATTCAAGCGTTCACACGGTTCTTACCATTTAAACTTCCTTAGAAATATTGTGCGTAGCATTTTTTTTACTAATTTTCTTAGCGAAATTCAAACCGAATAGCGTCGTTATTTGACTGAAGCTAGAATGCAATTTCTCTTTTTGCTGATTAAGAATTTAGACTCTTGGAAGCGGTATTTGAACTCAATTAGGGGACGTTTAATTTCTGTCTGAATCATCTTTAGAAGGAAAGAATCTTGTATTTTAAATATATCGCATTTTGCTCATGGTACAATACTTTTCAAGTGGAAATATTCTATCACTTACTTCATATTAGCTGTTTTATCATCCTTTGAAAAAAATACGACTTTATACTTACCCCAGTATTAAACATTACTTTTCAAAGTGTATTATTCTATAATTTCCCTCATATGGTTGTCATACCATCACTTAAAATATATTTATGAATGTATTAGTTTTGACTTTATGCATCCCCCAAATGCTAAACAATACTTTTCAAAAGGTATAATTCTATCATTTCCCTCATTTGAAGTATTATATCATCGCTTAAAATGTAGACGAGTTTATTAATAATTTTAAGCAAAAAAAAGAAAAGTACTACTACAAACATACTTTTTCTAATAGTAAAAACAGGACTAACATATCTATATCCTTCTCATTTTGTATTTCTAAAATATTAAATGTGAAATTTTTTGTTTTTAAATATTTTTCATGTCATTCTCAGACATGTAAATGAAGTTAAAAATTTCTATTTTTAAAAAAAATAAAAGTTCGAAGAAAAGTTCAAAAAAAATTAAACTTAAAAAAATATGTACAAAAATAGGGGGGCAAAAAGTTGGGGGAGGAGACCCTTGGAGGTTGGGGTCGTTGGTGGTTGTGGTCCTTGGTGATTAGGGTCCTTGACGGCTGAGGTCCTTGGTGGTTCAAATCCATAACCACCTCACTACTTAATTTCTAAGGTTTTCTAAGGATTGTTATGGATTTCTATATTATAATTCTCTTCTCGGTGCTTACGACTTTATTAACTTTAAGCATACTCGAATACTAAACAATATTTTATATAGGCAACACTCCTTACTTGGTACCTGTGTATTATACAGACCAGAGGGAAGAAGTGAAGCTAGGTCAATCGAATCAATCGACTTGTGAAAGGATGAATATATTCTAACATTTATGTCACTTGACGTGGGAGTAACCATTCCCTCAGACTTACCTTTAGTTGATAAGCAATATTAACCCTTTACCGCTTTCATTCAATTCATATAAAAAATGTTCTTATTAGTCTCATCTGGTTTCATCCCGTTATTCAAATCTTTTGTTAAAACCATTCAGACCAGAATTATGGAAATGAGATAGGCCTACCTTTTGATACCTGTACTAATGTATGCAATACTGGACAAGATCTGAGGTACCTTTAATAATAACTGGTTATGGAACGTGATGGTATGCCATCCAATGCATATTCAAAATGTGCAATCCAAATATGTTCCCTCGGACTTACCTTTTGTTGATAAGCAAGTTTCACCCTATACCACTTTCATTCACTTCATATAAAAAAAATTGTTCTTATTATTATCATCTGGTTTCATCCCGTTATTCAAAACCTTAGTTTAGACCATTCAGACCAGAATTATGCAAATGAGATATCTTTTGATACCTGAACTAATGTACGCAATACTGGACAAGATCTGAGGTACCTTTAATAATAACTGGTTATGGAACGTGATGGTATGCCATCCAATGCATATTCCAAATGTGCAATCCAAATGTGCATTCCAAAGTGCCGTTCAAATACATAGATAGCACACTACTTATGATATGGATTTTTTGTGCTGAGCTTTTTAGTTTATCTATGAAAAAACCCCAAAACTTAGATACTCCAGTCTTTTTATTATAAGAAACGTTTCTAAATCAGTGTTTCTTCTTACTTCTACGAATAAAGAGTTTGCATGGAAGGCTGGGAATTTTGTAAAAACAGAAAGAAGCATCAAATAACGCGAGGTGGTGGAGGAGCCCGTGCAATTTTTTTTTTTTTTTTTACCTAAGAAGGCGTTTATGTGCACTAACTTGTTAGTAGCAGTGGTTTGAGTAGGAATTTAGAAAGAAGGCTTTTATATGCACTAACTTTTTAGTAGTAGTGGCTTGACTAGAAATCATGCACTCTTTAAATACAATTCATATTACAGGCTTATCACGAGCCTAAAGCTTTCCCCCAATGACCGTATACCGATCCATATATGTCTTATATATCTTTTAAACATCCTTAAAACTCAAAATACTGACTTTTTTTCTCTCTCCTTTTCTTTTCAATTTTCTCTTTTTATCTTGATCATTGCTGAATTTTTGAAAAGATACTAAAACTATCTTCCATACTGTTTACTAATTTTACTAGTTAATTTATCAATTATTTCATTAATTTTACTAATTAGTTTTTAATACTAACAATAGCTCTAGTGCTTGATTGACTGAATTGTTTTAAAACTTACTGTACTCCTATAGTTGTAATTAATAGTTGTAAATAGTAATAATAAATCTAAATACTACTTGGTACTAAACAACCAATGAGCTAATGAACTATTAATTTAATAGCACCTTTTCTTTAGCTAACACAAATTTCTAAATAACTTATAGAAACAAAAATTTACAAATTCATATATTATTTACATTAATGTTTATATTTAGAACAATATCTCACTTCGTCTCGTCTGAGTCTCAAAATTCTTTCCAAGTTCACCCTGTTAAAGGGTCTTACATAACTATCAGCGCTTAAATAGAAACGGGCTTCGTTCTTTCGGAAAGTTTTATCAGCACTGCCAAGCATAATATACTCTTTGCCTATTTTAAGTCTGGGGCAAAAGCATTTTGCCCCTGCAGCCCATATATATTCTCTACTTAACATTGACACTGTGTTCTTATAAGATTGTAGCACTTCCACCTCGTATCTGATTTCATCTTTAATTACATCGTAATGAAGGACTTTTGCTTTTATACCTGAAAAAA
Source organism: Artemia sinica (assembly GCA_027921565.1). NCBI lineage: Eukaryota > Metazoa > Arthropoda > Branchiopoda > Anostraca > Artemiidae > Artemia > Artemia sinica. Next base: position 15,332,768 of record CM051269.1, on the reverse strand, counting down.
AAATTCATTAAAACTTGAAAATAAAGCATCAACTGTGCATAGCGATCCATCTATTGAGCTACACAATGGCTTGCCACTGATTGACCCTAGCCCCATCCACCATTGCCACTTTAGTTCAGCTATATGCATTGAGCCTAAGAGTGACACTGGTACGGCGTATTATTTTCGTCTGTGGTTACTAATATCAATAAACGCTGTTTTAATTCTTAATAAAATTGTGTATATTCAATATGTGAAGTCGCATCAACGTCCATAAATTTGAACTATTAATTTTTTGGTTAAATAAAAAAAAAAGTTTTTCTGAAAACAGGCGTAGCATTAGAACTTAAAAGTAACAGAAATTATTCCCTGTTTAATTGGGGCTGCCCCCTCATCAATCCCTCGCTGTTTACGCCACAATCTTAAAGTCCCTTAAAAACACTTCTCATTCAAATTTAGCAGCCCTTATGAGTCAGGAACCGTTCTTAAAGAGTTGTGACATAAAGTCAACTTTTAGGGTAAAGAGCGATGGATCGGGAAGGTAGCCGTCCCCATCCTGAAGGACTGATATGCTATATCGGTCCAAAATTTGCTTTTGTCGATATGTACATTAGAATGTAAATATTATTCCACGTCAAAATTTAGGTACAAATGATAACAGTGGACAAGTGATCACGTGCTGTTTCGGACCTGAGCCTAAAATACGCTTGCGATCTTTTGAATCAGTTTACAGTATTTCACATCAGTCATAAGAGGTCCGTACCATTTCATATCTTTTAATGTCAGGATAATAGATCCTGTAGCGTAGAAAGGTCTTCCGACTCCCGAGATAGAATTTCAAGTTGTTGCCCCCCCCCGTAGAAAAATCTTCATTTTTACGTCTTCCTTTCTTTCTAACAGATGGTAATAGCAACTATTTTGAAAGCAACATTTCGCGAAGACAACACACTGACTAGTAAACATGGAAAGCAGAAGGAAAACAGCCATTTTAGACGGATTTTTTTTTACCACTACAAGGATGACACCTAAAGAGGTCCCCCGCACCCCCCCCCCCTTCCTACACCGCTGTAGACTATTCGCATTAGGGCTTCCCGGGAAAATACGCTGTGCAGAAAGAATTTCTTAGAAAATCAAAAAAAAAACTAGGTATTTGGGAACTATATGGGAGTTTACAAGGAAACCAGTCACGAAAAACCCGTTTTTGACGGGTTAATTCAAGAGACCGCTATAGAGTAATGCAATGCATAGCGTGGTTTTCATTGCGTTACGATATTTAAACTGTTGTTTTTTGGGTTTAGGGGGGGAGGTACCTAGGTTAGATTGGGTTAGGTTACGTATTTGATATATGCTATGCTTTACCCACCCCCCCCCCCCCCCCACTAACGTGCAAATATATAGCCCAAATTTGTTTATAAACTATTATATATTCATCCTATTTTATTTTATTTCATTATCATTAGCCAAACTTGACTTTTAAACACCTGTTTAGCTTTTGTCAAAGGGCTTTGGCTTTCATACACCTTTCGGCAGTAGTGTAAAGTATTTAACATCAATTCGAGAAGCTTTTCCGGGTATCTCATTTCTTAGTTATTTGGGCATTTATGTGTCAACGATAGCGGTCCAGGGGGGGCTCTTGGGACTAAAGCTAGTCGTGGGAAAGGGGTCGTTTACAGGCCTGGAACTTCCGTTCCAGGAAATTTATATTCTTGGTTCATTTCTAAAGGCAGTCCATCTTTCGCCTTCGTCGTAGCTAGTTGTTCTTGTGCTACCTTATTTTCTCTATGTGTATTCTCATGTTATTTAATAAAGACCATGTACCAACGTTTATCGTCTATCTTTGGAATTTACGTCAACCATTACATCTGCCAATATTAAAGGGCATATAGAAAGAACTAAATAGAGGTTTACAGAGTGGTGACAGCAGAGGTTTACAGAGTGGTGGCAAGCGGTTAAAACTAGTGGAGCGTATATCACTAGTGGAAAACCTCCAAGTGACATTTGAGTGACCGTTATAAGTATTTACGACATCTTATGCTAAATACTGGCAACATATTGAAGAGTATTTCGCCCGCTACCAGACTGTGATATTGAGCTGCAAATACTACAAAAGACTGATTAATAAGACATCGAAACGTTACGAGCTATTGAACTTTCTTCTATTCAAAGCGCCTTCTTGTGAAACACTTTCTTTTAAATGAACATTTTGAAATAGACTGTTACATAATGCCTAATATGGATTTCCTCGCGATAGCTTCTACCTACTAATTCAAATTTCTACAACTGAGACTCTCCGGTTGATTTCTACCTTCACTTAGCCATTCTACGTTTGGTGTTTTTTTTTTTTTTTTACCCGATTTTATACAGTCGACGTGTGATCTACATTTGACAGTTTCCAACCAATGTTTAACATTTTTGAATTCGATAATCGAAAATTAATTCTCAATTGTGACTCCATTTGATGCTAGTGTTTTAATTGAGACCAACTGCAATTGGATTTGAGACATATTATCTTTCGTAAGTGATTTAAAACGGCTAAACAACCCAGTAAATTTTATTAGACCCTTGTCGTTAAAAGTGAAGTTTATTGCCCAAAATCTAGCGTCCGTAAATTAAAAAAAAAAAAAAAAAAAAAAAAAAAAAAAAAAAAAAAAAAAAAAAAAAAGGTGTTTAAGACCAATATTTAAATTTTTAGAGTAATTGCTTTTTCAAATTTTGATATCAATATGTCAGTTATTATTTTTATATTTGATCCGGCGGAATCTGGATATAACAAAAAGGTTGCTTTTGATTTTGTAAAACAGTGGAGGATAAATGGCATATTTCCATTTCTTTTATTTGACTGCCCTCGATTATAAATTTGTCAAGTTTAAAACGTGGATTACTTGTAGCATATGCCCCAGGCAAAATAGTAGGCAAAATGGTTGCAGAGTTTGTAGGCGTGGCTCAATTTAAGGATGAAAGGGCATATCTATTCTATAGAAGGATGCAAAAATTAGGAAGGTCATGTAGGGTGTCCTTAGAAGCCAGGGATGATGGTGTAGTCCTTGGAAGATTTGCTCTTAATTTATTCAAGGAGAGGATCGGACCGTCCTACAAACGGTATTTGTTAGAGAATAGTGCAATTTTTTTTTTTTTTTTTTAGGTGATGCGTATAAGGTTGCAATACAATATGAACAGATAGAACAGATAGTGGGGAAAGAAAACACGTCTTCTTTTTCCGATGAATTTCTTTCTGCGCTGACGAGGGTGAAATTTGGACTCAATGATAATGAGAAGGCACTGTGAGATGGTACTGATTCCTCGCAGGGCGGTTTGGCTACCCAGGAAAAGGGAGCTGGTTTTGAGGTCCCGTGGGATGGTACTGATGCCTCACGGGATGTTTTTTTTTTGTTGCACTGCGAGATGGTACTGATGCCTCGCAGGGCGGTTTGGCTACCCATGAAAAGGGAGCTGGTTTTGAGGTCCCGTGGGATGAGAAAAAAAAGGTGGAAAGGGGGCTGGTTTTGAGGTCCCGTGGGATGAGAAAAAAAAGGTGGAAAGGGGGCTGGTTTTGAGGTCCAGTGGGATGAGGTTGATGCCTCACGGGATGGTTTTAATGCGTAGCGCTAATAGTTATGTAGAGATATCAACAGCAGTACTGCCATTTGTCGAACCACAAGTTAGTAGAGAAAAACCAAATAGGTCTAAACCGAGGCGTTCCGCAGCAATAAAACCCCGAGGATTTTATTGGGAATAATATCTTAACGTCATTGCATGGTATGATTTTTAAAGTTTCTGCAATTTCATTTATTTGTCGCTGGTATTTTCAGGATTAATTAGCCTTTCCCGGTCTTTCCTTTTGCCCTAATCCGTAGTTTATACATAATCCCAACTTTCCTTGTCCTCATCAAATTCAGGGGATGGGGAACAAGTCTATTTTAAAGTATACAAAGAAAAATGAAGTGTTAAAATATCCAGTTTCCGACTACTGTTGTTAGTGTGGTTCGTTTATACTATGTAAGTTTTTATTTATGCAAGTATTGTGTAGTGTTTGTATTATGTAATTGTTTACTAGTTCATGCTGTAGAATGTTAGTAGGTGAGAAGTGAATAATTTGGGAAGGGAATGTTTTGAATTCAATTAAAGTTTGGGGGTTTAATGAGAAGGGGATAATCCAAATTTTGGGAAATTTAACTAAAAACAGGGGGGAGAATCTGTAAAGTATTTAACATCAATTCGAGAAGCTTTTCCAGGTATCTCATTTCTTAGTTGTTTGGGCATTTATGTGTCAACGATAGCGGTCCAGGGGGGGGGGGCTCTTGGGACTAAAGCTAGTCGTGGGAAAGCGGTCGTTCCCAGGCCTGGAACTTCCGTTCCAGGAAAGTTATATTCTTGGTTCATTTCTAAAGGCAGTCCATCTTTCGCCTTCGTCGTAGTTAGTTGTTCTTGTGCTACCTTATTTTCTCTATGTGTATTCTTACGTTATTTAATAAAGACCATGTACCATTACATCTGCCAATATAAAAGGGCATATAGAAAGAACTAAATAGAGGTTTACAGAGTGGTGACAGCAGAGGTTTACAGTAGTATATGAAGAAAAAAAAACATTGCTGGAAAACTATTAGCTACACATTAAAGTAATGACCACCTATTTTTAATCACTGAAGCTAAAATACATTAGAGATTTTTCTCTAATGGGTGGGGGGGGGGGGTTGTACCAGCCCCCATCCAAAAAAATTCTTAGTAAAACCGCCCCAAAAAAAAAATCCAGGATACGACCTTGGTCATATCAAATTATCACTGAACAAATACCAAATTCCGATTGAAATTTTTGAAATATCAGAAACACCTTTCTGGCTTTTGTCACAAGGCTCACAAAATATAGGCTAGTAACTGCCAGCTGGGATGGACATCGAAGCCAAAATATATTACAGATACAGATGTAACGTATCTGTTTATGCTAGTCGCATCAGTCTCATATCACACCTTTAGCTCCCATCATTTCACATTTGTTTCGAAAGTTAGTTCATGTTAATACATAGCAGTTTTAGAGATCATTCATATCAGTAGGATTAACTAAATTAACTGACAAAACCGCCTACAGAGAAAGATATTTTCAGAAAATCAGCAGTGTCAACTGAGGAGAGATAAACCCCATATTTTTTAAAATACTCTTTTTTGGAGGGGGGGGGGCATTCTTACTGAAAAATGCCTCATTTTTGTATTTCCATAAATAAGAGTTTGGCCTTTGTCACACTGGTAGTTTATATTAGGCATAAAAAATTACTGCAAAACAAAAACTAAGTTACAAATAAAGGTATTAGCCACATACATAAACAAATTTTCCAATCAGTTTACATCATTTCATGTTAGTCATAATGGACTAATATTATATCATATTATTAATTACAGATATCAATGCGTCACACAACAAATCATTTATTCAGAACAATTTTTTTTTTAATCGGGATCAACTTTTCAGCTTTTTTCATAACGCTTGACTGTCATGTATCTATTTGTGATGGTTTTTTAGACACCAAAATTGCTACTAACCTAAAATTTTGTTACAAGTTATAGCATTGGGCACCTAAGGCTAAAATACATTAGACATCTTTTGTATCAGTTCCTGGGATCACTATGCAAATTCCTTATCGTAGTTGAATACATACTGAATTTTAATTATGGTTTTCATTTTGTGTGTATACAAGTTGTTTACTTATTTAATTGAGTATTTATGCAAAATAGGTGGAAGTTTATGAGGTGGGTGGATCATATTCATTGATTTTAAACACATTAACAAACTTTCGGCGGGCAAAATTCTTTGTACGCCTATCGTTCAGAGATCATATACTGTAGTTTTAAATAACCTTAAGGTTTTGTTAATTTAAAGCCGCAAAGTAATTAATATTTATCCTCATTAATCACCATTGTAGATATACCTAAAGGTTCCAAAAAAGTAGCCTAATTCTACGCTTCATGTTTCCTTTGATTTTTGTTCCCCTGTATGGAGATATGACATGGCCGTAACAGGACCACTAATGGATCCACTGTTTTAGCCAGAGGCTGTAACCTGTACTTGTTTCTGTTTTTTTTTGTGTGTGTTCCTTGGTTAAAGGGACGTCAGTTAGAGAGAAGAACCCCCCCCCCCATTTTGAAAAACGCCTTTTATGGGCGTATTTCATTAAAAACACCTTTTTGGGGGGTATTTTAACTGAAAATTGTCCTCTTTGCTTGTCTGCAATGAAAAAAACACAATTTGGGAAAATTAATTTTGCCCCTCCTCTTCTGTAAGTTGATGCAACTTGTTGAATTTTATTCTAATTGTTAAATGGGACGAACGTTTTTTTTTGTATTTGTATGATATACCAACTACCACTCAAGTTGTTCATGCATGGAAGCACTGTAAACCGGTTTTTTCGCTAGTTTCTTTCACCTTAGCGTGAGAAAAGACAAAAAGAAGTGACAAAATAGATGGGAAATATATAGCTTGGGCTATATATTTGCACATTCGGGGATGGGGATAGGGATAGAGTACTTAGAGAGTTTGAAGTCAGAAAATAATTCTTATTTCATAGCATGTAGAATAATTTTAGCTAATACATTTTGCATGTACACCCGCTGTAATTTACCCCCCCCCCCTAATGTGCCAATATATAGCCCAAATTTGTTTTTAAAGTATGTTTTTATTATATTTAGATATATTTTATCAGGATTAACCTAACTTCACTTCTTGAGTGGTAGGGGGTATATCATACAAGTAGCCTACCTTTTTTTCTACTTTAGTTTTCTCTTCTTTTCTCTTTTTTTTATCTATAGTTTTTAAACACCTTCTTAAGGTCTAATGAGCTTAAGCTAATGAGCATAAGTCCTCTTTAGATAGTGTATATCCATATTTATCAACCCCTCGAGTGCCTTTAAAAGCATTTTCCTTTATCCTTCATTATTGGTAAGAGCTGCATAGAGAAAAAGTAGCTAAGTAGTGTAAGTAGCTACAAAATTCGCAGGCTGATGAACTACAATAATAAAATACTAGTAGGATCTTTAATGCTTATGAATATGTTCTCATCAACCGCCACTTCCGTTTTTTAACATGTGAGGTGGCGTGAAGGTGGTCAATTTGGCAAATTATACCAAGAAATTCTAGTACTTAGCGTTTGTCTTATTATAAATTATCCTTACACCAAGATGTATTGTTATACCAAGTATTCTAGTATTCTTATACCAAGGTGGCAATTTGATGTGAATTTCTCGTCTTTATTATTTTTGCAGCAGTAGCTGCAACCAAAGACTGATTAATTTATAATGGACTACAGACAACAAGTGTTTTCACGAGCTTCATATGCTTGGTTTTTCATTGTACCAGTTAAGGTTTCCTAAGGTGCTTGAAGCAGGCAAAACTGGTTTTATTAATTTATGATCTCTAAAATTATGGATTGATTACCATTGTTTCCGCCAATCGTGGTAGATGCTTGGTGACAATTTACCTGGTCGCACATTTCAATGGTTTTTTTTTCTATAATATCTGGCATCCATATGAGTAATAAATCTACACCTACAATCTAGTAAAGGGCAAACAACTGTCTCATCGTAGCCTATAACTTTGTAACATCCTCCATATTGAATCACCAAAGACCTATTGTTCCTTTACCATTCTATCCGTAAGCAACCCCTAAAATATATTTTTAAGGAACCCCTCTGAATAAATAGATTAATTTATGGCTTTTCATTACAGTTTCTGTGGTTTCGTAGCAGAAACCACAGGAAGTGTAATTTCTCGTAACCTTATCTCGAAAGGAGAAAACACTGGAACTTTTCTCTCGTAACTTTGATCATTTTCCTGATTGAGAAGTCTCGAGACTTTATGGAAAAACTTTTTGAATTCCCTTTTGGATAAAAATGCCTCCACGCACTTTGCTTCCTCAAAAAAATAATAATAATAATAATAAAATGGATGCCTCTGAAGTTGCTTCACTTCTCAATTCTTTTGTTGCAAGATTTCCGATTAATAATCAAACTGATTAATTAGTTACCGCATAACGTGATTTGTATTTTTTTAAATCCTAATCATGAACTCTTAATTATTGACAGAGAAGTTTTTTAGGCATTAAATACCAGAAATTCCATCTTCTCAAATCATTTTTATATTTTAGGCGGATTTGAACATGAGACCACCGGCTAAGAAACATAGAGTGAGACTTTAAAAAAGGTCTACTTTGTTTCTTTTTTTTCAGAAAGCTGAAGCAAAATTTGCTTTCTTCTGAACATTTCTTGAACTGCTCCACTTTTTATCTTGCAAAGCTAAGTTGCAGACCAATTATCATGTTTGTTTGATTGGCTAATACATAAATATTTTTTTTAACGCTTTTAATTGAGGGGATTCGTCACCTCAATGGATCACCATATCTCGTCCATTATGACTTTTTTAAGTTTGCGAGGCTAAACTATTTAAAATTGATTGAGCGGTCTTGGTATAACTTGCAGGGTTTGGATAAAAGATTCGAATAAACTTATAAAAACCAATTAACTTCTCTAGTTTTGTACCAGAGATAGAGTATATTAGTTTTATTAAAACTTGTATCATTGGAAAGCATTTATTTCGCTGTTTTTTTTTTTTGTTTTTTTTTATTGTACGGAGCAGAACTCACGTTTTTATTTCAAGAAAGGGCAGAAAGGACAGCTTTGGAATTTCCCAGTGGTTCTAACTGCATTGATTGAAAACCTTGCCGATACAGGGGACGGATAATTTCAGCGTCTTTTAAATAAAATTTCATAGTCAACCCACAAATTTCGAGCAGATTTCGATGGTGGCTAGTCTCCTGGGAAAATTTCCTATGGGGTTTTTCGTCTTCGAGACGGTTAGCCAATGCTGAGGCTCGCAAATGAATTTGAAATACTGAATCTCTTAAACTTTGGCCGTGAGGAGGGCTAGGTCTTCAAATAAAATTTCGTCAAAGATAAATTGTCGAATAAAATCACATAACCGTTTACACGCATGGCGTTCAAAATACAAGCAACGCTTTGGGTGTTGGTTATTTCGAATGGGATGGTCTCAATATGAATAATTTTAAGAGACATTTTTTCGCATATGAGCTGGAATGATAGGATAGATAATATAGAAAACTTTAATTTTATTTACTGAAAGATTTGCCATATACAAAAAAGTGTGAAATTAAAAAAACAAATCTAAAAATAATATTTATGTGTCCAAACACAGCTAAACTCAAAATCACCTTTTTCCCTGTTACCCAAAAAAACTGATACTTTTAAGCTAGAAATGAAAGCATATGGCAGTTATGAGATGTTACATAAATATTTAAGATAAAATAAAATTGTGTCATGGCCAAACCGAACTTTTATTTTCATCCTTTAAAGATCCGTATTTTCCATATAACTGGGCACAATAATAGTTTTAACTATATTCTTAGATACCGTATTTGGAGATAAAAGCGTTCGTTTTATTTTTTTTTTTTTTCAGCATAAGCACTAACTAATGACATTCGAACTTGAAACCACCAACTGAGGTTCCGTGTTCTAGACTGTATGGACTACTTACCAAAATCGCTTTTACAAAAAATTTTTCTCGCACTTTGTTTTCTTCTACAAGAGAATGAACAATATTGCTCTTCCTTTTTTACTTTCTTTACTTTTTTGGCTTTTGTCTTTCTCCCTTTCTTGAATAGTTTCTCTTCCCAGTTCTTATCCTGCAAAACCCAAGTTGCAGACCAGCTATCAGGATTTATTTCATTTGTCAACACGCCATAACGTGACTTTCTCTTTTTTGGCATAAGCACTCTATTTTTTAGCGTCGGAAACTTTTGATAGGTTCTGTTACCAAATGTGTAGTACATCTTTCCGGCACCACTTTTTCTAACTAAACTAGCAGCAGTTGGCAATGCTGGAATCAAGCTGGCAGTAGTGCCAGGAGGCTTTGCAGTTGTCGTGGTAGTTGCTTTTGGGGTAGTTTTCTTCGGTTTAGTTTGCACTCTTTTAGCAGATGACTCTTTGAAAATAATTGGTGGTGGTGGTTTATGTTTCAGCAGCTTTTTACTGTTAGTATCTTTGGGTATCCAATATTCGTAGTAGACACCGGGATTCTTCGAGCGCTGAAGCAACTGAAATAGAAAATGATTTAAACTTTTGGCTGTCACCTGGCTGCATTCCTTATGGGTGTATCAAATGGCAACAAAACACCAACACCCATGCGGGCAGAACTATTTTTTAGTTGTACTTTGTGCACATTCTCGCCAATTAGAATATTCTTGAATGGAGCGCAACACTCTTTTTGATATTTGTACTTCTCTTGATATTGGCTTAGCTCTTTGGCTCTGATTTTGACTCTTTTTTTCTTGAGGCTCGGATGCGAGGGTACGCCTCCATTTATATATATTGAATATCAGTATTTCACACTGAAGCAAAAAAAAAATGTTTATTTTTTTTTTTTAATCTAAGCTATCCTCTTCTAATAAAGTTTTGTATACAGAAAATAAAAGCAAAAACTAATACAAGCAATAACTAAAATAAGTTAGCTAATTGGTACACCTGCTATAACATGCTCGTTGTGTAAAAACCATTCAGTTATCCCCTCAAAATATTAGAAAGTTTGAAATGAGAACTATTCTATCAAGGGACATTATAGTTTTCGAAACGCTATTATATCAAAGTTTATCTTTTGAATGTCTATATTTATATATATATATATATATATATATATATATATATATATATATATATATATATATATATATATATATATATATATATATATATATATATATATATATATATATATATATATATACTATATATATATATATATATATATATATATATATATATATATATATATATATATATATATATATATAGTTATATGCTGTAACTATAATGTTAACTTCGTTAAGCGAACAGACTATTCTAGTACCTATTCGGCGGTATCACATAATTGTGACCGAATTGAAACATTTGCAAATACCGTATGATCTGAAATGAAAGAAGCCTCGAAAATCTGATAAATAGAAGCTTTTGAATATTACAAAATAGGATTGTGTTATTATTGTGCTTTCTTCAGAAGTTTTGTATACAGTCAATGATTTTATCTAGCCACGTTAGGGGGGAGGGCATTACGATAGCGACTAATATATTTGGTAAGAGTGATAAATATGGAACATACTGGTGCCACTATGCTGCTGGCAAAGTTGTTCTAACAAAAATTATTTCTTGTTTGAGGGGGTTGCCCCCTCCTCAATACCTTGCTCCTTACGCTCAAGTTTGATTTTGACCCGATTCTTTAGGAACGATTCCTGAAACCCAAGGGCCGTTTAATTAGCATAATAAGCATTTTGAAAAGCTCTAAAATAAATTGAAAGAAAACCGAGACATTACAAAAATTGAAAAAAAGATAAGACAAGACAAAAAAAAACAAAAAAAAAACACCTCAACTTTGTGGGACGCTTCAAAAATCGCTCAAAAACTATGACAATTGTATTACTTTCTCTACTACACTCTAAAAAACCTAAAGGAAATAAACCTTCACTATCTATTAAAAGAAGCTCAAATCAATCACTCCCTTGATGGCACAAAAATGAATCTGTTATTATAAAATGTCAAATTATGAAGAAAAGGCAAATATATTTTATATAGGACAATATTTTAAAGACTCGCCTTCAGCGATGACATTTTCTAATCGAAAGTTATAAAGCTAGCAAAATTGATGGTGGTGCTTTCTAAATAGTCTTTCTTCATTCATTAGATTACCTGATAGCTACTCTATATATATATATATCTATATATATATATATATATATATATATATATATATATATATATATATATATATATATATATACAGCAAAGATACCTAGAAAATTCACAGGCAGCTGAAATACCAAAATGTAATGAAACATCAGTAGAAACTCCTAGCTTAGGAATTTGCTCTCATCAATACCCACTCTCCTTAAGCGCTGTTTAACGTGCACTTTCGCGAAAGCGTATTTCAGTAAAAGCATCTTGATATTGGTTTGAAGTTGCTTGAAGCCAATAACAAAGATCGTAGCAGTAAATTTATTTTCATTATAACAAATTTTTAGGATGTTCCATCCGAAGTTTATGCAATGGATCCATTTCTGGTAGATCTGACATACAATAAATCCTTTGGAATATTAATATTCTAGATTAGTTCTTTTTAATATTTTTGCTTTAGCGGAACTCTTAAAACAAATAATGTTCAACAATATGAATCGATATACAAGACTGATACAAGTGCTTACTTTATCACTGAATTTTTTGAGTTCTCCCCATGTTCCACCGAAGGGAAATCTATAGAAGCGACATTACTAGCCTCAAACTCATGGATCCGTTTGACATATCTACTACTAATAGATGGTTTACTATCTACCACTATTATATATCTACTACTATTAGTTGGGTAGTTGGGTAGCTGGTTTATTATTAAATTAGGAGTTATTCTATCCCCATTTCTATGGATTATTTTGATGGACTTTATCTTAAGGAGCACAGCAAAGGCAATAGAACACAGAATAAAATGGGGAAGGAAAACTTTTCTGGACATAGATTATGCTGATGATTTAAGCATCCTAGATGAAAGTGTTAGCAAATAAATGAATTTTAGAGGTTTTGCCAGTTCAAGGTGCAAAAATAGCTGTGAAAATTAATATTAAGAAGAGTAAGTTATTAAGGTTAGGAATAAGCGAAGATGAAAAGGTGACGTTGGGTAAAATAGTGACGAAGACCACACTGCCTTTCCATAGCAAACAACAAAAGCACGAAACACAATAGGGAAATCTTTTTGTAAGACAGTGGAGATAATTTGAATGAATATTCGGCCCTATGTCCAAGGACCGTCCAAAGCAAGACAAAAAATATAAAAAAAAGTCTCACAACAGCAAGCGACCAATAAAACCAAAAATTATTTTTTTTTTTTCAAAGCAGTCCCAGCATCCTTACTTTAGTTAAGTTAAACCAGGACTGATAAAAAGTGAGGTAAAACAAGGCGATTCAATGAGATGAAAGAAAAATAATTAAATATCATTTTTAATTAAATTTGTGTATAGAGCATTTAGTGTATAATCCCCCAAGTCCCTATTTAAGGAAATATTATTATTAATCTTAAGTCTGATTCCAATTGCTTCTCGGACTACCTGTTTTATGCCTAGGTCATTGCTAATAAGGGCAGATTCACCAAAAAGAATATTCTGGCTAGGATTTTCAAATACATGGCTGCCTAAAGCAGAATCAAATGAAACATCTTAGCCACAATATACTTTTTGATGAATCCGCCCTTATTAGTAATGACCTAGGCATAAACCAGGTAGTCCGAGAAGCAATTGAAATCAGACTTAAGATTAATAATAATATTTCCTTAAATAGGGACTTAGGGGAATATACACTAAATGTTCTATACACAAATTTAATTAAAAATAATCTTACAAAATATTTTAAAAACCAATAGACATTAACACAGAACCGGTCACAAAAAGACCTTTGAGGTTAGCTGCCAAAAAGGCTGGATTAGCAATAAGAACGTGTTTAAAATTATTTTTCTTTCATCTCACTGAATCGCCTTGTTTTACCTCACATTTTATCAGTCCTGGTTTAACTTCACTGAAGTAAGGATGCTGAGACTGCTTTGAAAAAAAAATTGGTTTTATCGGTGGCATGTTGTTGTGAGTCTTTTTTCTTTTATATATTTTTGTCTTGCTGGTATAATTTCCTGAACTTTAAACTGCGTGGAACAAAATGGCTATCTCAAAATTGTGATTGGATGTGCAGGGGGAAATGGTGGGCATGGAAGGGGTGTTAGTTGCCTTCCAATTACTTTTGATTATTAAAAAGGGCACTAGTCATTTCAATTTCCAATCGAATGAGCCCTTTTTGAAGTTTCTACGACAACGCGTTCTATAAAAACCTTATATTCCCCCAAGGCACAACTTAAAACCCTTGTCCTGAGGACTGTGGGGGGGGGGTTGTCATCCTCAAAGGCCTAATTTCCAGAACTTAAAACTAAGCTGAACAAAATGGCTATCTCAAAATTTGTATTGGATGTGTTTCGGGAAATCGTGGGCGTGGAAGGGGTGTTAGTTGCCTTCCAATCCCTTTCGACTATTAAAAAGGGCACAAGCCACTCCAATTTCCAATTGAATGAGCCCTTTTTGAAGTTTCTACGACAACTTCTTCGATACGAAGTTCCCTGCTCTAAAGGAAAAAAAAATAATACATTGTGCCAACATCGTTCTTATATGCCCTCAGGGCATAACTTAAAACCCTTGCCCTGAGGGTTGTGAGGGAGTGTCCTCCTCAAAAACACATTTTCTATCTGGAAATGAACTACGCTGAACAAAATGGATATCTCAAAATTTTGATTGGATGTGTTTGGGGGAATTATGGGCGTGGGGGGGGCGCTAGTTGCCCTCCAATCACTTTCGACTATTAAAAAGGGCACTAGCCACTCCAATTTCCAATCGAATGAGCCCTTTTCAAAGTTTCTACGACAACTCTTTCGATAATAAAAAGCTGTGATAATAAAAAGCTATGGATAAAATTGCCGAGGATCTGGAAGATGCAGATAGACGGCATTTTACTAAAATATAGTACTGGCATGTTAATACATTGAGAGGGAATAGTCAATCTGGACTTGTCCCAATTAAAGATAGGACTGGGGCGACAATTAGTGATAAGGAAAGAGTTAAAGAGAGATGGGCCGAACATCTTGAGAATATGCTAAACCGAAATAGAGTTGCAGGAAAAGATATAGAGTAAAATGAAAAAAAAAATTGTGATACCTTGGGTGTGAAGGAAGATTTGTCTTCCGAGGAAGAATTAGCGACAGCACTAAAAGGATTAAAAGATAATAAGGTCCCAGGTGCTGATACTGTGTTAAATGAGTTTCTTAAATATAGTGGTTCTGAGGTCAGAAATAAGCTACTGAAGACTATGAATATGATTTTTGAAAAAGGGTAAGTAGCTATTGGTTTTAGGAAAACCCTAATTAAACCACTGCATAAGAAAGGTGATAAGAGTGAGTGGGGTAGTTATCGAGACATTAGCCCCCCCCCTATGTAGGTAGCAAATTACTTCGTACTATGATAATTTTTAGACTGAGAGCTGCTATAGACAAAGTGATAGGAGACAACCAGTGCGGTTTTAGAAAGTATAGAGGATGTTTCGACCAAATTTTCACTGTTAGGTTAATAATTGAGAAGTGCCTGAACTATCATACACCTTTGGTTCTCAGTTTTTTATATTATAAGCAAGTATTTAAGTCTGTTGATAGAAGAGCTTTAGCGAAGGTCTTATCCTTGTATGGCATACCAGACAAATGCATTAAAGTGATTAGTGCTACGCACGAGAATAACACTGCTGCGGTTAAGGTAGGAAATGAGGTTAGCAGCTGGCTTCGTATTTAATTAGGAGTTAAGCATGGCTGCGTTCTATCCCCATTTATGTGGATCATTTTGATGGACTTTGTCTTTAGGAGCACAGGAAAGGCAATGGGAGAACAGGAATTCAAATGGGGAGAAAAAACTTTCCTGGGCTTAGATTATGCTGATGATTTAAGCGTTCTAGATGAAATTGTGAGCAAAATCAATGAACTTTTAGAGGTTTTCCAAGCTCAAAGTGCTAGAATAGGTTTGAAAATTAATATTAAGAAGACTAAGTCACTAAGGCTAGCAATAAGTGAAGATGAAAAGGTGACGTTGGGTAACGAAAAGATTGATCAGGTGGATGGCTTCACTTACCTTACTAGTACTGTTAGTACAGACGGTGGGAGCGGCGAAGATATTAAAAATAGAATAGCCAGGGCTCAGGGTGTTTTTTCAAAGTTGAAAAAAGTTTAGAAGAATAGGAAGATAAGTCTGCAAACAAAGATTAGATTATTGGAAGCTACAGTAATGACTGTGGTTAAGTATGGTTCAGAAGTACGGGCGTTACGAAAAACGGAGAAAGATTTGCTAGGTGTTTCCAGTGAAATTGCCTATGGATTGTTTTGGGCAACCGACTGACTGACTTTATCTTAAATAATAGCCTGTACAAAAATTGTGGTTTTATCCCACTTTCTATGGCTATAATGAGAGAAAGCTCTAGATGGTTAGGGCAAATTCTGCAGATGAAGGATGACTAATTACGAAAGATTGTCCTTTTCAACGAACCGTCTAGGGCTAAACGAAAAGCAGGTCATCCTTAGATAGGGTGGAAGGATGTCTTAAGAAAAGATTTAAGGTAAATAGAAGCTTCCTGGAATGGTGTAAAGAGGGAGGCTTAGTATAGATTGGGATGGATGAGGAGCGTGCATAGCTGTGTCTCAGGCGGTTTGGTGTAGCGGTAAGTTGTTAGTATAAGTGGTAGTAGTAATGCTACAACAACCACGAACCCATCATAGGCCAAACTGTCTGAAGTCTATGCAACGCGCAGTGGTTTCAATTCACAAAAATTTTAGAAGGGGAGAGAATACGTTTTTCAAAATCTAGGGGGGGGGCAAATTTGTAGTTTTATTCTCAATGGAATTACCTAAAAATGCATTTTTATACGTAAAAGAAGGCATACAAAAGAAAACATGCAGTACCCAGGTATGTCATTCGGATTTTACTTCTGAGCCATCTTTATAAAATCATAAAAGTCCTTCTATAATTATATCCTAGTTGTCACGGATGTATTGACGAAGCTCATTTCTTAATGTTTGGAATTTTGACCAAGATCAATTTTTTTCCGTAAGATGAAATTCAAAGTTTTTGGTCTTACAGGAAGTAAAGAGGCTAGTTATTTTATCAACAAAAGCGAGAAATTCTCAGTGTAGTATCTTGATCTAACTGTAAGTTAGTAAAATTTGATTCTTTTATTTGTTTTGTCAGCAAATTTTATCCAACAAGGTCAGGAAAATCCAAGTCTCGGTCCAAAGACAAGGACCTCGTTTGGTATCCCAACAGTCATATGCTGATCTTGGCTGGGAACTTCAATCTACTATAAGTGTCGTTACTAGCCGATTTTTTTTAGGGGGAGGGGGCTAGGGATTTTACCGACAGGCTGGTTATTTTTACCGACTGTTTTTGTCAATAATTAGCATAATGTCCGTTTCAAATACAATATGTAAAATCACTGCGCAAGTCGGTAAAACTGCGCCATTTACCAACCGAGATTTAGATTTCGGTACATATCATGTCACTATTTTAATGCTGTTTGTTTAACCAAATGAAAATTGTGGCCCCATCCGTAAAATCATGGCAGGAGTCGGTAAAACTGCTGCGTTTACCGACCAAGTTCAAAATTTCTGTAGATGACATGTCAGTATTCTTGTGGACTTTATTAAACTGAACAAAGAATTTTAGTGGCGTCGGAAAAGTCGTGGAGCTTCGCGCCACGATTTTACCGACTTATTTTGTTTTTATCGAGTGACCAAAAACATTAGGAGGGAGTCCCACCCCCACCCCCACCCCCACATGTGACGGCCCTGTCTACTATCATGAACTGTTAACGTGCTCATATATTCCAAATCGTTCTGGGATGATCCTTCTGACCAATCATTTACCTCCATTCACAGAACATACAGGGCCAAGAGCGGAAAAGTGCACTTGCAAAAAGAAAAAAATTAAACGAAGGTGGGAGAGATGGAGACTTGAAAACAGCCCGAAGACGCACTATCGTTACACTCCCATCATAGCGAGAATGCTTGCTTAGGTAAATACCAAAAGCAAAGGACTCAGGAATAGTATAAAGGACTCCAACTACATGCAGATATTACGGCAAAGAAATATGATCCGCCACCCAGGACTTTCTGTTACAGATCCAGAAGGAATTACCTTGGGGAAACTCAAGGTCAACGACGAGAAGACGCAAATTGGAAAAATTATTTCTGGTTAGTGCAGTTAACTGACACCAATTTGTGCTATGGTGAAACAGTTAACAACATGTTGCTACCACAATTGTGCTTATTTATCCACAAATTCAAACCGTCTTGTTCTTAAAAGGACTTACGCCAGAAACATTAGGTACTGGATCGCAAGATGTATCAGGATGGATGATGCAGAGAGTTTCCATGGGAATAATTTTCTGTGTGAGGGGGATTTCCGGAGATGAACTTTCTAGGGGAAGTTTTACACTGGGGAGATTTGACAGAACTCCTCCTATACGAAATTCTTTTTATTTGTCTTACTTTCTCTTCAATTTTGAATGTGGAGATATTCCGGGGGAAATTTTCAGCGTGTTTGGATTTCCAGGAAATAATTTCCACGGAAGGGGGGATTTTCGGAGCGATCGAAAAAACGATTAGAACTCAAATTCTTTTCAAATGAAAGTATGCTAAGGAGAATTTTTCAGGCTCAATATTCTGCAAGAAATTTTACGGAGGGGGGAATTTTCAGCGAGGATGAAAATTGTCCAGAAGGAGTTTTACATGGGGGGAGTGTCTTTTGCGTGAGAGAAACTTTCCTCTCATGGAGGAGCTTCCCGTGAGGTGAGGGAATTTTCCAGAGAGAGTGACCCAGATTTACAGGTAGTATTTAAAACACGATCAGAAATTAAATAAAAAAACAAGATTTTTCAACTGAAAGTAAGGAGCAACATTAAAATTCAAAACTAACAAAAATTATTTCTTGTTTGAGGGGGTTGCCCCCTCCTCAATACCTCGCTCCTTACGCTCAAGTTTTATTTTCACCCGATTCTTTAGGAACGATTCCTGAAACCCAAGGGTCGTTTAATTAGCATAATAAGCATTTTCAAAAGCTCTAAAAAAAAGATTGAAAGAAAACCGAGACATTACAAAAATGAAAAAAAAGATAAGACAAGACAAAAAAAAAAAAAACAAAAAAAAAACACCTCAACTTTGTGGGACGCTTCAAAAATCCCACAAAAACTATTACAATTGTATTACTTTCGCTACTACACTCTAAAAAACCTAAAGGAAATAAACCTTCACTATTTATTAAAAGAAGCTCAAATCAATCACTCCCTCGATGGCACAAAAATGAATCTGGTATTATAAAATGTCAAATTATGAAGAAATGGCAAATATATTTTATATAGGACAATATTTCAAAGACTTGCCTTGAGCGATGACATTTTCTAATCGAAAGTTATAAAGCTAGCAAAATTGATGGTGGCGCTTTCTAAATAGTCTTTCTTCATTCATTAGATTACCTGATAGCTACTCTCAGTGAATGGAAGAATAAGGACTAAAAACTGTTCTTCGCATAAAGAAGAGCAAAGGCCGTGATTTTTCGATCACGCATCAGTCCAGCTGTACTTTCCAGAAACTTGTAGTATCTGGGAAATAAGAGATGGGAATAGGGCCGTATCGAAAAAATTTTCGGGGGGGTATAATTTTTTTTGGGGGGAGGGGGTTAAAAACACATCAAAAGCCTGTTTATATTCATTTTTGTTATGTTTCTACGAGTCGGACAATCATTTCGGGAGGGGAGCCAAACCCCCCTGGATACGGCCTTGGATGGGAATATTCTTTTGTTTTTGTATTCTAAATTTTCCTGTTCATTCTCTCGTTTCCAATCGAGAGGGGGGTTCCCCCCCTCTCTCTCTCTCTCTCTGCCAGTATCTATGGGGTTAATTGTTCCGTTTCAAACTATCTTTATTGGTTTTAGAATAGTTAGGGCGAGGTTAGTAAGCAGGAAAAAAAAGTTTATGCTAAGAAGATACACTCCTAACAGATACAGTAACCTAAAATAATATGTTTATCATTTTTTTTTCCATTGCTGTAACTATAATATTAAATTCGTTAAGCGAACAGACTATTCTATTACCTATTCGGTGGTATCACATAATTGTGACTGAATTGAAACATTTGCAAACGACGTATGATCTGAAATGAAAGAAGCCTCCAAAATCTGATAAATAGAAGCTTTTGAATATTACAAAATAGGATTGTGTTATTATTGTGCTTTCTTCAGAAGTTTTGTATACAGTCAAGGATTTTATCTAGCCACGTTAGGGGGGAGGGTATTACGATAGCGACTAATATATTTGGTAAGAGTGATAAATATGGAACATATTGGTGCCACTATGCTGCTGGCAAAGTTGTTCTAACAAAAATTATTTCTTTTTTGAGGGGGTTGCCCCTCAAAAATACTCGATACCTCGCTCCTTGCGCTCAAGTTTGATTTTGACCCGATTCTTTAGGAATGATTCCTGAAACCCAAGGGCCGTTTAATTAGCATAATAAGCATTTTCAAAAGCTCTAAAATAAATTGAAAGAAAACCGAGACATTACAAAAATGAAAAAAAAGATAAGACAAGACAAAAAAAAAACAAAAAAAAAAACACCTCAACTTTGTGGTAGGCTTCAAAAATCGCTCAAAAACTATTACAATTGTATTACTTTCGCTACTACACTCTAAAAAACCTAAAGGAAATAAACCTTCACTATCTATTAAAAGAAGCTCAAATCAATCACTCCCTTGATGGCACAAAAATGAATCTGGTATTATTAAATGTCAAATTATGAAGAAAAGGCAAATATATTTTATATAGGACAATATTTCAAAGACTCGCCTTCAGCGATGACATTTTCTAATCGAAAGTTATAAAGCTAGCAAAATTGATGGTGGTGCTTTCTAAATAGTCTTTCTTCATTCATTAGATTACCTGATAGCTACTCTCAGTGAATGGAAGGATAAGGACTAAAAACTGTTCTTCGCATAAAGAGGAGCAAAGGCCGTGATTTTTCGATCACGCATCAGTCCAGCTGTACTTTCCAGAAACTTGTAGTATCTGGGAAATAAGAGATGGGAATAGGGCCGTATCGAAAAAATTTTCGGGGGGGGTATAATTTTTTTTGGGGGGAGGGGGTAAAAAACACATCAAAAGTCTGTTTATATTCATTTTTGTTATGTTTCTACGAGTCGGACAATCATTTCGGGAGGGGAGCCAAACCCCCCTGGATACGGCCTTGGATGGGAATATTCTTTTGTTTTTGTATTCTAAATTTTCCTGTTCATTCTCTCGTTTCCAATCGAGAGGGGGGTTCCCCCCCTCTCTCTCTCTCTCTCTCTGCCAGTATCTATGGGGTTAATTGTTCCATTTCAAACTATCTTTATTGGTTTTAGAATAGTTAGGGTGAGGTTAGTAAGCAGGAAAAAAAAGTTTATGCTAAGAAGATACACTCCTAACAGATACAGTAACCTAAAATAATATGTTTATCATTTTTTTTTCCATTGCTGTAACTATAATATTAAATTCGTTAAACGAACAGACTATTCTATTACCTATTCGGCGGTATCACATAATTGTGACCGAATTGAAACATTTGCAAATAACGTATGATCTGAAATGAAAGAAGCCTCGAAAATCTGATAAATAGAAGCTTTTGAATATTACAAAATAGGATTGTGTTATTATTGTGCTTTCTTCAGAAGTTTTGTATACAGTCAATGATTTTATCTAGCCACGTTAGGGGGGAGGGCATTACGATAGCGACTAATATATTTGGTAAGAGTGATAAATAGGGAACATACTGGTGCCACTATGCTGCTGGCAAAGTTGTTCCTTCCAGACGAAAAATCTTGGTTTAGAAAAATCAAGATTTATTTTGACTTATGCCATTCGAAACGAATTTAAAAACTGAATATGGAAGAAAACTAGCTAAATGTTACCCACAATGTCACGCTTGAGATCGAGGTGTGTACGCAGGTATTTCTCAGATTTAAACAAAATACGAATTTTTCGTTTCGATGATATTTTTCAACTAAATTTTAAGATTTAATTTGACTTGTGCCATTCGAAGCGAATTTAGAAACTGGATATGGAAGAAAACTGAACTAAATGTTACCCTAAAATTTCACGGTCGAGATCGCGGTGTGTACGCAAATACCATATTATGCAATTTTCAAGGCAAACAAAGTCAACTCTACTATTTTTAAACTATTTTAATTTATTTTATAGTTTACAAAGAGCATGGTGTCTTAATTCCGCTTTTGAGTGAAACAATTTGCTTTCAAAACTAAGACCTTCATGTACACCACTATCAATAAGGAGATTAGGAATTCCTGGAGCAAAATACAAAAACCCTGGAATTATGATGTTTGGGTTGTTTTTGGAAAGATTTTGAAACTAATTTACTTATAACTATCTAATATAGTAAATAAAAAGGTAACCTAACATAGTAAATATATTAACCTTGCATGATGTTTGTAATAAAAAAAAAGTCGCAGAAAAGTCACTAAAAATTTCACACAAAAGAAGCAACCAGGTCTGAGTATCTTTTACTGGCTTAAATTGTCAAACAGTGTGTGATGGTAACGAACTGTATAGTAAAAGCGACTCGTCTAAATAGTAACCGAAACTCTAAAAAACTTAATTTTTATACCAATAGATACAGCAAAAGAAATTAATTTTAATGTTGATTTTAAATATATAAGTTTCATCAAGTTTAGTCTTACCTATCAAAAGTTACGAGCCTGAGAAAATTTGCCTTATTTTCAAAAAAAGGGGAAAACACCGCCCAAAATTTATAGAATCTTAATGAAAATCACCCCATCACATTCAGCGTGTTAAAGAACCTTACTGTAGAGGTTTAAAGCTCCTATCTGCAAAAATGTGGAATTTTGTTTTTTTGCCAGAAGAAAGATCACGGACGCGTGTTTATATGTTTTTTTGTTTTTTTTCCCCAAGGGGGATCGTATCGACCCAGTGGTCCTAGAATATCGCAAGAGGGCTCATTCGAACGGAAATTAAAAGTTCTAGTGCAATTTTTAATTATCTCACGAAAGAGCCAGTTAGGTTTTGACTTCTTTTTGCTACCTCAAAATTAGACACAGAAGCAATGGGTAAAAATCAAAGTAGGGGATGTTGGACGTCCTTTTCTGACATACACCTGAGGAATAAAGTTACCAGCTTTCGAAAATACCTCGCAGCAATAAACCAGCTAAAGTAAACGAAACTTACTTGCACAGAAGTACAGGAAAGTAATCTCTGTTTTTCTCTTTGGCGTAGTTTTGACAGAAGTTACAGTCTTCCAACAGTTTAAGTCTGTTTACCTTGATACCACTGATGTTCAACAAGGATTGAAAAAGCACAAGACTTCTACCCTGGGGTACACCCACAAGCATGTCATATTTACAATATTTATAATGTTTAAATCATTAATATTTAAATGTTTTATTAATTTAATAATAACCCTTAGATAAACTATCAGTTTTTAGCTTGAAGCCAAGAAGGTATTCCTCATTACACGGCCAGTTGTAGGCAACAGCTAGCAAAAAGAACTCAAAACCTAACTGGTTCGTCTGTGTGAAGGGGACAGTAGTATTGGCAACAGATTGTAAGTAAGGAGTAACCCAGCCCAATAGTAACCAAACTCTAAAAACATGATTTTGATAAAAATAAATACATCAAAAGAATTGGCTTTTTTTGCTGATTCCAAATATTTAAAATTTATTCTGTTTAGTGTTTCCATCAAAAACTACAAGCCTGAGAAAATTTACCCGATGTATAAGGGGATAATAAAAAAAAGAAAAAAAAAAAAAAAAAGAATGACCCCTTAATCACAAAGGCCGTTAATTAGAATAAATAGCTCTGATGAAAGTAAGAAAAAAAAACTTTAGCGTAAAGAGAGTGGTAATGACTAGGGGGCGAACCCAATCAAACATGTAATAATCTCTGTTCATTTTAAGTTTTGATGTTGCTCCTTACTTTCAGTTGATTTTTTTTATTCAAATTCTGGTCATTTTTTTTAATAAGGCTAGGAAATCCGGCGCCCCTTCATAGCAATTTCCCTTCCCCCACGAAAACTACCTCCATAGAAAGATCCTCCCATGTAACCCCCGACCCCCCCTCCCACCCCCCCAACTACCACAAAAAAATTCCCCTGAAAACTTCTGTATACTTCCCAATAACCAATACTATATGTAAACATTGGACGAAGTTCATAACTTGCAGACCTTCCCCGGGGTCTGTGGGGGATTAGGTCATCCTCAAAGACATAGTTATTGTATTTTTCGACCATGCTGAACAAAATGGCTATCTCAAAATTTTGATCGGGCGACTTTGGGAAAAAAAATGAGCGTCAGAGAAAGCCTAGTTGCCCTTCATTATTCGGTCACTTAATAAAAAAAGGCACTAGAACTTTTAGTTTCCGTTCGACTGAGCCCTCCTACGATATTCTAGGACCACTGGGTCGATACGGTCACCTATGGGAAAAAAACAAATATACACGCACTCGCGATATTTCTTGTGGCAAAAAAATGCAAAACTCTACATTTTTGCAGATAGGAGCTTGAAACTTCTGAAGAAGGGTTCTCTGATATGCTGAATCTGCTGGTGTGATTTTCATTTAGATTCTATGACTTTAAGGGGGTGTTTTCTCCTTATTTTTGAAATAAGACAAATTTTTTCAGGCTCGTAAACATAACTTTTGATGCGTAATACTAAACTTGATGGAAAAAAAGGGGGATAATGTTCTGGGGGGAGGAAAGCTTCCTGGTGCCCAGTCAAAATTTTACGTGGGTTGGAGGGGGGATAGGGAAGGGGATTTCTTTGCATGATTTGAAAAAAGACCAGATATTAAATAAAAAAATAATCCTTAAATAAACTATCCGGTTTTTAGCTTGAAGCCAAGAAGGTATTCCTCAATACACGGCCAGTACTCGGTATCAAAATGATGACTTTATGCATAGTTTTGTTATGTCTATCTTGTTAGGTCTCACGGGGAGAGGGAAGGGGTGACTTGAAACTTTCGGGTTAATTTTCTTTTAGAAATTTTCTTGTGATTTTGTTAGGGGAGAGAGGGCTAAATATTCTCCCCTGGTCTTCAAAAAAGAGTATTCGTCAAGATATAGCTCATTTTCTTCGCTATGTTTGCCTATTGCCCGACAGGCTTAACTGATAATTGCAAAAAATTTTAACATTCTTCGCTAGAACTAAAAGTCATTACAAATTAATTACATTTTTAACATTTAGGTAGTAGAAAAGAAATGGTTAAAAGTCAGAATCTATTCTGTATAAAATTAATAAGTTCGAAATTAAAATATGAGCAGAACGTTTGACAGGTTATAAACCGCCAATCCTGTCTAATGTACTTTTTTTTTAAGTTTCATTTTTCTAGATAAACAGTGTTGTAATAAATTCAGTTTATTATCCATCCTTGTATGGAAGGTAATAGTCTAGAAAAGAGGTTGGGGGCTGGATTAACCGTGGTAAAACAGTTCAAGCCCAAACCTTTCAGAGAG
The DNA here is from genome assembly GCA_027921565.1 of Artemia sinica. NCBI lineage: Eukaryota > Metazoa > Arthropoda > Branchiopoda > Anostraca > Artemiidae > Artemia > Artemia sinica. The sequence goes on along the minus strand of CM051269.1, from coordinate 15,307,626 downwards.
TCTCATCATAAAGAAACAGAAGTTGGAGTCTGTTACCTTAAAAAACAAGTTTTTAAGACTTCAATATAAAGTTATTATTTTGTTTCCATGTAGTTTCTCAGATTTTACAAGTTCTAGGAACTCTCTTAGGGAAGTTTCATTTTCTACCCTAGTTTTTTTTTTACCAGAGATACAATCCAAGTAAGGTGACCAGAGTATAACATCGAAATGAAATCCAAATTTTTGGCCAAGTCCCTATGAGGAGACAGAAAAAAATATTTTGACTAGGATTTTTCAAAATTGGGACTAAAATAAGAATTTTTGCAGAAGAAAAGAGAACATTTTTTATATAAGAAAAGATGAGGATCATTTTTAAGATTGAAGGAAAAAAGATTTGGAAGAAAAAGATTTCTTGGAGCACATGAATAACTAAGGACCATAGAAATAAATTAGTAGGCTGTCTTTTTGAAATTATGTTTGAAATATTACCCTGATATGGGACGTAAAACATATATCGGAGGATGCAACATTTCTTTTAAGCAGTTAAAGTTAACAGTGCGTCAAGTAGGAAATTTTGAGATGGTGTAAAAACAACCCAAAGATCATAAATATTAATTTACTGGTTTAACCCTAAAGGCTGTTCTTCATTATCTTGAGTGGTGCTGGAATAAGTCTTCATTTAAGACAGTGAGACGATTGGGGGAGGATCCTAATTTGAAAATTTATAATGATTGATAGACCTTGAATGGTGATTATGATGCCGATACTAGGTAATCTTGAACAGACGGTTGAACACTGCCTTCAAGGGATTGGGGTCTACCCAATTACAAAAACAATTTTGGTCAATTAAAATCATCTTAGCCTCTAACATTTCGACTTGGTTGTCCTGTTCAATTTGAAGTAGCTTTTTTGTCATAAGTTTCTTGATATAAAATTCTGTACATATACTGTTGTTTTCCCGATAGAAAAATGGTCTGATCTGATTTCTTGCAGACAAATTTGAATTTCCTTTTTTTTAATATTTTCACCAAAATTTCGGACTCAGTTGTAATATGTACTAAGACTCATTCGAAAGGCGGAAGGCATGAGCTGATTACGATGTTGCCCAAGTAAGGCAAGGGCCACTAAAAAGAATTTGGCAAAGCGGACTTTCTATACGGCAAAAAGAGCCCGCTTAGAAGCAAACAAACAAAAGAGGTATTAAAGCAAAAAGAAAGGAGACAAAAGCGAAGAAAATGAAGGAACGGTGATCATATTTTTATGCGCTTTAATGCCACTCTAAGGCTTTTAAGACTTTATTAAGGCAATTAAACCTAAACGAAGACTCCCTTACTATTATCTTTTCCGCACTAAAAGATTTAAAGGTGATAAAAAAAGCGGAATACCGAAAATAAAAGGAGGTGCTTCTGTTTGAAAAAGTTATAGGGCCAGATTACTTAAAGTTATGAAGGAAAGAGCTAGTTAAAAGGTTCTGATACGATGTCATGACATTTTGAAAAAGGTTTGGTGAATTACCAGGTACACTTTCGTGTTTGCCAAGCAATTTTTGGCATTAGATCTGTTACTTAATGATAAATGTCGTTAAAAAAGCAATTATTAAGCAATAGCTTTTGGAGTAAATGTATATCGTAAATTAAAGATGTATATTGAAATTAACAGCGAAGACTGTTGGAGAACAGGAAAAACAAGAAAAAAAACTTATGCCTTTGCGTACTTTCTTATGTGAACACCTGGGAAACATATTTAGCCCCCTCTCTCCAAAAAGAAGACTGCAAGCCCCCCTTTAAGAAACACAAATGGTTTCTTCGACCACACTGCCTTTTTCGGTACTGGTACATTAGATGGTCACTTCTAAAAATGCAAGTTTGGCTAAACCTAATGAAATAAAATAGTAGAAAGGCCTCAGGAGGTCCGAACCCCACACCATATATGGGCATAGAGTCCCTAGGGAGAACACCTGTGCTGTCAGTTCGACGGGGGACCATATATGGGCATGGAATCCCCAGGGAGAACACGTTTCCGAGAAATGTCTCCGGGCAAAGTTTATTAATGTCTTTGATGTATTTCCAAGGAGAATTGTCTCCGGGGCGAAGTTTATTAATGTCTTTGGAGTTCTTCCAGGAGAATTGTTTCCGGGCGAATGTTTTGATCTTAGAGATAGATGAAGAGATTAGCGCGGGAAAGGGTTTCTTAGTAATTTCAAATGTGACAGCGCAGGGATGCCAAAAACAAAAGGAACACGCTGAAATTACGTTTAGGGGTTATTTGGGCGAAAGCGTTTTAGACATTTTAGGGAATTATTTCGGCGAAACAGTTAGAGACATTTTAAAAGATGATTTTAGAAGAGGTTTTAGAAGAGGATTTGAGGGTGAAACTCTGTGGTCGTTATAATACACAAGCTCCATTTGAACAGTGTCGTGAGGTCCCCTACCCCAACCCCAAAGGGCTCCGATCCCCCTACCCCAACCCCGAAGGAAGCCCCCGGTCCCCAAAGGTCCCCCGGGCTCCCAAAGGGCCCCCGCCGTCCCAAAGGCCCCTGAGCCCCTATTTTTTAATACTTTTTTAAGGCTTTATTATATCTTTTCAGAACAAGTTATTTTCTTAATGTCCATCCTAAACCCATTTTACAAGTTGAAGTACCCATCCTTTTCACCCACAACTTTACTATACTGCTTTTTTGAATGCTCCAACACCAAGTAATACTTTTCAACGGCATTTCAGAACCAGTTCTTTTCTTAATGTCCATCCTAAACCCATTTTACAAATTGAAGTACCCATCCTTTTTACACACAACTTTACTTTACAGCTTTTTGAATGCTCCAACACCAAGCAATACTTTTCAAAGGGCATTTCAGAACAATTTCTTTTCTTAATGTCCTTCCTAAACCCATTTTACAAGTTGAAGTTCCCATCCATTTCACCCACAACTTTACTTTACAGCTTTTTGAATGCCCAACACCAAGCAATACTTTTCAAAAGGCATTTCAGAACAAGTTCTTTTCATAATGTCCCTCCTAAACCCATTTTACAAGTTGAAGTACCCATCCTTTTCACCCACAACTTTAATTTACAGCTTTTTGAATGCTCCAACACCAAGCAATACTTTTCAAAGGCATTTCAGAACCAGTTATTTTCTTAATGTCATTCCTAAACCCATTTTACAAGTTGAAGTACTTATCTTTTCCCCACAACTTTACTTTACGACTTTTTTGTACACCCAAGCATCAAGCAATACTTTTCAAAAGGCATTTCAGAACAAGTTCTTTTATTAATGTCCTTCCTAAACCAATTTTACAAGTTGAAGTAGCTATCTTTTTCACCACAACTTTACTTTACAGCTTTTTGAATGCCCAACACCAAGCAATACTTTTCAAAAGGCATTTCAGAACAAGTTCTTTTCTTAATGTCCTTCATAAACCCATTTTACAAGTTGAAGTACCCATCCTTTTCACCCACAACTTTACTTTACAGCTTTTTTGAATGCTCCAACACCAAGCAATACTTTTCAAAGGCATTTCAGAACCAGTTATTTTCTTAATGTCATTCCTAAACCCATTTTACAAGTTGAAGTACCCATCCTTTACACCCACAACTTTACTTTACAGCTTTTTGAATGCTCCAACACCAAGCAATACTTTTCAAAGGCATTTCAGAACAAGTTCTTTTCATAATGTCCATCCTAAACCCATTTTACAAGTTGAAGGTCCCATCCTTTTAACCCACAACTTTACTTTACAGCTTTTTGAATGCTCAACACCAAGCAATACTTTCCAAAAGGCATTTCAGAACAAGTTCTTTTCTTAGTGACCGTCCTAAACCCATTTTACAAATTGAAGTACCCATCCTTTTCACCCACAACTTTACTTTACAGCTTTTTGAATGCTCCAACACCGAGCAATACTTTTCAAAGGACATTTCAGAACAATTTATTTTCTTAATGTCCTTCTTAAACCCATTTTACAAATTGAAGTACCCATCCTCTACACCCACAACTTTACTTTACAGCTTTTTGAATGCTCCAACACCAAGCAATACTTTTCAAAGGGCATTTCAGAACAAGTTCTTTTCATAATGTCCATCCTAAACCCATTTTACAAGTTGAAGGTCCCATCCTTTTCACCACAACTTTGCTTTACAGCTTTTTGAATGCCCCAATACCAAGCAATACTTTTCAAATGCAATTCAGAACAAGTTCTTTTCATAATGTCCATCCTAAGCCCATTTTTACATGTTGAAGTACCTATCCTTTTCACCCACAAATTTACTTTACAGCTTTTTGAATGCCCAACACCAAGCAATACTTTTCAAATGGCATTTCAGAACAAGTTATTTTCTTAATGTCATTCCTAAACCCATTTTACAAGTTAAAGTACCCATCCTTTACACCCACAACTTTACTTTACAGCTTTTTGAATGCTCCAACACCAAGCAATACTTTTCAAAGGGCATTTCAGAACAAGTTCTTTTCTTAATGTCCCTCCTAAACCCATTTTACAAGTTGAAGGTCCCATCCTTTTCACCCACAACTTTACTTTACGACTTTTTTGCACACCCCAAGATCAAGCAATATTTTTCAAAAGGCTTTATTATATCTTTTCAGAACAAGTTCTTTTCTTAATATCCTTCTTAAACCAATTTTACAAATTCTAAATTTTTCCTTAGTAGATAGAAAAAGCTATATCATAGTTGTGAATATTTTCTCGGAAGATAAGCAGAGTATACCCAATGGATATTATCTAAAAATTTCTATTCTATAGAATGTAAAAATAATATCCAACCATACTTAGTTATTGCCAAAATTATCCAACTAGTTAGCTATCTGAAAAATCCTTTTAAGCAAATAAGAAATTATCCAACTAGGAAAATAATTAAAATTTAAAAGAAAAATAGTTTTATCTTGCTAGCCAAATACAATAAAGCATAAGAGCCAACTTAGTATCTCTAACTAGGTGGATAATACTTTAACTTAATGCTTGTGATATATATCTAACTAGACAGATAAGTCAATTCTTCATGCAAATTAGTGATAATATCCAACTAGTCAGACAATTTTTTCTCTTAGACATAGCATAAACATCTAATTTGGTGGATAATACTTTATCCTAGCCCTTCTGATATTAATCAAACTAGGTAGGCTAGTTAAGTAACTTCCTGCCTAGTTAAATATATATCAGAAGATCTAAGACTCAGCATTATCCACTTAGTTAGATATTCTTGCTGTGCCTAAGAGAAACAATTTATCTGGCTAGTTGGATATTATCCCAAAACTGCATAGCCTAATGGAATTTACTTATCCTCCTAGTTGGATATATATCAGGAGTGTTAAGACTTGGTATTATCCACCTAGTTAGATGTTCATGCTGTGCCTAAGAGAAATGAATTATCTGGCTAGTTGGATATTAACCCCAAACTGCTTAGAGAATCTTCTTATCTGCCTAGTTGGATATATATCAGAAACACTAAGCAACATTATTATCCAACTAGGTAGATATTCTCTCAGCCTAAGAGAAACAATTTATCTGGCTAGTTGGATATTAACCCCAAACAGCTTAGAGAATCTTCTTATCTGCCTAGTTGGATATATATCAGAAACACTAAGCTACATTATTATCCACCTAGTTAGATATTCTTGCTGTGCCTAAGAAAAACAATTTATCTAGCTAGTTGGATATTATCCCAAAACTGTATAATGGAATTAACTTATCCTCCCAGTTGGATATATATCAGGAGTGTTAAGACTTGGTATTATCCACCTAGTTACATGTTCATGCTGTGCCTAAGAGAAATGAATTATCTGGCTAGTTGGATATTAACCCTAAACTGCTTAGAGAATCTTCTTATCTGCCTAGTTGGATATATATATCAGAATCACTAAGCTACATTATTATCCAACTAGGTAGATATTGTCTCTGGCTAAGAGAAACAATTTATCTGGCTAGTTGGATATTATCCCAAAACTGTATAATGGAATTAACTTATCCTCCCAGTTGGATATATATCAGGAGTGTTAAGACTTGGTATTATCCACCTAGTTACATGTTCATGCTGTGCCTAAGAGAAATGAATTATCTTGCTAGTTGAATATTAACCCTAAACTGCTTAGAGAATCTTCTTATCTGCCTAGTTGGATAGCCTATATATATCAGAAACACTAAGCTACATTATTATCCAACTAGGTAGATATTGTCTCTGGCTAAGAAAAACAATTTATCTGGCTAGTTGGATATTATCCCAGGACTGTATAATGGAATTAACTTATCCTCCCAGTTGGATATATATCAGGAGTGTTAAGACTTGGTATTATCCACCTAGTTACATGTTCATGCTGTGCCTAAGAGAAACAATTTATCTGGCTAGTTGGATATTAACCCTAAACTGCTTAGAGATTCTTCTTATCTGCCTAGTTGGATATATACATCAGAAACACTAAGTTACATTATTATCCAACTAGGTGGATATTCTTGCTGTGCCTAGGCTAATAGAAACAATTTATCTGGCTAGTTGGATATTAACCCAAAACTGCTTAGAGAATCTTCTTATCTGCCTATTTGGATATATATCCAAAACACTAAGCTATGTTATTATCCAACTAGGTAGATATTCTGTATATTGCATAGACAGTCAAATATTCAGCTAGGTAGGTAAAGGTGTAAGAGTCTTAAAAATGTTATTATCTGTCTAGCATGATATTTTATCTTGATACTAAGTGTAGTTGGATATTATTTTTACATTCTATAGAATGTAATTTTTTTAAGAATATCCATTGGGCACCTTCCCGAAGATAGGCAGTTCTATTTCAATTTTAAGTTTTCTCAATGAAGTGAAGAAAAGTTCAAGTTCTCTTCTGAATTTTCTCAGTGAAAAAGAAATTAGTTATTAATCAATTCTATTTTTCCAAATAATATAAAAATTTTCCACTTCGGTTCAGATTTTTCTCAAAGGGATGAAAAAATTTTAAATAGTGTTCCAAATTTTTCATAGAAGATAGAAAAGTTCAAGTTCTCTTCTGAATTTTACCAAAGAACACAATTCAATTCTAATTTCTCCAGAGAAAATAAAAATCTTCCACTTCAGTTTTAAGTTCACCAAAGACATAAAGAACTTTAAAGTTCTATTCTAAATTTATCCGTAGTAGATAGAAAAAGTTATACCATAGTTGTGAATATTTTCCCGGACGACAAAAAGTTCTAGTTCAATTTTCAATTTTCTCAACGAAGTCAAGGAAGATTCAAGTGCTATTCTGAATTTTCTCAATGAAAAAGATATTAGTTATTGATCATTTCTATTTTTCCAAATAATATAAAAATTTTCCACTTCAGTTCAGATCTATCTCAAAGAGATGAAAAATTTTAAATACTCTTCCAAATTTTTCACAGAAGATAAAAAAGTTCATTCTTCTGAATTTTCTCAGTGAAAAAGAAATTAGCTATTGATCAATTCTATTTTTCCAAATAATATAAAAATTTTTCACTTCGGATCACATTTTTCTCAGAGATGAAAATTTTAAATACTGTTCCAAATTTTTCATGGAAGATAGAAAAGTTCAAGTTCTCTTCTGAATTTTACCAAAGAACACACTTCAATTGTAATTTCTCCAGAGAAAATATAAATCTTCCACTTCAGTTTTAAGTTCACCAAAGACATAAAGAAATTTCAAGTTCTATTCTAAATTTTTCCGTAGTAGATAGAAAAAGCTATACCATAGTTGTGAATATTTTCCCGGAAGATAAAAAGTTCTAGTTCAATTTTTAATTTTCTCAACGAAGATAGAAAAGTTCAAGTTCTCTTCTGAATTTTACCAAAGAACACACTTCAATTGTAATTTCTCCAGAGAAAATATAAATCTTCCACTTCAGTTCTTTATTTCACAGACATAAAGAAATTTAAAATTCAATTCTAAATTTTTCCGTAGTAAATAGAAAAAGCGATACCATAGTTGTGAATATTTTCCCGGAAGACAAAAAGTTCCACTTTAATTTTAAATTTTCTCAACGAAGTGAAGAAAAGTACAAAGTCATAGTGAGAGAGATGTGCAACAAGTTAGGTTAATTTAGGTTCACTTAGAGTGGTGCGTCACTCTAAGTGAACCTAAAAAACCATAGATTAGATTAGGTTAGGTTAAGTGGCGCGCGCCACTTGACCTAACCTAATCTAATCTATCCTAACCTGACCTAACCTAATCTAACCTATGGTTTTTAAGGTTCACTTAGAGTGACGCACCACTCTAAGTGAACCTAAATTAACCTAACTTTTTGCACATCTCTCTCACTATGACTGTGTGTCTAAACGGGGTGAACTGTCATCTATAATTACAAGAAATATACTTGCGGCTATAGTAATCGTACTCTATGCTTGCTCTTACATTAAAAGCGGCTTTCCCAGTGGTACTCCATGGTAGGTTATCGAGACTATCTAGTTTATTGCATGTATTAGATTAGTAATTTTCATCCATTGGACGGATAAACACCGACATCATATTTAAAAGGAAGTGAAAATGAATTATTCGAGGAAAGTGTGTATGCATGATAAAGTCATCGTTGCCTTGAATGCTGACAAAGAGATATATTTGAACTATGAAAAAAGTAGTAGTGGAGATCTTATTGAATGTATGCCTACATTGTCATGAAAGTGAGGAGTTAAATTCCTTTGGAGTACTCAAGAATTTCCATAATACAAATGGTGGATATAAGAAAGTATCATTTCCAGAGAAGTTAGTAGTCAAAGAGAATGCCAACATAAAAATAATAGTTGATGAAGAGGGACAACTTCTAGCTAATGTTTCTGGTAACATGTTAGCCGTTGATAGATCTTATCGCCATCTTTCCGGTGTTAGCATTCGAATGAAAGCAAAGGGAAAAAGAAGACATGCATACAGCTGCACCAACATCATAAATAATATCTTGTCAATGTGCCAGAACTGTTACCTCTGTAAAAATAATGTGATAATAGACAACGAAATCACAGACAAAATAAAAAGAGCATTGGCTGCCAATATCACTAATGAATGTCAAGATAAATTAATGGAGAATAAAGCATAAGTGAACATTATTACTACCAAAGATCATATGGTCAATGAATTAAATAATAGCAAAGATGAAATGTGTATTGAATCAGTATGTGACATCCCAGTAAATATTGTATATGATTCAAAATGGAATAATGATTATTCAAGTGGTTATGAACTAAGAGAAGTGAGTAACTCTATTATCAAGAGAGAACCTAATGATTTATTTTATGGAACAGATTCAAAATGTTTAAAGTGACTCATAAATATTAATAGTGTATTATAATGTATGTAATATACTTTTATGTTAATATTCTACATGTTGTTATTTCAATAAAAATATTTTATGCATTACTTTGTTATATTTCTATTATTTAGGATAGGTTAGCATGTCGACGCTTAGAATGTTTATTAGAAAAGTCTGAGTTTTTTTTTATTTTCTTTGGAGAAAATTAGAATTGAGTTGTGTTCTTTGGTAAAATTCAGAAGAGAACTTGAACTTTTCTATCTTCTGTGAAAAATTTGGAACAGTATTTAAAATTTTTTCATCTCTTTGAGAAAAATCAGAACTGAAGTGGATAATTTTTATATTATTTGGAAAAATAGAATTGATCAATAACTTATTTCTTTTTCATTGAGAAAATTCAGAATAGAACTTGAACTTTTCTTCACTTCGTTGAGAAAATTTAAAATTGAAGTAGAACTTTTTATCTTCCGGGAAAATATTCACAACTATGGTATTACTTTTTCTATCTTCCATCGAAAAATTTAGAATAGAACTTTAAATTTCTTTATGTTTTTGCGAAATAAAGAAGTGAAGTGGAAGATTTTTATTTTCTCTGGAGAAATTTGAATTGGATTGTGTTCTTTGATAAAATTCAGAAGAGAACTTGGACTTTTCTATCTTCTATGAAAAATTTGGTTCTTTGAGAAAAACCAGAACCTTTTTATTTTCTTGGAAAAATTAGAAGGGTACTTGAACTTTCCTTGACTTCGTTGAGAAAATTTAAAATTAAAGTGGAACTTTTTGTCTTCCGGGAAAATATTCGCATCTAAGGTATAGCTTTTTCTATCTACTAAGGATAAATTTAGAATAGAACTTTAAAGTTCTTTATGTCTTTGGTGAACTTAAAACTGAAGTGGAAGATTTTTATTTTCTCTGGAGAAATTAGAATTGAATTGTGTTCTTTGGTAAAATTCAGAATCGAAGTGGAACTTTTCTATCTTCTATGAAAAATTTGGAAAAATATTTTTAATTTTTCATCTCTTTGAGAAAGATCTGAATTTAAGTGGAAAATTTTCATTTTCCCAGGAAAATTAAAATTGAATTGTGTTCTTTGGTAAAATTCAGAAGAGAACTTGAACTTTTTATCTTCTGTGAAAAATTTAAAATTGAAGTAGAAATTTTTATCTTCCCGAAAAATATTCACAATCATGGTATTACTTTTTCTATCTTCCATCTAAAAATTTTGAATAGAACTTTAAATTTCTTTATGTCTTTGTGAAATAAAGAACTGAAGTGGAAAATTTTTATTTTCCCTAGAAAAATAGAGTTAATCAATAACTTATTTCTTTTCCATAGAGAAAATTCAGAAGAGAAGTTGAACTTTTCTTCACTTCGTTGAGAAAATTAAAAATTGAAGTAAAACTTTTTATCTCCCGGGAAAATATTCACAACTATGATATTACTTTCTCTATCTTCCACCGAAAAATTTAGAATAGAACTTTAAATTTCTTTATGACTTTGTGAAATAAAGAACTGAAGTGGAAAATTTTTTATATTATTTGGAAAAATAGAAATGATCAATAACTTATTTCTTTTTCATAGAGAAAATTCAGAAGAGAACTTGAACTTTTCTTCACTTCGTTGAGAAAATTTAAAAATTGAACTAGAACTTTTTATCTTCCGTGATAATATTCACAAGTATGCTATTACTTTTTCTATCTTCCACCGAAAAATTTAGAACTGAACTTTAAATTTCTTTATGTCTGTGAAATAAAGAACTGAAGTGGAAGATTTTTGTTTTTTCTGGAGAAATTAGAATTGAATTGTGTTCTTTGGTAAAATTCAGAAGAGAACTTGAACTTTTTTATCTTCTGTGGAAAATTTGGAACAATATTTTAAATTTTTCATCTCTTCGAGACAGATCTGAACTAAAGTGGAAAATTTTTATATTATTTCGAAAAATAGAAATGATCAATAACTAATTTCTTTTTCATTGAGAAAATTCAGAATAGAACTTGAACTTTTCTTCACTTCGTTGAGAAAATATAAAATTAAAGTGGAACTTTTTGTCTTCCGGCAAAATATTCACAACTATGGTATAGATTTTTCTATTTACTACGGAAAAATTTAGAATTGAACTTTAAATTTCTTTATGTCTGTGAAATAAAGAACTGAAGTGGAAGATTTTTGTTTTTTCTGGAGAAATTAGAATTGAAGTGTGTTCTTTGGTAAAATTCAGAAGAGAACTTGAACTTTTCTTCACTTCGTTGAGAAAATTAAAATTGAACTAGAACTTTTTATCTTCCGGGAAAATATTCACAACTATGGTATAGCTTTTTCTATCTACTACGGAAAAATTTAGAATAGAACTTTAAATTTCTTTATGTCTTTGGTGAACTTAAAACTGAAGCGGAAGATTTATATTTTCTCTGGAGAAATTACAATTGAAGTGTGTTCTTTGGTAAAATTCAGAAGAGAACTTGAACTTTTCTATCTTCCATGAAAAATTTGGAACAGTATTTAAAATTTTTTTCATCTCTGAGAAAAATCTGATCCGAAGTGAAAAATGTTTATATTATTTGGAAAAATAGAATTGATCAATAGCTAATTTCTTTTTCATTGAGAAAATTCAGAAGAATGAACTTTTTTATCTTCTGTGAAAAATTTGGAAGAGTATTTAAAATTTTTCATCTCTTTGAGATAGATCTGAACTGAAGTGGAAAATTTTTATATTATTTAGAAAAATAGAAATGATCAATAACTAATTTCTTTTTCATTGAGAAAATTCAGAAGAGAACTTGAACTTTTCTTCACTTCATTGAGAAAATTTAAAATTGAAATAGAACTCCTTATCTTCCGAGAAAATATTCACAACTATGATATAGCCTTTTCTATCTACTAAGGAAAAATTTAGAATTTTTTAAATTGGTTTAAGAAGGATATTAAGAAAAGAACTTGTTCTGAAAAGATATAATAAAGCCTTTTGAAAAGTATTGCTTGATCTTGGGGTGTGCAAAAAAGTCGTAAAGTAAAGTTGTGGGTGAAAAGGATGGGACCTTCAACTTGTAAAATGGGTTTAGGAAGGACATTAATAAAAGAACTTGTTCTGAAATGCCCTTTGAAAAGTATTGCTTGGTGTTGGAGCATTCAAAAAGCTGTAAAGTAAAGTTGTGGGTGTAAAGGATGGGTACTTCAACTTGTAAAATGGGTTTAGGAATGACATTAAAAAAATAACTTGTTCTGAAATGCCATTTGAAAAGTATTGCTTGGTGTTGGGCATTCAAAAAGCTGTAAAGTAAATTTGTGGGTGAAAAGGATAGGTACTTCAACATGTAAAAATGGGCTTAGGATGGACATTATGAAAAGAACTTGTTCTGAAATGCATTTGAAAAGTATTGCTTGGTATTGGGGCATTCAAAAAGCTGTAAAGTGAAGTTGTGGTGAAAAGGATGGGTACTTTAATTTGTAAAATGGGTTTAGGAGGGACATTATGAAAAGAACTTGTTCTGAAATGCCTTTTGAAAAGTATTGCTTGGTGTTGGGGCATTCAAAAAAGCTGTAAAGTAAAGTTGGGGGTGAAAAGGATGGGTACTTCAATTTGTAAAATGGGTTTAGGAAGGACATTAAGAAAAGAAATTGTTCTGAAATGCCCTTTGAAAAGTATTTCTCGGTGTTGGAGCATTCAAAAAGCTGTAAAGTAAAGTTGTGGATGAAAAGGATGGGTACTTCAATTTGTAAAATGGGTTTAGGACGGTCACTAAGAAAAGAACTTTTTTCTGAAATGCCTTTTGAAAAGTATTGCTTGGTGTTGAGCATTCAAAAAGCTGTAAAGTAAAGTTGTGGGTGAAAAGGATGGGAACTTCAACTTGTAAAATGGGTTTAGGATGGACATTATGAAAAGAACTTGTTCTGAAATGCCCTTTGAAAAGTATTGCTTGGTGTTGGAGCATTCAAAAAGCTGTAAAGTAAAGTTCTGGGTGTAAAGGATGGGTACTTCAACTTGTAAAATGGGTTTATGAAGGACATTAAGAAAAGAACTTGTTCTGAAATGCCTTTTGAAAAGTATTGCTTGGTGTTGGGCATTCAAAAAGCTGTAAAGTAAAGTTGTGGTGAAAAAGATATCTACTTCAACTTGTAAAATTGGTTTAGGAAGGACATTAATAAAAGAACTTGTTCTGAAATGCCCTTTGAAAAGTATTGCTTGATGTTTGGGTGTACAAAAAAGTCGTAAAGTAAAGTTGTGGGGAAAAAGATAAGTACTTCAACTTGTAAAATGGGTTTAGGAATGACATTAAGAAAATAACTGGTTCTGAAATGCCTTTGAAAAGTATTGCTTGGTGTTGGAGCATTCAAAAAGCTGTAAAGTAAAGTTGTGGGTGAAAAGGATGGGTACTTCAACTTGTAAAAATGGGTTTAGGAGGGACATTATGAAAAGAACTTGTTCTGAAATGCCTTTTGAAAAGTATTGCTTGGTGTTGGGCATTCAAAAAGCTGTAAAGTGAAGTTGTGGGTGAAATGGATGGGTACTTCAACTTGTAAAATGGGTTTAGGAAGGACATTAAGAAAAGAAATTGTTCTGAAATGCCGTTTGAAAATTATTGCTTGGTGTTGGAGCATTCAAAAAGCTGTAATGTAAAGTTGTGTGTAAAAAGGATGGGTACTTCAATTTGTAAAATTGGTTTAGGAAGGACATTAAGAAAAGAACTGGTTCTGAAATGCCCTTTGAAAAGTATTGCTTGGTGTTGGAGCATTCAAAAAGCTGTAAAGTAAAGTTGTGTGTAAAAAGGATGGGTACTTCAATTTGTAAAATGGGTTTAGGATGGACATTAAGAAAAGAACTGGTTCTGAAATGCCGTTGAAAAGTATTGCTTGGTGTTGGAGCATTCAAAAAAGCAGTATAGTAAAGTTGTGGGTGAAAAGGATGGGTACTTCAACTTGTAAAATGGGTTTAGGATGGACATTAAGAAAATAACTTGTTCTGAAAAGATATAATAAAGCCTTAAAAAAGTATTAAAAAATGGTGGCTCAGGGGCCTTTGGGACGGCGGGGGCCCTTTGGGAGCCTGGGGGACCGGGGGCTTCCTTCGGGGTTGGGTAGGGGGATTGGAGCCCTTTGGGGTTGGGGTAGGGGACCTCACGACACTGTTCATATGGAACTTGTGTATTATAACGACCACAGAGTTTCACCCTCAAATCCTCTTCTAAAACCTCTTCTAAAATCATCTTTTAAAATGTCTCTAGCTGTTTCGCCGAAATAATTCCCTAAAGTGTCTAAAACGCTTTCACCCAAATAACCCCTAAACGTAATTTCAGCGTGTTCCTTTTGTTTTTGGCATCCCTGCGCTGTCACATTTGAAATTACTAAAAAACCCTTTCCCGCGCTAATCTCTTCATCTCTAAGATCAAAACATTCGCCCGGAAACAATTCTCCTGGAAGAACTCCAAAGACATTAATAAACTTCGTCCCGGAGACAATTCTCCTTGGAAATACATCAAAGACATTAATAAACTTTGCCCGGAGACATTTCTCGGAAACGTGTTCTCCCTGGGGATTCCATGCCCATATATGGTGCCCCGTCAAACTGACAGCACAGGTGTTCTCCCTAGGGACTTTATGCCCATATATGGTGTGGGGTTCGGACCTCCTGAGGCCTTTCTACTTAAAATAGTATGAATATATAATAGTTTAGAAACAAATTTGGGCTATATATTTGCACATTAGGGGGGGGGTGTTGGGTAAAGCATAGAATATATTAAATACGTAACTAAACCTAACCTAGGTACCTTCCTCCCCCCTCTAAATCCCAAAAAACAACAGTTTTAATATCGTAAACGCAATGAAAACTACTCTTTGCGTTCCGTTTCTGAATAGCGGTCTCTTGCAATTAACTCGTCTGGCGGGTTTTTCGTGACTGGTTTACTTGCATAGTCTATAAAAGTGACCATCTAATGCAGCAGTACCCCTTTTTCTTTATAATTGAAACAAAAATCAATGAATAACGGGAAAACATTTTTTAGACAGCGAAAACTTAAAAAAATAATAATTCAAAGTTAGTAATACAAGTCCAAATATTTCTCCTTTACAACCGGAAGGCTTTATCTACGGGAAAAAAAAGATAGAAAGATAAAACTAGCCAAAATAAAACATGAAAATAGCGAAGAAAATATACAAACGCTATACAAAAAAAAGAAAGACGAAAGGAACTAATTTTATTTGATTGCTAGTTTCCTTTCAACTTTTATTTTCATGTTTATTTCATTTTGTTTCTTTGAATAGCGTTATTATCTGTGAACCGAATTTATCGGTTTTGTGAAATTATCGGTTAATTGAATAGCGTTAAACGAAATTCTCTGTTTATCTGTAATGCAATTATCTGTTTATCTCACTGAGACTAAGCTAATTATCTCCAAATGCAGACAGAGAAACCGGTTTTAAACAAATAAAACCGATTCAACTTCTTGAGTATGGTCGATATAATTGACAAGTACCTAATTGTACTATGCAAGATCATCAGAATCAGCAGTAAATAGCCTGAGTGACGTTATCTTCAAAGACTTTTTTTCTGAAGAGGATAATAAGTAGAAAAAAAATAATTGCATTTTATTATTACTTTGTATCAAAAGGATCATGGAAGTATATTATTGAATTAAGGGGGAATAGTCTACTACTTGGGGTAAGAAAGAAGTATTTGGGGAGGAGGCAAGGGCAGGATGGTCCTTCCTTTTCCCCGATGTGTGGAAGCATGGGTGAGAGTGTGCGTCGTGTGATGTATGAGAGTGAAGAATTGAGTGAGTTGAGAAACGAAGTGCATAGAATGTGCAGGTTTGATAAGAGATGGCTGGTGAATGTAATGAGGGATGAATTTTTTACAAGTCTTAAAACTTTAGGACGATTTCTCAGGAAGGCAATGAAACAGGGATATTTTTTTTTATGATTTGTGTTTTCTTTGTTTATGTTATGTAGTGTCAATTACTTAAAAGTGGATGTTCTTTTTTGTTTTGTATTGCTATGGCCCTAGGAATTTTAGCGCAATAAAACTTACACTAAAAATGTTTTTTCTTATTTTTAGCTGTCTTAAAATATTTTGTCAGTTATTAATAGATTTTCGTTTCAACCCTAAGAAACACTTCAGCCGACAGTTTCAACGCGCTCCCCTCACCATGAGACAAAACAGGGTAGATTAACAAAAACTAAGTATAAAATTAATCATCATTTCAATGTAACATACTGTCCATATAATCAGAGATACTCGCTTTATTTAGCCTTAAGATGCTCAATGCGTAACGTCACACAGTAGTTGTCAGAGCTGAAGGTTAGTGATTGGCTCAGAGTAGAGAGAATATTATACAGTATCGACAAAGGCTATACTCTCTGTTAAAAAAAAAGTGAAACACATTTAAAACCACACAAGATTCATACTTCGCCTTTGCGCATTTGCGATTCCGATGTACACATCACGAGAAGCCTATGGAAAAACCTGTTTTTTTTTTGTCCGACCACTAGCAACTAAACTAAGGTTGTGACGTATATTGCCAGGGACGATACGCGCGGTATCAAATGTGTATAATTTGTGAAAAAAGAAGACGATACAGTCAGGGTTGCCACCGGGGACACTTTCGCGCCACTTTTGGCACCTTTTTTTTTAAATGGCACTTTTCGGGAAACGTGACACTATTGTGACACTTTTTAGTAAAACTGGCACTTTTTTCTAAGCAGCACTTTTTTACAAAAAAGAAATTTTTTCAGACAAAAAACCGGAAGGAAAACTGCCAATCTACTCGTAGATATGCATCGATATCCTTTTTCTTTCATTTTTTCCATCTCTCTGTTTTCAGATTGGGAAACGCTCTATTGCTTTGTTAATGCTCCATCATATTAATCATAAATCTTATGCTTCATCATCATCACATTAATCATACCCAGTGATCTTCTGTACGGATTACTTAGCAATGAAGAGGACAGACGGACACAGTTAACTGCAATGCGGTGGAGAAGCCTTCAATTGTTTTGTTCAACTATTTTGTGTTGTTGCAATAATTTGTAGGCTCGTAGATGATAAGGCAGTCAAGTGGTTTGCAATTCTTGAGTGGGTCAGAATCCAATTTTTATGTTTTATTAGTTGAGGGTCGACTACAATTCAAAGAAGAAAAGAGCAACAAAAGCTAAGAGCGCATTTTTGCGCCACTATGTTAATAGCTGTTACTATGTTAACCAGTCACTGGGCCAATGACTGCTTTACTTTACGCGTCTTTTCATTGATTTCAGTGACTGGAGCTCTTGAAGCCCAGTGACGGAAATGATCACTGGTGACATCAAACAACAACTCAACGGCGCAAAAACATCCACTTAGCTCACTGGTGTCCCGTAAGAATATCCAGTGACCTCTTCAGTGACTGGGAAAGTGACGCAAAAGTGCGCTCTAACATTTCCGTTCATATTTCTCATATTTCTTCTTTGAACCCTTAGCAGTGAATGAATTAATGGCCCAACATTATCATCATACAAAAAAAATGATAACAAAGCTTCCACTATCTTAAATCCAATGCAATCATTCGTATAATCATAATCTAATATCACGTTTTTTCTTACTTAAATTTATGTTAGCCTAAATAGTTGCATAAATTGAATTTGGAGGCACTTTCTCATTTTAGTTATTTCATTCCCAATAATTTTTTATTGTAAATGTGCTTTCATACTGATACTCTAAATTCTAGTTTTTCATTATAAAGGTGCTTTCATATTGATAATTAAAATGTTCTTTGACTGTTCCAATGCTCTAGTCCCTGGAGACATCGGAGAGAAAAATTTACCGGGAATGGCGGGAGTTCTCGTGAAACTAATTCTATTCAGGTTGCGATAAACAGATTAGATGATATAGCTGTCTTATTGAAGCCATTTTTTGTCCAATATTTCATAATTTTGCAATAATTCTTAGGCTCGTAGATGATGAAACAGCCAAGCAAGGCGCAATTCTTGAGCGGGTCCAAATTCAATTTTTATGTAGTACAAGTTGAGGATCGACCGCAATTCAAAAAAGAAAAGAGTAAGAAACCAACATTCCCATTTGGATTTGTCATATTTCTTCTTTAAACTCTTGGCGGTATTAAATGTTTGTTCCACTGTTTCATAAATTGAATTTGGACGCACTTCCTCCTTTTGGGTTTTTCCTGGTCACGAAGTTTTGAGTGTAATAAGTCATAGTTTCCTTAAGTTTTCTCTCCCATATACCTCAGCAGAAGGATATCCTTAAGTTTTTGCCAAATAAATTATTTGAAAGAGTTAGTTTCTGATCGACTATTAGTTGTATTTATCATGGGGTCATCAATAGGTGCGATCTGTGGGAATCGTGGAATTCTTTTCAGTATTTTCGGAAGAAAGAAAAGTTTCAAGTACGCGAACGCGTTGTAATAATTCAGATAGTCCATTTTCAAACTGAATGAAAAAGTCTCAATCTAGACGAGCATTGCTGTCCCTTTTTTCCGTGAACTCAAAAGAAAAAAACACTTTTCTCTTTTCGTTCCTTTTTCACACTATGAGCAAAGACTACTCAGAAAAAAAGAGAAGAAAGTACTCTGTTAGACGAATTCCCATTTTATACAGTAAGCACCATAGTAGTAACCGTACAATTACTTGAAAAGGGACAAGGAAACCTACGCCTAAGGCATAGATATGTGTGTAGGTTTTCAACGAATTGTATGGTTACCAGGGTCATTAGCAAAGAGGTACCATTTCTATAGATGGTATAGTAATTTGAAATATCATATGGAATTTGCTTGAAGGTATATACTTTGCGTACGTGCCCGTACCAAACAGGTTGGTTATAATCTGTTCTGCTTCAAGTTTTTTCTGGCACAATTAACTGAATTTCTATTTCATGATAAACAAGTTTTTTTTTAGGTTACATCCGTGTTGGAAAAACCAGTGTATCTTTTTAGTTTTCTTTACATTATATATTAGTAAGAGAATTGAATTCAAAGAGAATAGTTTTTATTTGCAAGGATATTAGTAGAGGAAAAAAATGAGGGGTGCACTTACATTATTGGAGATTAATGATGGAGCTAACAACAGTGATGTAATTACTTCTTTAGTTTACGAGATTTGCGAATTTTTTGCGAAGAGGTACACCTTTTTGCCAAGAGGAATGAGTATAATACATGTTTATTTATTTTTTTTTAACTGGTATTTTTTCAATGAAGTCCATAGCACTTTGCAGAAACCCGTGAATGTAGGACTGAAAGTCCAATTACTAATCAAGCTAGTGTGACCGCCATTTTTTGATCTGGTTAAGTGGGTATAATCTGGTTTGGTTTGCTATTGCGAGAGGACTCAAGCGATTTCTTTCTTACAGGGTTTCAGTTATACAGGGGTTCAGTTACATGGGGTTGGTGGTTGTTATAATACACAAGTTCTATTTGAACAGTGTTGTGAGATCCCCTACCACACCCCCAAAGGACTCCGATCCCCCCATCCCGTGTATTAGCGAAGTTACTCTGTGGTCGTTATAATACACAAGCTTTAGTTTACGAGATTTGGGGACTTGAGTTGCACGAGAGTTCAGTTACATACGGATTCAGTTACACGGGGGTTTAGTTAAATTTTCAGCTAGTGTGACCGCCATTTTTTTGATCTGGTTAAGTGGGTATAATCTGGTTTGGTTTGCTATTGCGAGAGGACTCAAGCGATTTCTTTCTTACGGGGTTTCAGTTATACAGGGGTTCAGTTACATGGGGTTGGTGGTTGTTATAATACACAAGTTCTATTTGAACAGTGTTGTGAGATCCCCTACCACACCCCCAAAGGACTCCGATCCCCCCATCCCGTGTATTAGCGAAGTTACTCTGTGGTCGTTATAATACACAAGCTTTAGTTTACGAGATTTGGGGACTTGAGTTGCACGAGAGTTCAGTTACATACGGATTCAGTTACACGGGGGTTTAGTTAAATTTTCAGCTAGTGTGACCGCCATTTTTTGATCTGGTTAAGTGGGTATAATCTGGTTTGGTTTGCTATTGCGAGAGGACTCAAGCGATTTCTTTCTTACGGGGTTTCAGTTATACAGGGGTTCAATTACATGGGGTTGGTGGTTGTTATAATACACAAGTTCTATTTGAACAGTGTTGTGAGATCCCCTACCACACCTCCAAAGGACTCCGATCCCCCCCCCCATCCCGTGTATTAGCGATTGGTCTGTATGTGTCTGTATGAGCGTTTTTTGGTCTGTGTGTGTTTCCTTTGGCTATTTGTGTCTCTTAGAGGCCATGTGTGTCTCTTTGGGCAATGTGTGTCTCTTTGGAGGGATTTGAATCTTTTTGGTATGTATGTGTCTGTATGGGCGTTTTTTGTCTCTTTGAGCTGTGTGTGTGTCTCTTTGAGCTTTGCGTGTCTCTTCGAACTGTAAGTATGTCTCTTTAGCCTGTGTGTGTGTCTCTTTGGGCGGTGTGTGTCTCTTTAGACTGTATGTCTCTTTGGGCAGTTTGAATCTTTATGGTCTGTGTGTGCCTCTTTTGGCTGTTTGTGTCTCTTCGGGCTTTGTGTCTCTCTGTTGGATGTGTGCGTATCTTGTCTCTTTGGGCTGTGTGTCTCTTTGAGCTGTTTGAGTCTTTTTGGTCTGTTTGTGTGTCTCTTTGAGCTGTTTGAGTCTTTTGGTCTGTTTGTGTGTCTCTTTGAGCTGTTTGAGTCTTTTTGATCTGTGTTTTGTCTCTTTGGGCTGTTTGAGTCTTTTTGATCTGTTTGTGTCTCTTTGGGCTGTTTGAGTCTTTTTTGGGCTGTGTTTGTCTCTTTGGGCTTCTGCCTCTTTGGGCTGTTTGTGTTTCTTTGGGCTATGTGTGTCTCTTTGGGCTGTTTGAGTCATTTTGGTCTATGTGTCTTTCTTTTGGCTGTTTGTGTCTCTTAGGGGTCGTGTGTGCCTCTTTGGGCTATGTGTGTCTCTTTGGGACGTTTGAATCTTTTGGTCTGTATGTGTCTGTATGGGCGTTTTTTTTTTGGTCTGTTTTGAATCTTTATGGTCTGTGTGTGCCTCTTTTGGCTGTTTGTGTCTCTTCGGGCTTTGTGTCTCTCTGTTGGATGTGTGCGTATCTTGTCTCTTTGGGCTGTGTGTCTCTTTGAGCTGTTTGAGTCTTTTTGGTCTGTTTGTGTGTCTCTTTGAGCTGTTTGAGTCTTTTTGGTCTGTTTGTGTGTCTCTTTGAGCTGTTTGAGTCTTTTTGATCTGTGTTTTGTCTCTTTGGGCTGTTTGAGTCCTGTGTGTGTTTCTTTGGGCTTTGTGCGTCTCTTTGGGCTGTGTGTCTCGTTGGACTGTTTGAGTCTTTTTGATCTGTTTGTGTCTCTTTGAGCAGTTTGAGTCTTTTTTGGGCTGTGTTTGTCTCTTTGGGCTTCTGTCTCTTTGGGCTGTTTGTGTTTCTTTGGGCTATGTGTGTCTCTTTGGGCTGTTTGAGTCATTTTGGTCTGTGTGTGTCTCTTTTGGCTCTATGTCTCTTTGGGCAGTTTGAATCTTTTTGGTCTGTGTGTGTTTCTTTTGGCTGTTTGTGTCTCTTAGAGGCCATGTGTGTCTCTTTGGGACAATGTGTGTCTCTTTGGAGGGTTTGAATCTTTTTGGTATGTATGTGTCTGTATGGGCGTTTTTTGTCTCTTTGAGCTGTGTGTGTGTCTCTTTGGGCTTTGCGTGTCTCTTCGAACTGTGTGTATGTCTCTTTAGCCTGTGTGTGTCTCTTTGGGCTGTGTGTGTCTCTTTAGGCTGTATGTCTCTTTGGGCAGTTTGAATCTTTATGGTCTGTGTGTGTGTCTCTTTTGACTGTTTGTGTTTCTTTGGGCTATGTGTATCTCTTTGGGCTGTTTGAGTCATTTTGGTCTATGTGTCTTTCTTTTGGCTGTTTGTGTCTCTTAGGGGTCGTGTGTGCCTCTTTGGGCTATGTGTGTCTCTTTGGGACGTTTGAATCTTTTGGTCTGTATGTGTCTGTATGGGCGTTTTTTTTTTGGTCTGTTTTGAATCTTTATGGTCTGTGTGTGCCTCTTTTGGCTGTTTGTGTCTCTTCGGGCTTTGTGTCTCTCTGTTGGATGTGTGCGTATCTTGTCTCTTTGGGCTGTGTGTCTCTTTGAGCTGTTTGAGTCTTTTTGGTCTGTTTGTGTGTCTCTTTGAGCTGTTTGAGTCTTTTTGGTCTGTTTGTGTGTCTCTTTGAGCTGTTTGAGTCTTTTTGATCTGTGTTTTGTCTCTTTGGGCTGTTTGAGTCTTTTTGATCTGTTTGTGTCTCTTTGGGCTGTTTGAGTCTTTTTTGGGCTGTGTTTGTCTCTTTGGGCTTCTGCCTCTTTGGGCTGTTTGTGTTTCTTTGGGCTATGTGTATCTCTTTGGGGTGTTTGAGTCATTTTGGTCTATGTGTCTTTCTTTTGGCTGTTTGTGTCTCTTAGGGGTCGTGTGTGCCTCTTTGGGCTATGTGTGTCTCTTTGGGACGTTTGAATCTTTTGGTCTGTATGTGTCTGTATGGGCGTTTTTTTTTTGGTCTGTGTGTGTTTCTTTGGGCTCTGTGCGTCTCTTTGGGCTGTGTGTCTCGTTGGACTGTTTGAGTCTTTTTGATCTGTTTGTGTCTCTTTGAGCAGTTTGAGTCTTTTTTGGGCTATGTTTGTCTCTTTGGGCTTCTGTCTCTTTGGCTGTTTGTGTTTCTTTGGGCTATGTGTGTCTCTTTGGGCTGTTTGAGTCATTTTGGTCTGTGTGTGTCTCTTTTGGCTCTATGTCTCTTTGGGCAGTTTGAATCTTTTTGGTCTGTGTGTGTTTCTTTTGGCTGTTTGTGTCTCTTAGAGGCCATGTGTGTCTCTTTGGGACAATGTGTGTCTCTTTGGAGGGTTTGAATCTTTTTGGTATGTATGTGTCTGTATGAGCGTTTTTTATCTCTTTGAGCTGTGTGTGTGTCTCTTTGGGCTTTGTGTGTCTCTTCGGACTGTGTGTATGTCTCTTTAGCCTGTGTGTGTCTCTTTGGGCAGTGTGTGTCTCTTTAGGCAGTATATCTCTTTGGGCAGTTTGAATCTTTATGGTCTGTGTGTGTGTCTCTTTTGACTGTTTGTGTCGTTTTGGGCTTTGTGTCTCTCTGTTGGATGTGTGCTTCTCTTTGGGCCGTGTACGTCTCTTTGAGCTGTATGTGTCTCTTTGGGCTGTGGGTGTCTCTTTGTGATGTGTGTGTCTCTTTAGGCTGTGTGTGTCTCGTTGGACTGTGTGTCTTTTTGGGGTGTCTGAGTCTTTTTGGTCTATGTTTGTCTCTTTGGGCTGTTTGTGTCTCTTTGGGCTGTGTATGTTTCTTTGGGCTTTGTGTGTCTCTTTGAGCTATGTGTCAATACGTTTAAGCAATAAATATCTTTAAGCTTAACCCGTCTTTATTCTTTAGAATAGTTCTATTGTAAGCAAGTAACAAACTCTTTCCTGAAGTCACCTCTTGGATACACAATGCAGAAACTTCATTTAAGAAACTATGAAAAAATTGTAAGTAAGTAACAAATTCTTTCTTGAGGTCACCTCTTGGATACACAATACAGAAATTTCATTAAAGAAATTATGAAAAAATTGTAAGTAAATAGCAAATTCTTTCTTGAATTCACCAGCTGGATAAACAAAAAGACATTTCGTTAAAGAAATTATGACAAAATTCTAAGTAAGTAACAAACTCTTTCTTGAAGTTACCTCATGGATACACAATGCAGAAATTTCATTTAAGAAATTATGAAAAAATTTTAAGCAAGTAACAAATTCTTTCATGAAGTCACCTCGTGGATATGAAAAAATTGTTAGTAAGTAGCAAATTCTTTTTTGAATTCACCTGCTGGATAAACAAAAAAAAAGACATTTCGTTCAAGAAACTATGACAAAATTCCAAGTAAGTAACAAACTCTTTATTGTTTTCATGACTTAGATACACGATGTAGAAATTTGTAACAAACTCTTTATTATTTTCATGACTTAGATACACGATGTAGAAATTTAATTCAAGAAATTATGAAAAAATTCTCAGCAAGTAACAATTTCCTTCTTGAAGTCAACTCTTGTGTAGAAATTTAATTCAAGAAATTATGAAAAAATTCTCAGTAAGTAACAATTTCTTTCTTGAAGTCAACTCCTGGATTTTCATTCAAGAAATTATGACAAAATTCTAAGTAAGTAACAAACTCTTTATTGTTTTCACGAGTTAGATATACGATGTAGAAATTAAATTCAAGAAATTATGAAAAAATTCTCAGTCTAAGCAGCAAATTCTTTCTTGAATTCACCTGTTGGATAAACAAAAAGACATTTCATTCAAGAAATTATGACAAAATTCTAAGTAAGTAACAAACTCTTTATTGTTTTCACGAGTTAGATAAACGATGTAGAAATTAATTTCAAGAAATTATGAAAAAATTCTCAGTAAGTAACTATTTTTTTCTTGAAGTCAACTCGTAAGTAACAATTTCTTTCTTGAAGTCAACTCTTGGATACACAATACGGGAATTTCATTCAAGAAATTATGAAAAAATTGTAACTAAGTAGCAAATTCTTTCTTGAATTAACTTGTTGAATAAACAAAAAGACATTTCATTCAAGAAATTATGACAAAATTCTAAATAAGTAACAAACTCTTTATTGTTTTCACGAGTTAGATATACGATGTAGAAATTAAATTCAAGAAATTATGAAAAAATTCTCAGTCTAAGTAGCAAATTCTTTCTTGAATTCACCTGTTGGATAAACAAAAAGACATTTCGTTCAAGAAATTATGACAAAATTCTAAGTAAGTAACAAACTCTTTATTGTTTTCACGAGTTAGATAAACGATGTAGAAATTAATTTCAAGAAATTATGAAAAAATTCTCAGTAAGTAACCATTTCTTTCTTGAAGTCAACTCTTGGATACACAGTACGGACATTTCATTCAAGAAATTATGAAAATATCTGTAAGTAAGTAACAAACTCTTTATTGATTCCACCTCTTGGATATACAGTACAGATACTTCATTCAAGAAATTATGAAAAAATCGCAAGTAAGTAACTTTTTTTTCTCTTTATCACAAACAATTTTCACTTAGCTACATGATGTAGAAATTTAATTCAAGAAATTATGAAAAAATTCTGAGTAAGTAACAATTTCTTTCTTGAAGTCAACTCTTAGATACACAATACGGGAATTTCATTCAAGAAATTATGAAAAAATTGTAACTAAGTAGCAAATTCTTTCTTGAATTCACTTGTTGAATAAACAAAAAGACATTTCATTCAAGAAATTATGACAAAATTCTAAGTAAGTAACAAACTCTTTATTGTTTTCACGAGTTAGATATAAGATGTAGAAATTAAATTCAAGAAATTATGAAAAAATTCTCAGTCTAAGTAGCAAATTCTTTCTTGAATTCACCTGTTGGATAAACAAAAAGACATTTCATTCAAGAAATTATGACAAAATTCTAAGTAAGTAACAAACTCTTTATTGTTTTCACGAGTTAGATAAACGATGTAGAAATTAATTTCAAGAAATTATGAAAAAATTCTCAGTAAGTAACCATTTCTTTCTTGAAGTCAACTCTTGGATACACAGTACGGAAATTTCATTCAAGAAATTATGAAAATATTTGTAAGTAACAAACTCTTTATTGATTCCACCTCTTGGATATACAGTACAGATACTTCATTCAAGAAATTATGAAAAATCGCAAGTAAGTAACTTTTTTTTTCTCTTTATCACAAACAATTTTCACTTAGCTACATGATGTAGAAATTTAATTCAAGAAATTATGAAAAAATTCTCAGTAAGTAACAATTTCTTTCTTGAAGTCAACTCTTAGATACACAATTAGGAAATTTCATTCAAGAAATTATGAAAGTATTTGTAAGTAAGTAAGTAACAATCTCTTTATTGATTTCACCTCTTGAATATACAGTACAGATACTTCATTCAAGAAACGTGATTAAACACGTTTTGAAACTACATGCTATTTGCATGCCTTTCCTTGGCACCTTTCCAAATGAGCGGGGATTCCCCACTGCTTCCTACACATTGCAAAAAGTGAGCAGTACGAAAACTCCACGTTTTCAACCAGACTGGTTTTTTAGACAACACACCCACAGAGATGACACACACACATAGAGACGAGACACGCACAGACACGACACACAAAACAGAGTCATAGTGAGAGAGATATCCAAAAAGTTGGGTTGATCTAGGTTCACTTAGAGTGGCGCGCCACTCTAAGTGAACCTAGATCAACCCAACTTTTTGGATATCTCTCTCACTATGACTCTGTTTTGTGTGTCGTGTCTGTGCGTGTCTCGTCTCTATGTGTGTGTGTCATCTCTGTGGGTGTGTTGTCTAAAAAACCAGTCTGGTTGAAAACGTGGAGTTTTCGTACTGCTCACTTTTTGCAATGTGTAGGAAGCAGTGGGGAATCCCCGCTCATTTGGAAAGGTGCCAAGGAAAGGCATGCAAATAGCATGTAGTTTCAAAACGTGTTTAATCACGTTTCTTGAATGAAGTATCTGTACTGTATATTCAAGAGGTGAAATCAATAAAGAGATTGTTACTTACTTACTTACAAATACTTTCATAATTTCTTGAATGAAATTTCCTAATTGTGTATCTAAGAGTTGACTTCAAGAAAGAAATTGTTACTTACTGAGAATTTTTTCATAATTTCTTGAATTAAATTTCTACATCATGTAGCTAAGTGAAAATTGTTTGTGATAAAGAGAAAAAAAAAGTTACTTACTTGCGATTTTTCATAATTTCTTGAATGAAGTATCTGTACTGTATATCCAAGAGGTGGAATCAATAAAGAGTTTGTTACTTACAAATATTTTCATAATTTCTTGAATGAAATTTCCGTACTGTGTATCCAAGAGTTGACTTCAAGAAAGAAATGGTTACTTACTGAGAATTTTTTCATAATTTCTTGAAATTAATTTCTACATCGTTTATCTAACTCGTGAAAACAATAAAGAGTTTGTTACTTACTTAGAATTTTGTCATAATTTCTTGAATGAAATGTCTTTTTGTTTATCCAACAGGTGAATTCAAGAAAGAATTTGCTACTTAGACTGAGAATTTTTTCATAATTTCTTGAATTTAATTTCTACATCTTATATCTAACTCGTGAAAACAATAAAGAGTTTGTTACTTACTTAGAATTTTGTCATAATTTCTTGAATGAAATGTCTTTTTGTTTATTCAACAAGTGAATTCAAGAAAGAATTTGCTACTTAGTTACAATTTTTTCATAATTTCTTGAATGAAATTCCCGTATTGTGTATCTAAGAGTTGACTTCAAGAAAGAAATTGTTACTTACTCAGAATTTTTTCATAATTTCTTGAATTAAATTTCTACATCATGTAGCTAAGTGAAAATTGTTTGTGATAAAGAGAAAAAAAAGTTACTTACTTGCGATTTTTTCATAATTTCTTGAATGAAGTATCTGTACTGTATATCCAAGAGGTGGAATCAATAAAGAGTTTGTTACTTACTTACAGATATTTTCATAATTTCTTGAATGAAATGTCCGTACTGTGTATCCAAGAGTTGACTTCAAGAAAGAAATGGTTACTTACTGAGAATTTTTTCATAATTTCTTGAAATTAATTTCTACATCGTTTATCTAACTCGTGAAAACAATAAAGAGTTTGTTACTTACTTAGAATTTTGTCATAATTTCTTGAACGAAATGTCTTTTTGTTTATCCAACAGGTGAATTCAAGAAAGAATTTGCTACTTAGACTGAGAATTTTTTCATAATTTCTTGAATTTAATTTCTACATCGTATATCTAACTCGTGAAAACAATAAAGAGTTTGTTACTTATTTAGAATTTTGTCATAATTTCTTGAATGAAATGTCTTTTTGTTTATTCAACAAGTTAATTCAAGAAAGAATTTGCTACTTAGTTACAATTTTTTCATAATTTCTTGAATGAAATTCCCGTATTGTGTATCCAAGAGTTGACTTCAAGAAAGAAATTGTTACTTACGAGTTTTTGTCATAATTTCTTGAATGAAATGTCTTTTTGTTTATCCAACAGGTGAATTCAAGAAAGAATTTGCTGCTTAGACTGAGAATTTTTTCATAATTTCTTGAATTTAATTTCTACATCGTATATCTAACTCGTGAAAACAATAAAGAGTTTGTTACTTACTTAGAATTTTGTCATAATTTCTTGAATGAAAATCCAGGAGTTGACTTCAAGAAAGAAATTGTTACTTACTGAGAATTTTTTCATAATTTCTTGAATTAAATTTCTACACAAGAGTTGACTTCAAGAAGGAAATTGTTACTTGCTGAGAATTTTTTCATAATTTCTTGAATTAAATTTCTACATCGTGTATCTAAGTCATGAAAATAATAAAGAGTTTGTTACAAATTTCTACATCGTGTATCTAAGTCATGAAAACAATAAAGAGTTTGTTACTTACTTGGAATTTTGTCATAGTTTCTTGAACGAAATGTCTTTTTTTTTGTTTATCCAGCAGGTGAATTCAAAAAAGAATTTGCTACTTACTAACAATTTTTTCATATCCACGAGGTGACTTCATGAAAGAATTTGTTACTTGCTTAAAATTTTTTCATAATTTCTTAAATGAAATTTCTGCATTGTGTATCCATGAGGTAACTTCAAGAAAGAGTTTGTTACTTACTTAGAATTTTGTCATAATTTCTTTAACGAAATGTCTTTTTGTTTATCCAGCTGGTGAATTCAAGAAAGAATTTGCTATTTACTTACAATTTTTTCATAATTTCTTTAATGAAATTTCTGTATTGTGTATCCAAGAGGTGACCTCAAGAAAGAATTTGTTACTTACTTACAATTTTTTCATAGTTTCTTAAATGAAGTTTCTGCATTGTGTATCCAAGAGGTGACTTCAGGAAAGAGTTTGTTACTTGCTTACAATAGAACTATTCTAAAGAATAAAGACGGGTTAAGCTTAAAGATATTTATTGCTTAAACGTATTGACACATAGCTCAAAGAGACACACAAAGCCCAAAGAAACATACACAGCCCAAAGAGACACAAACAGCCCAAAGAGACAAACATAGACCAAAAAGACTCAGACACCCCAAAAAGACACACAGTCCAACGAGACACACACAGCCTAAAGAGACACACACATCACAAAGAGACACCCACAGCCCAAAGAGACACATACAGCTCAAAGAGACGTACACGGCCCAAAGAGAAGCACACATCCAACAGAGAGACACAAAGCCCAAAACGACACAAACAGTCAAAAGAGACACACACACAGACCATAAAGATTCAAACTGCCCAAAGAGATATACTGCCTAAAGAGACACACACTGCCCAAAGAGACACACACAGGCTAAAGAGACATACACACAGTCCGAAGAGACACACAAAGCCCAAAGAGACACACACACAGCTCAAAGAGATAAAAAACGCTCATACAGACACATACATACCAAAAAGATTCAAACCCTCCAAAGAGACACACATTGTCCCAAAGAGACACACATGGCCTCTAAGAGACACAAACAGCCAAAAGAAACACACACAGACCAAAAAGATTCAAACTGCCCAAAGAGACATAGAGCCAAAAGAGACACACACAGACCAAAATGACTCAAACAGCCCAAAGAGACACACATAGCCCAAAGAAACACAAACAGCCCAAAGAGACAGAAGCCCAAAGAGACAAACACAGCCCAAAAAAGACTCAAACTGCTCAAAGAGACACAAACAGATCAAAAAGACTCAAACAGTCCAACGAGACACACAGCCCAAAGAGACGCACAAAGCCCAAAGAAACACACACAGGACTCAAACAGCCCAAAGAGACAAAACACAGATCAAAAAGACTCAAACAGCTCAAAGAGACACACAAACAGACCAAAAAGACTCAAACAGCTCAAAGAGACACACAAACAGACCAAAAAGACTCAAACAGCTCAAAGAGACACACAGCCCAAAGAGACAAGATACGCACACATCCAACAGAGAGACACAAAGCCCGAAGAGACACAAACAGCCAAAAGAGGCACACACAGACCATAAAGATTCAAAACAGACCAAAAAAAAAACGCCCATACAGACACATACAGACCAAAAGATTCAAACGTCCCAAAGAGACACACATAGCCCAAAGAGGCACACACGACCCCTAAGAGACACAAACAGCCAAAAGAAAGACACACAGACCAAAATGACTCAAACAGCCCAAAGAGACACACATAGCCCAAAGAAACACAAACAGCCCAAAGAGGCAGAAGCCCAAAGAGACAAACACAGCCCAAAAAAGACTCAAACAGCCCAAAGAGACACAAACAGATCAAAAAGACTCAAACAGCCCAAAGAGACAAAACACAGATCAAAAAGACTCAAACAGCTCAAAGAGACACACAAACAGACCAAAAAGACTCAAACAGCTCAAAGAGACACACAAACAGACCAAAAAGACTCAAACAGCTCAAAGAGACACACAGCCCAAAGAGACAAGATACGCACACATCCAACAGAGAGACACAAAGCCCGAAGAGACACAAACAGCCAAAAGAGGCACACACAGACCATAAAGATTCAAACTGCCCAAAGAGACATACAGTCTAAAGAGACACACACCGCCCAAAGAGACACACACACAGGCTAAAGAGACATACTTACAGTTCGAAGAGACACGCAAAGCTCAAAGAGACACACACACAGCTCAAAGAGACAAAAAACGCCCATACAGACACATACATACCAAAAAGATTCAAATCCCTCCAAAGAGACACACATTGCCCAAAGAGACACACATGGCCTCTAAGAGACACAAATAGCCAAAGGAAACACACACAGACCAAAAAACGCTCATACAGACACATACAGACCAATCGCTAATACACGGGATGGGGGGGGGGATCGGAGTCCTTTGGAGGTGTGGTAGGGGATCTCACAACACTGTTCAAATAGAACTTGTGTATTATAACAACCACCAACCCCATGTAATTGAACCCCTGTATAACTGAAACCCCGTAAGAAAGAAATCGCTTGAGTCCTCTCGCAATAGCAAACCAAACCAGATTATACCCACTTAACCAGATCAAAAAATGGCGGTCACACTAGCTGAAAATTTAACTAAACCCCCGTGTAACTGAATCCGTATGTAACTGAACTCTCGTGCAACTCAAGTCCCCAAATCTCGTAAACTAAAGCTTGTGTATTATAACGACCACAGAGTAACTTCGCTAATACACGGGATGGGGGGATCGGAGTCCTTTGGGGGTGTGGTAGGGGATCTCACAACACTGTTCAAATAGAACTTGTGTATTATAACAACCACCAACCCCATGTAACTGAACCCCTGTATAACTGAAACCCCGTAAGAAAGAAATCGCTTGAGTCCTCTCGCAATAGCAAACCAAACCAGATTATACCCACTTAACCAGATCAAAAAAATGGCGGTCACACTAGCTGAAAATTTAACTAAACCCCCGTGTAACTGAATCCGTATGTAACTGAACTCTCGTGCAACTCAAGTCCCCAAATCTCGTAAACTAAAGCTTGTGTATTATAACGACCACAGAGTAACTTCGCTAATACACGGGATGGGGGGATCGGAGTCCTTTGGGGGTGTGGTAGGGGATCTCACAACACTGTTCAAATAGAACTTGTGTATTATAACAACCACCAACCCCATGTAACTGAACCCCTGTATAACTGAAACCCTGTAAGAAAGAAATCGCTTGAGTCCTCTCGCAATAGCAAACCAAACCAGATTATACCCACTTAACCAGATCAAAAAATGGCGGTCACACTAGCTTGATTAGTAATTGGACTTTCAGTCCTACATTCACGGGTTTCTGCAAAGTGCTATGGACTTCATTGAAAAAATACCAGTTAAAAAAAATAAATAAACATGTATTATACTCATTCCTCTTGGCAAAAAGGTGTACCTCTTCGCAAAAAATTCGCAAATCTCGTAAACTAAAGAAGTAATTACATCACTGTTGTTAGCTCCATCATTAATCTCCAATAATGTAAGTGCACCCCTCATTTTTTTCCTCTACTAATATCCTTGCAAATAAAAACTATTCTCTTTGAATTCAATTCTCTTACTAATATATAATGTAAAGAAAACTAAAAAGATACACTGGTTTTTCCAACACGGATGTAACCTAAAAAAAACTTGTTTATCATGAAATAGAAATTCAGTTAATTGTGCCAGAAAAAACTTGAAGCAGAACAGATTATAACCAACCTGTTTGGTACGGGCACGTACGCAAAGTATATACCTTCAAGCAAATTCCATATGATATTTCAAATTACTATACCATCTATAGAAATGGTACCTCTTTGCTAATGACCCTGGTAACCATACAATTCGTTGAAAACCTACACACATATCTATGCCTTAGGCGTAGGTTTCCTTGTCCCTTTTCAAGTAATTGTACGGTTACTACTCACCATTTGCGTTTTAGCGGTTTTTTAGGGGGGCTGGAAAGTTGACAAGGGTGGAAGTGCTGCGCAAAGCGGATTCCCACCTAAGCAAAATCAATATTACTTATTCATATTTGATAGATGGCATTAGAGCCGACTTTTCATGTTGGAGAACTTAAAGATGCGGAAAACTGCCCGGAGGTGATCCCAAGCGTATTGGCCAATATCAAGGAGGCACACTTGTGCCTCTATAAAGAGGCGGCCCACCACAATGTTAAGCGATTTCAGGTCCTAGAGGTCGCAGAGAGACGGCGGTAATCGCATTTTGTAGCCCAAGCTCAAACTAAGAAACTCGCAAAATTTCATCCTCCTCCGACTTTATCTTCATGGGGTAAACTGGGCCGGAAGTTTGGACCCTCCCACCACAGCCCCCCTTTAACGTTGTCCGATTGGACTGAAATTTAGAGGTTAAGCTTTCCTAGGGCCCGGGAGCTTATCCTCGAAATTTCAGCTCAATCCGATCACTCCTTCCCTGTTTTCAAAAAACCAAATATAGCCACTTAAAATTCATCATTTCTTTTTTTTTTCTTAGCCACGCCTACAGGCCACAGTTGGCAACGGATCCGGTTGAATGAGGACTCATTCGAAGCAGAATTCGACCTGTTAGGGCCTTTTGATATTTTCAGACCGAAAAAATTATCCCCCGAATTTACATTTACGAAAAACCTTAGTTTTTTTCAAATATTACAGATAAACAGGTTAGACATGCTTTGTTATGAAAATATCTGCGCGTCAATTTTCATAACAAAGCATGTCTAACCTGTTTATGTGTATTATTTGAAAAAAACTACGTTTTCTAAAGAGTTAAAGAGGCTGAGTTACAAGGTCAACCCTTAAAACGTAGAGGGATCAGGAGGCACAGTTGGGGGGGCTGTTAAAGAGGCTGAGTCACAAGTTCGAACCTTAAAACGTACAGGGATTAGGAGGCACCCTGTACGACGTGATTTGAGTATTCAGGAATTAAAAGCCTTAACACAAGAATGTTCAAGAGCGGGGGGTTTGGGGGGCGGCAGCCCCCCAACTTTAACTCCTGACACGATCAGCTAACAGTTAGTCAAGCAATAATAAGTAATAAACTGTACAAAAACGTGCAGAAATTATTTGAAAAAAACTACGTTTTCTAAAGAGTTAAAGAGGCTGAGTTACAAGGTCGAACCTTAAAACGTACAGGGATTAGGAGGCACAGATGGGGGGCTGCCGCCCCCCAAACCCCCCGCTTTCGCAGCCTTTAAATAACAAAAAAAAAAATTTAAACTGAAAGTAAGGAGCGACATTAAATCTTAAAACGAACAGAAATTATTCCGTATATGAAAGAGGCTGTGCCCTCCTCAACGCCTCGCTCTTTACGCTAAAGTTTTTATTGTTTAAAAAAAGAGTTGTGAGAAAGTCAAACTTTAGCGTAAAGAGCGAGGCGTTGAGGAGGGCACAGCCTCTTTCATATACGGAATAATTTCTGTTCGTTTTAAGATTTAATGTCGCTCCTTA
This sequence comes from Artemia sinica, assembly GCA_027921565.1. Lineage (NCBI taxonomy): Eukaryota > Metazoa > Arthropoda > Branchiopoda > Anostraca > Artemiidae > Artemia > Artemia sinica. The sequence continues at coordinate 15,273,504 of CM051269.1, read as the reverse complement.
CTTTCAGTTTAATTTTTTTTTTTGTTATTTAAAGGCTGCGAAAGCGGGGGGTTTGGGGGGCGGCAGCCCCCCATCTGTGCCTCCTAATCTCTGTACGTTTTAAGGTTCGACCTTGTAACTCAGCCTCTTTAACTCTTTAGAAAACGTAGTTTTTTTCAAATAATTTTCAATTTGAAGAGCTTTTTGACACCAGTGCGAGTGACGCGAAGCGTCGCGAGTGGCAAATTTTTGGAAAATAACACTTTTCATACGAAAGTGACACTATTTTGCCACCCAAAGTAGTACCAAAAAAATCGTGCTGAGTGGCAACCCTGGCTACAGTTCTACAGTGGATTGGATGAGAATTACCGGCATAACCGATTATATAGGTAAATAACTGCTAGGCGTATTCCTCCCAAAAAATTCCCCTCGCAGAATATTCCCTGTAGATAGACAGTGTGGATAGGTAGAATAATCTAAATATTAAATGACTTTAGAGTTGAGGGTGTTTCGAACAATGTCTGAATATTCGACTTAGTATGTTGGAAAAACGCTCTCGCAAGTAACATAAATTCGCTTAGTTATTTTCCTGCATATTATTACAGCCTGCTCTTTTACGGATATTCTGCTCAAGCAGGCCCAAATATATTGGGATCTTAAAAGTTTTAACAATCTCCTCAACTTCATCTAAAATTTTCATGTAAATTCACTTACTTGCAAAAACAAGAGCCTTTCGTGTCCAATAAATAATCATATCAAATATAAAGGCAAAATATATTGATGTAGGCGAATAAATAAATCTTTAAGACCGAATATTCAAGTCCAACTTAAAACGAACAATAATTACTTCAAGTAGGAGTTTGGCTACTTTTCTTTTCCTCTTCACTTACCTGTAATAGTTCTAAAACCTATTGCGTCATTTGCGCTTTACTGAAAGCAAAATATATTATGAATATTTTTTGTATTTACATGATTGGAAAACAAAAATAAAATACAGCGAAATAAAGTCTTGAACTGTTGAGATTTCCAGGATTTAATACTATTACATATTAAATATTCAGCTGGTCATCATTAGTTCTTTCCAGTTATCTTGAATATTACAGTGATTTATTTTTTAATTGTCGTCGATGTTTTCGAAAAACTAAAGCCCAAGGTTCAAAATACACTTAATTTTCTGTATTGGTATCTGTTTTTATCATCATACTGAGTTTATTCTGACCTGTTTGGTTCTTATCACCTGGTATCAAGGAAATGGTATCCGAAAGATTTAGGAAAATTACTTTAATTGTTTTAAAATTTATTCAAATTTTTAGCCCGAAATGCTACATGAGACAACTAGAATCACTATTTTGTGCGAAATTGTGAATTTCGCAAAACAAACAGAACTTTTTTTTCAAATTTTATTTCTTTGTACAGTTCCACTCGTACTGCTAGGAGTTGTAGATCCTTCTGTTTTTAGCCAAAAAAGAAATTTTCATACAAAATTTCCTTTCTTGTCCAGCACCATCATAAGTAGAACTGCCATAAAAGAAGTAAAGAAAACCACCAAACCTGATCCGAAGAGTCACCCACTTTGCATCACCTGGTGTAAAACTTGGAACGCCACGTGTGCCAGACAGTTCCATCACGCGTCGCACAGTCCTCGCCACGCTTGGTACAATTTGACTACATTTGGCAGACTTTAACCACACTTTATACGTACCACATAGTGTACTAATTTCTGAAAGTCGTTGACTCATCACAAACTCTTGGTAAACATTAACAGATCACTTAGTTAATAAGAAATGAGAACCCTACCATTACTGTGACTTCGTGTTCCACCGGTCCATCAGCGGTTAGTGTCTCAGATTGATCTTTTTGCCTGCTATATTTAAAATCAGTTCCACCAGCTTCATAGTTTCCAGGCCAGTCAATAACCCAATCACCGTTGAAGACATATTTTTTTGTTTTTCCATCAAGAATGGCTGAAAGAAAATTTTTGTTAGTGAAAACGTATTTATTCTATTCTTAAATTGACTCAAATTCAAGGTTTTAACTTGCAAATAATCAAAATTTGAGTCAAGCAAAGTCTAGCCTAAATTCAAACAGTTTTTAAGTCTAGAATAGCTATTTTATATACATCTTATCTACTTGTAAGGCTTGAGCGATTTATAGAATTATATTGTAACTTTGACAGAAAAACAAGAGGAAAAAAAGTAGCACATTTGGCTCAAATCCAAGGAATCAATTTCTCAGCATCCACAGACTAGTATATTGGAATCTAAACTTCGAAAGAGACCTCTCTCGACTGTTTTTTTTCTTCAAAAATTTTCACAATAATAGTTTTTTTAATAGTTTAAATAGTTTAATAGTTTAAATAATTTAAATAATTTTCATAAATATTGTTTTGTATCGTACAAGGCACGTGCGCAAAATTAAATTCCAAGTCACAAAACAGAATAGAGAGGTTAAAAAAAACAGGCAAATTATTCAAAAATGCATAAATCGAGAGAGAAGTGGGCCCACGGCCTTCATCCTCCTGCCTATTTCACTGGTCAAAACAACTATGCAGTGATACGTGAATGTTCCTGGTATATTTTTCAATCAACTTCTGACATTAATAGTTTTGTTTCTGACGATACACTTCTGATTATGTTTTTCTTTTTTTTCTGAATTAGGTTATATATTTGTTTTCTCAAAAATACCTCGGTCTAGAAATCATGTGAAAGTTCCAAATATCGCCGACAGATTAAATTTTATTTCATGTAATTGTTCATAAACCTTTAAAACGAATTTTTCTTTTGTAAAGTCAGGTTGATTTGTATGTGCCTCGTCCAGTTGGCCAGTGATTCCGTGAGAAAAGGAAAGGGGGGGCAGAGCCCCTTAAAAATTTTTTGAAATTTTTGACTCAAGGCTAATGAATATATAGAACAAACAACAATATGAAATGTTTTGCTATGCCGTCTGATGCCACATAGTTACATCTTGAACCAGGCAAGTACACATTTTTCTTCAGAAGAGGGAGGGGGTTGGGGATTCAATAATGAAAAAACACAAATTATTATTTGATAAAAAAAATTGCCCAGAAATTCGGGAAAATTTAGGATTCTGGGGCGGAACCCGGTCCTGAGCCCCTCCCTTAGCCAAATCTCCTTTCCAATTATAGTGATATGTTCTTCTTTAAAAGAAGTAAAAGGTGACACGATTTCGAACACTTCTTAGACAATTCATAATTCAAAGGAACACATGGAGTTCGTTCCATGAAGAAAACAGTATTGCCAATATAGAATTCACAGGAATTTTGTTTAACGGTATTGAAAATTGGTAGGCCTACATATTATATTGTCGCAAATTACTAATTTCATTCCACTAATAATCAAAAAGCGAAACACCAACACGCTTTAATAATTTGGTTCCCTGCAAGACGTTGCACACTGTCTGTCCGATGAAATATGGCTAAGCTATTCAAAAATGTTCACCTGTGACCAGGCACGTGCCCAGGATTATTTTCAGAGGCGGGGGGAGGTGGTTCAAATAGGAAAATTCAGGGTAAGATAATAAAAAAAAACTTCGGGGAAAGAGCAATTATAAAAAAAAATATCGGTAATTTGATTGAAAATCCATAAATTCCAAAACTTAGGATATTAGGAGGACGGGTATCGAGGCCCCCGACTGCATCCTTGCCCCAGATCTATCTTTTGGTACATTTAGTTCCAAATCACTATAACTGACCCTGCTTTTGTGTCCCCTCAACGCCACCGGTACAGGTGCGCACACAGAAAAGGGCCATCGAGCCCAGTCCCTCAAACTGTCAAAATAATTTCCATATAATTGGTCAAGTTTTGTACGTTTTTATTTTTGCCTAAACAAATGTACCCTCCCCCCTCCCGAGACTGAGTCTCACGCACGTGACTGAACCTGGCAGGAACTAAGCAGCCTAATGAGTAACCGATTGGCAACGTTGGCAAAGTTTTACCATATACCTTTCTAAAGTGGTGGGGAAGATTTGCATAGAACAAATATAAAATGTCATTTTGTGTTTCCAGATCCTTATTCAAGTTATTTCTATCTAGCAGGGATTCACAATTAAAGTTTACTAGAATTTGTTAATTCAGCGGTTAAAATTGTAAATTTTGAAGCACATATAATTCAACTAACAAAATAACAAAGTAAGGTATGTAGATTAAACTATGAGATTTTATATCCGAACAAGACAAGTCAGGGATTGATGGATGACTTGAAAACTGTCGCTTTTTATCAATCTAAAATTTCAAATTGAACAAACGTTTTCTTTCCTATTAGCCGCCAGTAAAGATAAAAAACCACCCCGGCAACATCACCCTGCAGGATACTTTTCACAAGCTATCATCTTTTGTCAACCCCCATGGTGTGCGAACTTCTGCTTTGATAAAACCCGTCTTATCACTGAAATGGCTGACAGGAATTGCTATAAAAATGTGACGTGACTTGCATAAGACACCTATGTCTCTCTCTTAATTGCCAAAAATTAAAAGAAACGTTTGTTCAGGTTTTGACCCTTTAATAGTTATCGGTGTCATTAAAGTCAGAAAAACAGGAATTCTTTTAGTTTTGAAGAATCGCAAATTTTAATTCCCAAGTCTTGGCTTTCATTAAAAGGATGCTTTTTTGACGTTCCACCAGAATTTGCGTCATCGTTTGTTTGTTTGAATTTGACGTGACATTGAAAATATACTGTTCTATAAGTACTGGAGATAGAATAGCTTACTCTAACCCTTCTGAGAAAAGCTTTAAATATATTGGAGTTGAGAAGGAGCCTGCACAGCTGTGATGGCTTCAGACGGCTTCGTGTTCCAATAAGTTCTTTGGGATAGTAGGCAGGGACGTATCCAGGATATTTTTTGGGGGAGAGGGGGGGGGTTACTAAAAAAAAATAAAAAAACGCATGAAAAATTGGTTTATGTTAATTTTGTTTGCGTCGAACAAGCATTGTGGGGGGTGGGGGGGGGGGGGGTTCAAACCCAGAATCTATGTTGGTAAAACAGTCTCCCTGTCTGTATAAAACATGGTATAATGACGGCATACATGAAATCAAAAGGCATTTACCAAAGAGAAATATAAAGCTCCAGGCACGTACATGGCATTTTTTTTTCTTTCGAGGGGAAACATATATTGCAAAAAATATTTTATTTGATAATCTGAATAAGAAGTACTGTGAATATCGAGAAAATTTAGGATTTCAGGGGGGAGGTAAGGAAACCGAGATCCCCCACGTATGTCCTTGAAAACCCTTGCCATATTATTTCGTGTTTATTAATATCAGGAGCCAGTGCAAAATTAATGATTGCGGGGTGCGGAAAAAAACTTCAGGGGCGTTAATTGCTACGGGGCAATACAGGGGGGTTGGGCAAATAACCCCTCCAGACCAGACCCCAGTTTGCTCCCCATCAGAATTTAGTTCTGCAAAAAAATCTTGTCAAAATAAGATAAGCCTGCTTAATTCAAGCATTCAGAGAAACAGGTCAATTTTCTTAAGTATATCTTTGCCTTTATGGTACTATATGGCTCATTTTTCATTTTTCACTGTCATTTTCACTTGATTTGGGCAAATTGACTCCAATTCCCTCTCCCCCAGGATTTTGACAAATTACGCCACTGAAAATCTTGGCTCCCTGATCAGTATTTTTCGCCCCCTGGCTCTACATCTAATGCAACTTTCAACCTTCTGGGGAGCACGTGCCCCTAAATCGCCCCTTTAATCCACCCCAGTTTTGACATGTTTGCTTGAAGAAGCGACACTTTTTCTTGATGCACAGAAACATATGCTTAACTAATCAAGCTAGAAAGGGGAAAATTTACTTAGAATATTTTCAAACTATATGAATCAAGACAGACTATAAATATCTGAAAAATGTAAACTAGAAATAACAACAAGAACTCGAAATGTAACGTCATGATAAAAAAAATGCGAGGACATTATCACATCCTCAGGGCCCTAGGCCATATTTTCCAATTAGGTTCTTCAGGACAATTTTGAAGAGAAGAATGCCTCCATATACTTTGATAATCATGCGAACCTGGAGGGGGCAGATTATCTTTGAGCAGTGACGTCGCTTAGGGGCGGCAAGGGGGGGGGGGCAATTACCCCCGAGTAATTAGCAGAAAAAATAATTACATAGCACATGCCCCTTGAATCTCCCGATGTGGACCCCTTTTGTCCCCCAATAAAAATGCTGGAGCTACGCCCCTGTCTTTGAGTGACCCTGTTTTTATAGTGGCAAAATTCTTTCCTGAAATTTAAATTTTCATAGTCCCAACAATTGCATATTTTTCTTGAATTTTAGTGTTTCTGGACTGTCAGAAAGATATCTATATTTAAATTCAAATGCAAGGATCCTATGCAAACCCTATGATGTCCGAAACTTTATTTATAATCACAATATATTGTTTTAGGAAAAACTGAATAACAAAGTATTTTTTTAAAGCAAGATCGTTATATATTCATTGAAAAATTCAGCAAAAGACTCTTGAAACCATAGGTACTGACTCAAGCAGTTTTTGTGTACGTAATAATACACTTTCGAAGCCACAGAAGACAAATAGTTATTTTTCACCTGGAACTTTAATAACCGTTATCAATATTCACTCATAAACACAACCCGCCCCTTTTTCAAAAAATTTCCATTCGTAACGACCTATTCCTTGTTCATACTTTAAGACAATAGACTTAACTGAAAAAGATAATTTAACATTTTCACGCAGGATTACCAAGATAAATAATATGTTGCTACAACTTATGAACAAGGGGAAACAATTAAGTATCATCAGAGGTATTTTCAAATTTGGTTGAAAAAACCACAACCTGTGTTTAGAAGTGCAGAAAAGGGTAAAAAGTTATTTCATTGAGGGAAGAAGCTAAATTCCATTCCAAACACAGAGAAAAACTAAGGAGATGTATCCTTAGACATTTTCGGTACACCATAGAAAGGGGTGTGCAACTACAACTGGTTAAGCCTATTAACAATAGACAGGTTCTTAAAATAAGTTTTAGCTTGACCTTAAGGTGATATAACATCTTAAAATCAATATGACGTGCCTCAGCCTCAGCTGACCGTCTCAAAGACAAAGGATCCACTAGTAAACTCTCCCAGGGGACTTGCTGTCAGTAGAAGGGTATCTTATACTCGTGACGGGCACCCCTGCTGCCACCTACAACTTTTTTGCATACCTTATTTGGGCATAGAGTCCCTAGGGGAAATGGATTTCTGAGAAATTGACTGCGTAATCGATTGGGAATTTGGAACACCTGTGCTGTCAGTCATTAATCAAATTGTTTCCAGGCAAAGTTTAATAATGTCTGACAGGTACTGTCAACATTTCTCCAGGAATAGATCCAAGTAATTAATGTCTTTGCCTCGGAAACAACTCTTTTGGTCGAACTCCAAAAGATATTAACAACCAAACGCCATGGAAACAATTCTCCAAGAAACATCTTAGCGATGAAATGTTTTAGCGCGGGAATCAGGTTTCTTAGTAATTTGAAATGCGTCAGCGCAGAGATGCCAAAAACAAAAGGAACACGCTGAAATTAAGTTTAGGGATTATTTGGGCGAAACTGTTTTAGACAGGTTATGGAATTATTTCGGCGAAACAGTTAGAGACATTTTAAAAGATGATTTTAGAAGAGGATTTGAGGGTGAAACTCTGTGGTCGTTATACTACACAAGTTCCATTTGAACAGTGTTGTGAGGTCCTCTACCCCAACCCCGAAGGGTTCCGATCCCCCTACCCCAACCCCGAAGGAAGCCCCCGGTCCTCAAAGGTCCCCCGGGCTCCCAAAGGACCACCCGGCCCTCAAGGGTCCCCCAGACCCCCAAAGGACCCCCCGGGCCCCAAAGGGCCCCTCCCCTCCCTCTCCCTCCCTCTCCTCCCCCCTTCTCACCGTCCCCTCCCCCTCCCCCTCCCCCTCCCCTCCCCCCCTCCTCCCCCTCCCCCATTTTTAATATTTTTTTTGTGCACTGAGACACAGAAGGCCCCCCCCGAGCCCCCAAAGGGCCCCCGGCGCCCCAAAGGCTCCTGAGCCCCCATTTTAATACTTTTTTAAGGCTTTATTATATCTTTTCAGAACAAATTATTATTTTAGGGAATAATTTCGGCGAAACGGTTAGAGACATTTTAAAAGATGATTTTTGAAGATGTTTTAGAAGAGGATTTGATGGTGAAACTCTGTGGTCGTTATAATACACAAGTTCCATTTGATCAGTGTCGTGAGGTCCTCTACCCCAACCCCAAAGGGTTCCGATCCCCACCACCCCAACCCCGAAGGAAGCGCCCGGTCCTCAAAGGTGCCCCCAAGCTCCCAAAGGACCACCCGGCCCTCAAGGGACCCACAGATCCTCAAAGACTCTCCCCGAGCCCCGTCTTTCGTTGATGTGTGTTGTCTGAAACTTATGATTTGGGATATGTAAATTACTATTTCGGACTTTTCTGAGCTAGATTTCTTAGTCTTTCGTTGGTGTGTGTTGTCTGAAACCTATGATTTGGGATGGATGGATTGCAATTTTTGACTTTTCTGAGCTGGATTTCTGAGCCGTTCATAGGAGTGTGTTGTCTGAAACTTATGATTTGAGATGTGTAGTCTGCAAGTTGGACTTTTCAGAGCTATGATTCTTAGTCTCTCATAGGCGTTTGTTGTCTGAAACTTCTAGTTTGGGATGAATAGTTTGCTATTTCAGGCTTTTCTGAGCTAAGGTTTCCTAGTATTTCGTAGGTGAATGTTGTCTGAAACTTATGATTTGGGGTATGTAATTACTATTTCGGGCTTTTCTAAGCTAGATTTCTTAGTCTTTCGTTGGTGTGTGTTGTCTGAAACCTATGATTTGGGATGGGTGGATTGCTATTTTTGACTTTTCTGAGCTGGATTTCTTAGCCGTTCATAGGTGTGTGTTGTCTGAAACTTATGATTTGGGATGGTTAATTTGCTATTTTTGACTTTTCTGAGCTAGGTTTCTTAGCCGTTCATAGGTGAGTGTTGTCTGAAACCTATGATTTGGGATATGTAAATTACTATTTCGAGCTTTTCTGAGTTGGATTTCTTAGTCTTTCATAGGTATGTGTTGTCTGAAACCTATGATTTGGGATGTGTGGGTTGCTATTTTTTTACTTTTCATAGCCAGATTTCTTAGTCTTTCGTAGGTGTGTGTTGTCTGAAACCTATGATTTGGATTGATTGGATTGCTATTTTTGACTTTTCTGAGCTGGATTTCATAGCCTTTCGTAGGGATGTGTTGACTGAAACATATGATTTGGGATGAGTGGTTTGCTTTTTGGACTTTTCAGAGCTGGATTTCTTAGCCGTTCGTAGGTGAGTGTTGACTGAAACCTATGATTTGGGATGATTAATTTGCTATTTTTGACTTTTCTGAGCTAGGTTTCTTAGCCTTTCATAGGTGTGTGTTGTCAGAAAATTATGATTTGGGATGTGTAGTTTGCTATTTCAGGCTTTTCTGAGCTAAGGTTTCCTAGTATTTCCTAGGTGAATGTTGTCTGAAACCAATAGTTTGGGATGAGTAGTTTGCTATTTCAGGCTTTTATGAGCTAGGTTTCTTAGCCTTTCGTAGGTGTGTGTTGACTGAAACTTATGATTTGGGTTATGTAATTTGCTATTTCCGACTTTTCATAACCGGATTTCTTAGTCTTTCGTAGGTGTGTGGTGTCTGAAACCTATGATTTGGGATGTGTGGGTTGCTATTTTTTGACTTTTCTGAGCTGGATTTCTTTGCCTTTCGTAGGTGTGTGTTGACTGAAACCTATGATTTGGGATGGTTAATTTGCTATTTTTGACTTTTCTGAGCTAGATTTCTTAGCCTTTCATAGGTGTGTGCTTTCAGAAAATTATGATTTGGGAGGTGTAGTTTGCTTTTTGGACTTTTCAGAGCTAGGATTCTTAGTCACTCATAGGTGTTTGTTGTCTGAAACTTCGAGTTTGGGATGAGTAGTTGGCTATTTCAGACTTTTCTGAGCTAAGGTTTCTTAGTATTTCGTAGGTGAATGTTGTCTGAAACTTATGATTTGGTATATGTAAATTACTATTTCGGGCTTTTCTGCGTTGGATTTCTTAGTCTTTCATTGGTGTGTGGTGTCTGAGACCTATGATTTGGGATGAGTGGTTTGCTTTTTGGACTTCTCTGAGCTGGATTTCTGAGCCTTTCGTAGGTGTGTGTTGACTGAAACCTATGATTTGGGATGGGTAATTTGCTATTTTTGACTTTTCTGAGGTAGGTTTCTTAGCCTTTCATAGGTATGTGTTGTCAGAAAATTATGAATTGGGATGTGTAGTTTGCTATTTCAGGCTTTTCTGAGCTAAGGTTTTCTAGTATTTCGTAGGTGAATGTTGTCTGAAACCAATAGTTTGGGATGAGTAGTTTGCTATTTTCGACTTTTCTGAGCTAGGTTTCTTAGTCTTTCGTTGGTGTGTGTTGACTGAAACCTATGATTTGGGATATGTAGTTTGCTATTTTTGACTTTTCTGAGCTGGATTTATTAGCCTTTCATAGGTGTGTGTTGACTGAAACCTATGATTGAGATGAGTGGATTGCTATTTTTGACTTTTCTGAGCTGGATTTCTTAGCCGTTCATAGGTGTGTGTTGTCTGAAACTTATGATTTGGGATGTGTAGTTTGCTATTTGAACTTTTCAGAGCTAGGTTTCTTAGCCGTTCATAGGCGTTTGTTGTCTGAAACTTCTAGTTTGGGATGAGTAGTTTCGCTATTTCAGGCTTTTCTGAGCTAAGGTTTCTTAGTCTTTCATAGGTGAATGTTGTCTGAAACCTACGATTTGGGATATGTAAATTACTATTTCGGGCATTTCTAAGCTAGATTTCTTAGTCTTTCGTTGGTGTGTGTTGTCTGAAACCTATGATTTGGGATGGGTGGATTGCTACTTTTGACTTTTCTGAGCTGGATTTCTTAGCCTTTCATAGGTGTTTGTTATCTGAAACCTATAGTTTGGGATGACTAGTTTGCTATTTTTGACTTTTCTGAGCTAGGTTTCTTAGCCGTTCATAGGTGAGTGTTGTCTGAAACCTATGATTTGGGATATGTAAATTACTATTTCGAGCTTTTCTGAGTTGGATTTCTTAGTCTTTCGTTGGTGTGTGTTGTCTGAAACCTATGATTTGGGATGGGTGGATTGCTACTTTTGACTTTTCTGAGCTGGATTTCTTAGCCTTTCATAGGTGTTTGTTGTCTGAAACCTATAGTTTGGGATGACTAGTTTGCTATTTTTGACTTTTCTGAGCTAGGTTTCTTAGCCGTTCATAGGTGAGTGTTGTCTGAAACCTATGATTTGGGATATGTAAATTACTATTTCGAGCTTTCCTGAGTTGGATTTCTTAGTCTTTCATAGGTATGTGTTGTCTGAAACCTATGATTTGGGATGTGTGGGTTGCTATTTTTTGACTTTTCCGAGTTGGATTTCTTAGCCGTTCATAGGTGAGTGCTGTCTGAAACTTATGATTTGGGATGGTTAATTTGCTATTTCCGGCTTTTATTAGCTAGGTTTCTTAGCCTTTCATAGGTGTGTGTTGTCAGAAAATTATGATTTGGGATCTGTAGTTTGCTATTTGGACTTTTCAGAGCTAGGATTCTTAGTCCATCATAGGTGTTTGTAGTCTGAAACCAATAGCTTGGGATGAGTGGTTTGCTATTTCAGGCTTTTCTGAGCTAGATTTCTTAGCCGTTCATAGGTGTGTGTTGTCTGAAACTTATGATTTGGGATATGTAAATTACTATTTCGGGCTTTTCTGAGTTGGACACTTCTAAATTTTTCCGTAGAAGATAGGAAAAGTTATACTATGATTGTGATTATTTTCCATGAAGATAAAAAGTTTCACTTTAATTCTAAATTTTCTTAAATTCAATTCCGACCTTTCTCAAAGAGATGAAAAAATTAAAGTTCTGTTCCAAATATTTTCCCGGAAGAAGAAAAGTTCAACCTCGATTCTGAATTTTCTCAATGAAAATGAAATAAGTTATTGATCAAATCTATTTTCCCAAAATAATATAAAAATTTCCACTTCAGTTCAGATTTTTTTCTCAAAGAGATGAAGAAATTTAAAGTTCTATTCCAAATTTTTCATAGAAGATAGGAAAAGTTATACTTTGATCGTGAATATTCGAGTTCTATTCTGAATTTTACCAAAAAACACAATTCAATTCAAATTTCCCCAATAAAAAATTTAAAGTTCAATTCTAAATTTTTCGGTGGAAGATAGAAAAAGTAATACCATACTTGTGAATATTTTCCCGGAAGATAAAAAGTTCTAGTTCAATTTAAAATTTTCTCAACGAAGTGAAGAAGAATTCAAGTTCTCTTCTGAATTTTACCAAAGAACACAATTCAATTCTAATTTCACCAGAGAAAATAAAAATCTTCCACTTCAGTTCCTTATTTCACAAAGACATAAAGAAATTTAAAGTTCAATTCTAAATTTTTCGGTGGAAGATAGAAAAAGTAATACCATACTTGTGAATATTTTCATGGAAGATAAAAAGTTCTAGTTCAATTTAAAATTTTCTCAACGAAGTGAAGGAAAGTTCAAGTTCTCTTCTGAATTTTCTCAATGAAAAAGAAATTAGTCATTGATCATTTCTATTTTTCCAAATAATATAAAACTTTTCCACTTTAGTTCAGATCTGGCTCGAAGAGATGAAAAATTTAAAATACTGTTCCAAATTTTTCACTGAAGATAAAAAAGTTCAAGTTCTCTTCGGAATTTTACCAAAGAACAAAAATTCAATTCTAATTTCTCCAGAGAAAATAAAATCTTCCACTTCAGTTCTTTATTTCACAAAGACATAAAGAAATTTAAAGTTCAATTCTAAATTTTTCGGTGGAAGATAGAAAAAGTAATACCATACTTGTGAATATTTTCCCGGAAGATAAAAAGTTCTAGTTCAATTTAAAATTTTCTCAACGAAGTGAAGAAAAGTTCAAGTTCTCTTCTGAACTTTACCAAAGAACACACTTCAATTCTAATTTCTCCAGAGAAAACAAAAATCTTCCACTTCAGTTCTTTATTTCACAAAGACATAAAGAAATTTAAAGTTCAATTCTAATTTTTCGGTGGAAGATAGAAAAAGTAATATCATACTTGTGAATATTTTCACGGAAGATAAAAAGTTCTAGTTCAATTTAAAATTTTCTCAACGAAGTCAAGGAAAGTTCAAGTTCTCTTCTGAACTTTACCAAAGAACACACTTCAATTCTAATTTCACCAGAGAAAACAAAAATCTTCCACTTCAGTTCTTTATTTCACAAAGACATAAAGAAATTTAAAGTTCAATTCTAAATTTTTCGGTGGGAGATAGAAAAATTAATACCATACTTGTGATTATTTTCACGGAAGATAAAAAGTTCTAGTTCAATTTAAAATTTTCTCAATGAAGTGAAGAAAAGTTCATGTTCTCTACTGAATTTTACCAAAGAACACAATTCAATTCTAATTTCTACAGAGAAAATAAAAATCTTCCACTTCAGTTCTTTATTTCACAAAAGACATAAAGAAATTTAAAGTTCAATTCTAAATTTTTCGGTGGAAGATAGAAAAAGTAATACCATACTTGTGAATATTTTCCCGGAAGATAAAAAGTTCTAGTTCAATTTAAAATTTTCTCAACGAAGTGAAGAAAAGTTCAAGTTCTCTTCTGAACTTTACTTCTAAAAATCTTCCACTTCAGTTTTAAGTTCCCCAAAGAAATAAAGAAATTTAAAGTTCTATTCTAAATTTTTAGATGGAAGATAGAAAAAGTAATACTATGACTGCGATTGTTTTCCATGAAGATCAAAAGTTTCACTTTATTTATAATTTTTCTTAAATTCAGTTCTGATTTTTCTCAAAGAGATGAAAAATTTAAAGTTCTGTTCCAAATTTTTCATAGAAGATAGAAAAAGTTATACATTGATTGTGAATATTCAACATGAAGATAAGGAACTCCACTTTAATTCTGAGTTTTCTCGAAGAAGTGCAAATTGTTCAAGTTCTCTTCTGAATTTTCTTAAAGAAGAGAAAAAAGTTAACTCAATTCTGAATTTTACCAATGAAAATGAAAAAACTTTCCACTTCAGTTCTTAATTTTTCAAAGACATAAAAAATTTAAAGTTCAGTTCTAAATTTTTCTGTAGAAGATAGGAAAAGTTATACTATGATTGTGATTATTTTCCAGTGAAGATAAAAAGTTTCACTTTAATTCTAATTTTCTTAAGTTCACTACCGATTTTTTGCAAAGAGATGAAAAATTTAAAGTTCTGTTCCAAATTTTTCATAGAAGATAGAAAAAGTTATACATTGATTGTGAATATTCGACATGAAGATAAGGAGCATCACTTTAATTCTGAGTTTTCTCGAAGAAGTGCAAAATGTTCAAGTTCTCTTCTGAATTTTCTTAAGAAGTGAAAAAAGTTAGCTCAATTCTGAATTTTACCAATGAAAATGAAAAAAGCTTCCACTTCAGTTCTTAATTCCTCAAAGACATAAAAAATTCAAAGTTCTCTTCTAATTTTTCCAAGAAAATAAAAAGGCTCCACTTCAGTTCTGTTTTTTTTCTCAAAGAGATGAAAAATTTAAAGTTCTTTTCTAATTTTAAATTAAATTTTAGCTTCTTTTGTCATATGGATTTACCCATCAAATTTTTAAATTAGAAAATGAGTGACTCGTTCTTTTATTAAAGACAATCGTTTTCAAACTCGTTCATCTAACCTTCAAAACAATAGGTTAGGTTAGGTATAAATAAATATTAATAAATAAATAGAAACATTTCTACATGTTTAAGTTAGGTTAGGTTAGGTTAACTTATCATGAGTGCTCATGATAAGTTAACCTAACCTTTTCCGGCGAGTATGGTTAGGTTAGGTTAGACTAGATTAAGTTAGGTTAGATTAGGTTAGGTTAGGTTAGCCTACGTACGCTTCACTTAGGTTAGCTTAGGTTAGGTGAGAGACATGCAAAAAGTTAGGTGTATGATTAGGTTAGGTTAGGTTAGATTAAGTTAGGTTAGGTTAAGTTAGGTTAGGCTAGGTTAGCCTACGTACACGCGCGTACGTAGGCTAACCTAGTGCTCCCAAAGCCCCATTTAACTAAACCCCCGTGCAACTGAACCCCCCATGTAACTGAACCCCTGTATAACCGAAACCCCGTACAACTGAACCCCCGTGCTACTGAACCCTCGTGCTACTGAACCCTCGTGCAACTCGAGCCCATTTAACTAAATCCCCGTGTAACTGTACCCCCTTTAACTGAACCCTCGTGCAATTCAACCCTCCATGCAACCCATCTCCATCAAAACACTTTTATACAGTTTTTCAAGGACGAATAAAAAACGGATGTTGAGTTACATAATTTCGTGCGTGCTCCCAAAGCCCCATTTAACTAAACCCCCAGCAACTGAACCCCCCGTGTAACTGAACCTCTGTATAACCGAAACCCCGTACAACTGAGCCCCGTGCTACTGAACCCTCGTGCTACTGAACCCTCGTAACCCCCGTGCAACTGAACCCTCGTGCAACTCAACTCCCGTGCAACTCAAGCCACATTTAACTAAACCCCCGTGCAACTGAACCCCCATGTAACTGAACCCCTGTATAACCGAAACCCCATACAACTGAACCCCTGTGCAACTGAACCCTCGTGCTACTGAACCCTCGTGCAACTCGAGCCCATTTAACTAAATCCCCTGTGTAACTGTACCCCCTTGAAATGAACCCTCGTGCAACTCAACCCTCCATGCGACCCATCTCCATCAAAACACTTTTATACAGTTTTTCAAGGATGAATAAAAAACGGATGTTGAGTTACATAATTTCGTGCGTGCTCCCAAAGCCCCACTTAACTAAACCCCCGTGCAACTGAACCCCCCATGTAACTGAACCCCTGTATAACCGAAACCCCGTACAACTGAACCCCCGTGCTACTCAACCCTCGTGCTACTGAACCCTCGTAACCCCCGTGCAACTGAACCCCCCATGTAACTGAACCCCTGTTTAACCGAAACTCCGTAATACTGAACCCCCGTGCTACTGAACCCTCGTGCTACTGAACCCTCGTAACCCCCGTGCAACTGAACCCTCGTGCAACTCAACTCCCGTGCAACTCAACCCCCATTTAACTAAACCACCGTGCAACTCAAGCCCCATTTAACTAAATCCCCCTGCAACTGAACCCCCATGTAACTGAACCCCTGTATAACCGAAACCCCCTACAACTGAATCCCCGTGCTACTGAACCCTCGTGCTACTGAACCCTCATGCTACTGAACCCTTCGTGCAACTCGACCCCATTTAACTAAACTCCCGTTAACTGCACCCCCTTTAACTGAACCCTCGTGCAACTCAACCCTCCATGCAACCCATCTCCCTCAAAACACTTTTCAGCCATTTCTTGTTAATTTTTTTTAATTTCTAAACTATTTAAAATTGACAACACTGTCCAAAACATCACTTGTGTATTATACACAACACAATCACCCCATCTCCTCCAAAACACTTTTCAGTCATTTCTTGTTAAAAATTTTTATTTCAAGTCAAATCCTACACTCCAAATTCGCAAATCCCATTACCCCCTTTTGCAAATGTTAATCAGTAGAAAGGGGGGTCCGACTCGTGACCCTCACCCCTGCTGCCACCTACAACTTTTTTACATAATTTATGCATGTTTTTATGTCTGTTCGTTGTCAGTGAGAATGAAAAAACATGATTTTTCTCACTTTGATGGATGTTTTTTTGGACGGTTATGTGTGTTGGTCAATTTATTTGTTGTTTTTCATGGATTTCAACATCAATTTATGTCTGTTTTATGGTTTTTGTCAGTGAAAATGAAAAAACAGGATTTTTCTCACTTTGATGGATGTTTTATGGTTTTTGTCAGTGAGAATGAAAAAACAGGATTTTTCTCACTTTGATGGATGTTTCAAGGTCGATTTATTTGTTGTTGTTTGTCCAGGTGTAATGACAATGGGGTGATTTACATAATCGAGGGGAATTATTGATTCACGAAAGGGGAATTAAGAAACAAATATTGCTTCTTTGATCTTTGGCTAACCTAACCTGAGAAATTGATTTACATAATCGCTAGGGGAATTATTGATTCACGAAAGGGGAATTCAGAAACAAACATGGCTTCTTTGATCTTTAGGCTAACCTAACCTGAGAAATTGATTTACATATTCGGCGGGGAATTATTGATTCACGAAAGCGGAATTAAGAAACAAGTATGGCTTCTTTGATCTTAGGTCTAAGGGATAAACGTTCTTTAGGTCAGAGAGAAAAATTAATATTCTATTTTTAAATATGGCTTCATTGATCTTTAGTGTCAGGAATTAGAAATGACATCACTTGTTATCTTGGAATTATGCGGGAGTCTAAAGAGATAGAAATTCTATTTTTAAATACGGCTTCACTGAGCTTTAAGTCGGAGAGATAAATTGATATTCTAACGAAACCTTAATAGTGTAGCTAGGAACATTTATGAGATGAAGAGATTAACGTAGGAAAGGGTTTCCTAGAAATTTGAAATGTGACAGCGCAGAGATGTCAAAAACAAAAGGAACTCACTGAAATTACGTTTAGGGATTATTTGGGCGAAACCGTTTTAGACATTTTAGGGAATTATTTCGGCGAAACAGTTAGAGACATTTTAAAAGATGATTTTAGAAAAGGTTTTAGAAGAGAATTTGAGGGTGAAACTCTGTGGTCGTTATAGTAAACAAGTTGTATTTGAACAGTGTCGTGAGGTCCTCTACCCCGACCCCAAAGGGCTCCGATCCCCCTACCCCGACCCAAAGGGCCCCGCTCCCCCTACCCCAACCCCGAAGGAAGCCCCCGGCCCCCAAAGGGCCCCCGGCGCCCCAAAGGCCTGATTTTTCAAAGTTCATTTTGAATTTCTTTCGTTGAAATGCAAGAGTTGGAATATTTCAGTAGTGTTTGGTTGTGGTTTACCTTGTCACAGTTACATTTTCTTGATTTTTCAAAGTTCATTTTGAATTTCTTTCATTGAAACGCACGACTTAGAATATTTCAGTAGTATTTTGTCGTGGTTTACCTTGTCAAAGTTACATTCTCTTGATTTTTCAAAGTTCATTTTGAATTTCTTTTATTGAAATGCAAGAGTTGGATTATTTCAGTAGTGTTTTGTCGTGGTTTACCTTGTCACAGTTACATTCTCTTGATTTTTCAAAGTTCATTTTGGATTTCTTTCGTTGAAATGCAAGAGTTGGAATATTTCAGTAGTGTTTGGTTGTGGTTTACCTTGTCACAGTTACATTCTCTTGATTTTTCAAAGTTCATTTTGAGTTTCTTTCATTGAAATGCAAGAGTTGGATTATTTTAGTAGTGTTTTCTCGTGGTTTACCTTACCACACTTACATTGTCTTGATTTTTCAAAGTTCATTTTGAATTTCTTTCGTTGAAATGAAAGAGTTGAAATATTTCAGTAGTGTTTGGTTGTGGTTTACCTTGTCACAGTTACATTTTCTTGATTTTTCAAAGTTCATTTGAATTTCTTTCATTGAAATGCAAGAGTTGGAATATTTCAGTAGTGTTTTGTCGTGGTTTACCTTGTCACAGTTACATTCTCTTGATTTTTCAAAGTTCATTTTGGATTTCTTTCGTTGAAATGCAAGAGTTGGAATATTTCAGTAACGTTTTGTCGTGGTTTACCTTGTCACAGTTACATTCTCTTGATTTTTCAAAGTTCATTTTGAATTTCTTTCATTGAAATGCAAGAGTGGGATTATTTCAGTAGTGTTTTGTCGTGGTTTACCATGTCACAGTTACATTCCCTTGATTTTTCAAAGTTCATTTTTGATTTCCTTCATTGAAATGCAAGAGTTGGATTATTTCAGTAGTGTTTTGTCGTGGTTTACCTTGTCACAGTTACATTCTCTTAATTTTTCAAAGTTCATTTTGAATTTCTTTCATTGAAATGCAAGAGTTGGAATATTTCAGTACTTTTTGGTTGTGGTTTACCTTGTCACAGTTACATTCTCTTGATTTTTCAAAGTTCATTTTGAGTTTCTTTCATTGAAATGCAAGAGTTGGATTATTTCAGTAGTGTTTTGTCATGGTTTACCTTGTCAGAGTTACATTCTCTTGTTTTTCAAAGATCATTTTGAATTTCTTTCGTTGAAATGCAAGAGTTGGAATATTTCAGTAGTGTTTGGTTGTGGTTTACCTTGTCACAGTTACATTTTCTTGATTTTTCAAAGTTCATTTTGTATTTCTTTCATTGAAATGCAAGAGTTGGAACATTTCAATAGTGTTTTGTTGTGGTTTACCTTTTCACAGTTACATTCTCTTGATTTTTCAAAGTTCATTTTGGATTTCTTTCGTTGAAATGCAAGAGTTGGAATATTTCAGTAGCGTTTTGTCGTGGTTTACCTTGTCACAGTTACATTCTCTTGATTTTTCAAAGTTCATTTTGAATTTCTTTCATTGAAATGCAAGAGTGGGATTATTTCAATAGTGTTCTGTCGTGGTTTACCATGTCACAGTTACATTCCCTTGATTTTTCAAAGTTCATTTACGATTTCCTCCGTTGAAATGCAAGAGTTGGAATATTTCAGTAGTGTTTTGTCATGGTTTACCTTATCACAGTTACATTCTCTTAATTTTTCAAAATTCATTTTGAATTTCTATCGTTGAAATGCAAGAGCTGGAATATTTCAGTAGTGTTTTGTTATGGTTTACATTATCACAGTTACATTCTCTTGATTTTTCAAAGTTCATTTGAATTTCTTTTATCGAAATGCAAGAGTTGGAATATTTCAGTAGTGTTTTGTCGTGGATTACCTTGTCAGAGTTACATTTTCATGATTTTTCAAAGTTCATTTTGAATTTCTTTCGTTGAAATGCAAGAGTTGGATTATTTCAGTAGTGTTTTGTTGTGGTTTACCTTGTCACAGTTACATTTTCTTGATTTTTCAAAGTTCATTTTGGATTTCTGTCGTTGAAATGCAAGAGTTGGAATATTTCAGTAGCGTTTTGTCGTGGTTTACCTTGTTACAGTTACATTCTCTTGATTTTCAAAGTTCATTTCGAATTTCTTTCATTGAAATGCAAGAGTGGGATTATTTCAGTAGTGTTTTGTCGTGGTTTACCATGTCACAGTTACATTCCCTTGATTTTTCAAAGTTCATTTTGGATTTCTTTCATTGAAATGCAAGAGTTGGAATATTTTAGTAGTGTTTTGTTGTGGTTTACCTTGTCAGACTTACATTCTCATGATTTTTCAAAGTTCATTTTGGATTTCTTTCATTGAAATGCAAGAGTTGGAATATTTCAGTAGTGTTTTGTCGTGGTTTACCTTGTCATAGTTACATTCTCTTGATTTTTCAAAGTTCATTTTGGATTTCTTTCATTGAAATGCAAGAGTTGGAATATTTCAGTAGTGTTTTGTTGTGGTTTACCTTGTCACACTTACATTTTCTTGATTTTTCAAAGTTCATTTGGATTTCTTTCGTTGAAATGCAAGAGTTGGAATATTTCAGTAGTGTTTTGTCGTGGTTTACCTTGTCACAGTTACATTCTCTTGATTTTTCAAAGTTCATTTTGAATTTCTTTCATTGAAATGCAAGAGTTGGAATATTTCAGTAGTGTTTTGTCATGGTTTACCTTGTCACAGTTACATTCTCTTAATTTTTCAAATTCATTTGAATTTCTATCGTTGAAATGCAAGAGCTGGAATATTTCAGTAGTGTTTTGTTGTGGTTTACCTTATCACAGTTACATTCTCTTAATTTTTCAAAGTTCATTTTGAATTTCTTTATTGAAATGGCAAGAGTCGGAATATTTCAGTAGTGTTTTGTCGTGGTTTACCTTGTCAGAGTTACATTTTCATGATTTTTCAAAGTTTATTTTGAATTTCTTTCGTTGAAATGCAAGAGTTGGATTATTTCAGTAGTGTTTTGTTGTGGTTTACCTTGTCACAGTTACATTTTCTTGATTTTTCAAAGTTCATTTCGGTTTTCTTTCATTGAAATGCAAGAGTTGGAATATTTCAGTAGTGTTTTGTCGTGGTTTACCTTGTCACAGTTACATTCTCTTGATTTTCAAAGTTCATTTTGGATTTCTTTCGTTGAAATGCAAGAGTTGGAATATTTCAGTAGCGTTTTGTCGTGGTTTACCTTGTTACAGTTACATTCTCTTGATTTTCAAAGTTCATTTCGAATTTCTTTCATTGAAATGCAAGAGTGGGATTATTTCAGTAGTGTTTTGTCGTGGTTTACCATGTCACAGTTACATTCCCTTGATTTTTCAAAGTTCATTTTGGATTTCTTTCATTGAAATGCAAGAGTTGGAATATTTTAGTAGTGTTTTGTTGTGGTTTACCTTGTCACACTTACATTCTCATGATTTTTCAAAGTTCATTTTGGATTTCTTTCATTGAAATGCAAGAGTTGGAATATTTCAGTAGTGTTTTGTCGTGGTTTACCTTGTCATAGTTACATTCTCTTGATTTTTCAAAGTTCATTTTGGATTTCTTTCATTGAAATGCAAGAGTTGGAATATTTCAGTAGTGTTTTGTTGTGGTTTACCTTGTCACACTTACATTTTCTTGATTTTTCAAAGTTCATTTTGGATTTCTTTCGTTGAAATGCAAGAGTTGGAATATTTCAGTAGTGTTTTGTCGTGGTTTACCTTGTCACAGTTACATTCTCTTGATTTTTCAAAGTTCATTTTGAATTTCTTTCGTTGAAATGCAAGAGTTGGAATATTTCAGTAGTGTTTTGTCATGGTTTACCTTGTCACAGTTACATTCTCTTAATTTTTCAAATTCATTTGAATTTCTTTCATTGAAATGCAAGAGTCTGGAATATTTCAGTAGTGTTTTGTTGTGGTTTACCTTGTCACAGTTACATTCTCTTGATTTTTCAAAGTTCATTTTGAATTTCTTTATTGAAATGCAAGAGTCGGAATATTTCAGTAGTGTTTTGTCGTGGTTTACCTTGTCACAGTTACATTTTCATGATTTTTCAAAGTTCATTTTGAATTTCTTTC
The DNA here is from genome assembly GCA_027921565.1 of Artemia sinica. Lineage (NCBI taxonomy): Eukaryota > Metazoa > Arthropoda > Branchiopoda > Anostraca > Artemiidae > Artemia > Artemia sinica. The sequence continues at coordinate 15,251,517 of CM051269.1, read as the reverse complement.
GTTGAAATGCAAGAGTTGGAATATTTCAGTAGTGTTTTGTCGTGGTTTACCTTGTCACAGTTACATTTTCTTGATTTTTCAAAGTTCATTTCGGATTTCTTTCGTTGAAATGCAAGAGTTGGAATATTTCAGTAGTGTTTTGTCGTGGTTTACCTTGTCACAGTTACATTCTCTTGATTTTTCAAAGTTCATTTTGAATTTCTTTCATTGAAATGCAAGAGTGGGATTATTTCAGTAGTGTTTTGTCGTGGTTTACCATGTCACAGTTACATTCCCTTTTGATTTTTCAAAGTTCATTTTGGATTTCTTTCATTGAAATGCAAGAGTTGGAATATTTTAGTAGTGTTTTATTGTGGTTTACCTTGTCAAACTTACATTCTCATGATTCTTCAAAGTTCATTTTGGATTTCTTTCATTGAAATGCAAGAGTTGGAATATTTCAGTAGTGTTTTGTTGTGGTTTACCTTGTCGCACTTACATTTTCTTGATTTTTCAAAGTTCATTTTGGATTTTTTTCATTGAAATGCAAGAGTTGGAATATTTCAGTAGTGTTTTGTCGTGGTTTACCTTGTCACAGTTACATTCTCTTGATTTTTCAAAGTTCATTTTGGATTTATCTCGTTGAAATGCAAGAGTTTAAATGCAAGAGTTGAATCATTTCAGTAGTGTTTTGTCGTGGTTTACCTTGTCACAGTTACATTCTCTTGATTTTTCAAAGTTCATTTTGGATTTCTTTCGTTGAAATGCAAGAGTTGGAATATTTCTGTAGTGTTTTGTCATGGTTTACCGTGTCACAGTTACATTCTCTTGATTTTTCAAAGTTCATTTTGAATTTATTTCATTGAAATGCAAGAGTTGGATTATTTCAGTAGTGTTTTTTCGTGGTTTACCTTGTCAAAGTTACATTCTCTTGATTTTTCAAAGTTCATTTTGAGTTTCTTTCATTGAAATGCAAGAGTTGGAATATTTCCGTAGTGTTTTGTTGTGGTTTACCTTGTCACAGTTACATTTTCTTGATTTTTCAAAGTTCATTTTGGATTTCTTTCGTTGAAAAGCAAGAGTTGGAATATTTCAGTAGCGTTTTGTCGTGGTTTACCTTGTCACAGTTATATTCTCTTGATTTTTCAAACTTCCTTTTGGATTTCTTTCATTGAAATGCAAGAGTTGGAATATTTCACTAGTGTTTTCTCGTGGTTTACCTTACCACACTTACATTCTCTTAATTTTTCAAAGTTCATTTTGGATTTCTTTCGTTGAAATGCAAGAGTTGGAATATTTCAGTAGTGTTTTGCCGTGGTTTACATTGTCAAAGTTACATTCTCTTAATTTTTCAAAATTAATTTTGGATTTTTTAGGTTAGGTTAGCCTACGTACGCGCGCGTACGTTTTGAAAATTTTGGAAAGAAATCCAAAATGAACTTTGAAAAATTAAGAGAATGTAAGTGTGGTAAGGTAAACCACGAGAAAACACTAGTGAAATATTCCAACTCTTGCATTTCAATGAAAGAAATCCAAAAGGAAGTTTGAAAAATCAGGAGAATGTAACTGTGACAAGGTAAACCACAACCAAACACTACTGAAATATTCCAACTCTTGCATTTCAACGAAAGAAATTCAAAATGAACTTTGAAAAATCAAGAGAATGTAACTTTGACAAGGTAAAACACGACAAAACACTACTGAAATAGTCCAACTCTTGTATTTCAATGAAAGAAATTCAAAATGAACTTTGAAAAATCAAGAGAATGTAACTGTGACAAGGTAAACCACGACAAACACTATTGAAATATTCCAACTCTTGCATTTCAATGAAAGAAATTCAAAATGAACTTTGAAAAATCAAGAAAATGTAACTGTGACAAGGTAAACCACAACCAAACACTGAAATATTCCAACTCTTGCATTTCAACGAAAGAAATTCAAAATGAACTTTGAAAAATCAAGAGAATGTAACTTTGACAAGGTAAACCACGACAAAACACTACTGAAATATTCCACCTCTTGCTTTTCAACGAAAGAAATTCAAAAATGAACTTTGAAAAATTAGGAGAATGTAACTGTGACAAGGTAAACCATGACAAAACACTACTGAAATATTTCAACTCTTGCATTTCAACGAATGAAATCCAAAATGAACTTTGAAAAATCAAGAGAATGTAACTGTGACAAGGTAAACCACGATAAAACACTACTGAAATAATTCAACTCTTGCATTTCAACGAGAGAAATCCAAAATGAACTTTGAAATATCAAGAGAATGTAACTGTGACAAGGTAAACCACGACAAAACACTACTGAAATATTCCAACTCTTGCATTTCAATGAAAGAAATCCAAAATGAACTTTGAAAAATCAAGAAAATATAAGTGTGACAAGGTAAACCACAACAAAAAACTACTGAAATATTCAAACTCTTGCATTTCAATGAAAGAAATCCAAAATGAACTTTGAAAAATCAAGAGAATGTAACTATGACAAGGTAAACCACGACAAAACACTACTGAAATATTCAACTCTTGCATTTCAATGAAAGAAATCCGAAATGAACTTTGAAAAATCGTGAGAATGTAAGTGTGACAAAGTAAACCACAACAAAACACTACAGAAATATTCCAACTCTTGCGTTTCAATGAAAGAAATCCAAAATGAACTTTGAAAAATCAAGAAAATGTAACTGTGACATGGTAAACCACGACAAAACACTACTGAAATAATCCCACTCTTGCATTTCAATGAAAGAAATTCAAAATGAACTTTGAAAAATCAAGAGAATATAACTGTGACAAGGTAAACCACGACAAAACGTTTCTGAAATATTCCAGCTCTTGCATTTCAACTAAAGAAATCCAAAATGAACTTTGAAAAATCAAGAGAATGTAACTGTGACAAGGTAAACCACGACAAAACACTACTGAAATATTCCAACTTTTGCATTTCAATGAAAGAAATCCGAAATGAACTTTGCAAAATCAACGAAATGTAACTGTGACAAGGTAAACCAAAACAAAACACTACTGAAATATTCCAACTCTTGCATTTCAACGAAAGAAATTGAAAATGAACTTTGAAAAATCAAGAAAATGTAACTGTGACAAGGTAAACCACGACAAAACACTACTGAAATATTCCAAATCTTGCATTTCAATGAATGAAATTCAAAATGAACTTTGAAAAATCAAGAAAATGTAACTGTGACAGGGTATACCACAACAAAACACTACTGAAATATTCCAACTCTTGCATTTCAACGATAGAAATTCAAAATGAACTTTGAAAAATTAAGAGAATGTAACTGTGACAAGGTAAACCGTGACAAAGCACTACTGAAATATTCCAACTCTTGCATTTCAACGAAGGAAATCCAAAAGGAACTTTGAAAAATCAATGGAATGTAACTGTGCCATGGGAAACTACGACAAAACACTACTGAAATAATTCCACTCTTGCATTTCAATGAAAGAAATTCAAAAAGAACTTTGAAAAATCAAGAGAATGTAACTGTGACAAGGTAAACCTCGACAAAACGCTACTGAAATATTCCAACTCTTGCTTTTCAACGAAAGAAATCCAAAATGAACTTTGAAAAATCAAGAAAATGTAACTGTGACAAGGTAAACCACAACCAAACACTACGGAAATATTCCAACTCTTGCATTTCAATGAAAGAAACTCAAAATGAACTTTGAAAAATCAAGAGAATGTAACTTTGACAAGGTAAACCACGAAAAAACACTACTGAAATAATCCAACTCTTGCATTTCAATGAAAGAAATTCAAAATGAACTTTGAAAAATCAAGAGAATGTAACTATGACACGGTAAACCATGACAAAACACTACTGAAATAATTCAACTCGTGCATTTCAACTCTTGCATTTCAACGAGATAAATCCAAAATGAACTTTGAAAAATCAAGAGAATGTAACTGTGACAAGGTAAACCACGACAAAACACTACTGAAATATTCCAACTCTTGCATTTCAATGAAAGAAATCCAAAATGAACTTTGAAAAATCAAGAAAATGTAAGTGTGACAAGGTAAACCACAACAAAACACTACTGAAATATTCCAACTCTTGCATTTCAATGAAAGAAATTCAAAATGGACTTTGAAAAATCTAGAGAATGTAAGAGTGACAAGGTAAACCACGACAAAACACTACTGAAATATTCCAACTCTTGCATTTCAATGAAAGAAAACCAAAATGAACTTTGAAGAATCATGAGAATGTAAGTGTGACAAGGTAAACCACAATAAAACAAAACTAAAATATTCCAACTCCTGCATTTCAATGAAAGAAATCCAAAATGAACTTTGAAAAATCAAAAGGGAATGTAACTTTGACATGGTAAACCACGACAAAACACTACTGAAATAATCCCACTCTTGCATTTCAATGAAAGAAATTCAAAATGAACTTTGAAAAATCAAGAGAATGTAACTGTGACCAGGTAAACCACGACAAAACGCTACTGAAATATTTCAACTCATACATTTCAACGAAAGAAATCCAAAATGAACTATGAAAAATCAAGAGAATGTAACTGTGACAAGGTAAACCACGACAAAACACTACTGAAATATTCCAACTCTTGCATTTCAACGAAAGAAAACCGAAATGAACTTTGAAAAATCAAGAAAATGTAACTGTGACAAGGTAAACCACAACAAAACACTACTGAAATATTCCAACTCTTGCATTTCAACGAAAGAAATTCAAAATGAACTTTGAAAAATCATGAAAATGTAACTCTGACAAGGTAAACCACGACAAAACACTACTGAAATATTCCAACTCTTGCATTTCAATAAAGAAATTCAAAATGAACTTTGAAAAATTAAGAGAATGTAACTGTGATAAGGTAAACCACAACAAAACACTACTGAAATATTACAACTCTTGCATTTCAATGAAAGAAATTCAAAATGAACTTTGAAAAATCAAGAGAATGTAACTGTGACAAGGTAAACCACGACAAAACACTACTGAAAAATTCCAGCTCTTACATTTCAACGATAGAAATTCAAATGAATTTGAAAAGTTAAGAGAATGTAACTGTGACAAGGTAAACCATGACAAAACACTACTGAAATATTCCGACTCTTGCATTTCAATGAAAGAAATTCAAAATGAACTTTGAAAAATCAAGAGAATGTAACTGTGACAAGGTAAACCACGACAAAACACTACTGAAATATTCCAACTCTTGCATTTCAACGAAAGAAATCCAAAATGAACTTTGAAAAATCAAGAAAATGTAAGTGTGACAAGGTAAACCACAACAAAACACTACTGAAATATTCCAACTCTTGCATTTCAATGAAAGAAATCCAAAATGAACTTTGAAAAATCAAGAGAATGTAACTATGACAAGGTAAACCACGACAAAACACTACTGAAATATTCCAACTCTTGCATTTCAATGAAAGAAATCCAAAATGAACTTTGAAAAATCATGAGAATGTAAGTGTGACAAGGTAAACCACACCAAAACACTACTAAAATATTCGAACTCTTGCATTTCAATGAAAGAAATCCAAAATGAACTTTGAAAAATCAAGGGAATGTAACAGTGACATGGTAAACCACGACAAAACACTACTGAAATAATCCCACTCTTGCTTTTCAATGAAAGAAATTCGAAATGAACTTTGAAAAATCAAGAGAATGTAACTGTAACAAGGTAAACCACGACAAAACGCTAATGAAATATTCCAACTCTTGCATTTCAACGAAAGAAATCCAAAATGAACTTTGAAAAATCAAGAAAATGTAACTGTGACAAGGTAAACCACAACAAAACACTACTGAAATAATCCAACTCTTGCATTTCAACGAAAGAAATTCAAAATGAACTTTGAAAAATCATGAAAATGTAACTCTGACAAGGTAAACCACGACAAAACACTACTGAAATAATCCCACTCTTGCATTTCAATGAAAGAAATCCAAAATGAACTTTGAAAAATCAAGAGAATGTAAGTGTGACAAGGTAAACCACGACAAAACACTACTGAAATATTCCAACTCTTGCATTTCAATGAAAGAAATTCAAATGAACTTTGAAAAATCAAGAAAATGTAACTGTGACAAGGTAAACCACAACCAAACACTACTGAAATATTCCAACTCTTGCATTTCAACGAAAGAAATTCAAAATGAACTTTGAAAAATCAAGAGAATGTAAGTGTAGTAAGGTAAACCACGAGAAAACACTACTGAAATAATCCAACTCTTGCATTTCAATGAAAGAAACTCAAAATGAACTTTGAAAAATCAAGAGAATGTAACTGTGACAAGGTAAACCACAACCAAACACTACTGAAATATTCCAACTCTTGCATTTCAACGAAAGAAATTCAAAATGAACTTTGAAAAATCAAGAGAATGTAACTTTGACAAGGTAAACCACGACAAAACACTACTGAAATAATCCAACTCTTGCATTTCAATGAAAGAAATTCAAAATGAACTTTGAAAAATCAAGAGAATGTAACTGTGACAAGGTAAACCACGACAAAATACTACTGAAATATTCCAACTCGTGCATTTCAATGAAAGATATTCAAAATGAACTTTGAAAAATCAAGAAAATGTAACTGTGACAAGGTAAACCACACCCAAACACTACTGAAATATTCCAACTCTTGCATTTCAACGAAAGAAATTCAAAATGAACTTTGAAAAATCAGGCCTTTGGGGCGCCGGGGGCCCTTTGGGGAGCCCGGGGACCCTTTGGGGGCCGGGGGATTCCTTCGGGGTTGGGGTAGGGGGAACGGGGCCCTTTGGGTCGGGGTAGGGGGATCGGAGCCCTTTGGGGTCGGGGTAGAGGACCTCACGACACTGTTCAAATACAACTTGTTTACAAAGTGAGAAAAATGTTCTGTTTTTTCATTCTCACTGACAAAAACCATAAAACATCCATCAAAGTGAGAAAAATCCTGTTTTTTCATTCTCACTGACAAAAAACCATAAAACAGACATAAATTGATGTTGCAATCCATGAAAAACAACAAATAAATTGACCAACACACATAACCGTCCAAAAAAACATCCATCAAAGTGAGAAAAATCATGTTTTTTCATTCTCACTGACAACGAACAGACATAAAAACATGCATAAATTATGTAAAAAAGTTGTAGGTGGCAGCAGGGGTGAGGGTCACGAGTCGGACCCCCCTTTCTACTTTAGTCAAACATTTCCGATTGTAAAAGCATGTTTAAACCATCTTGCATGGAAAGGTATCCATAAGTACATGCTCTGAAAAGGTGCCAAGGAACGTAATCTCCCCAAACACGTCAATCAAACAATTAAAAATGTGGGTTTTTAAATACAGTGTCTCAAGCATGGGTTTTTCTTGCGCAATTCATGTACTGTTCATATTGTATACACTATTACCTTGTACCGGTTCATGTACTGTTCATATTGTATACAATGTAACTACTGATGCCACATCACCTCAAAATAATGAGCTAAAAATAAGGTTTGCGAAGCTGTCCGACATTGAACTCCTTTTTCGAAGCCGAACGAGATAAAACGGAACATACAGAAAAACGCTTATAAATAAAATGTTAGCTTCTAAAACATTGAATGGGATTCAGAGTTCAAAAATGGCATATTTTAACCCTATTTTTCATAAGATTCATGACTCCTAGGTAATCTTTTAAAACAGTCAAGGAAATAAGGTAAAACAAAAAAAAATAGAGATTGTTTTCCTACAATTCCATTATAATTAGCATGCTTTTATTTCATTGGTTTACCCTTGTGAGACACTTTTGGTAAGCCAATCATGCTAATCTTTATTTTGGATGTAGTAAAATTCCAACTACGTGGTTCTTTTGGAAAATTAAAGCAATTATAAAGAAAAAAAAAGTTTTTATCTATAAGATTTGAAAAACTAATCCCTCTATGTTTTTAAAGTAAAACTTTCTTTTTTACGGAACCTCTCTGCTAGGATTTTATTAAAACCGAGAGATTAGAAGTCACTTAATTTGGGAGTTGGCTGACTCTAGCCTCATTTCAAAGTAAAGTTTTAATTAGTATTCAAAACGACACAAATCCAAAACCCAAGTAAGATTTATTCTTAAAAAAAAAAAATTAAAATTCAGACAATAAAAAGCAGTATTTTCAGTTCTTTGCTGTATTGAAAAAACCTGGAATTTCAAAATAGTGACACTTGAAATTCTGGAGAAATAAATTTTATATGAACTAGTTAAAATGTGAACTGGTTAAATTTTGCGAACGACAAAATCTGAGCTGCTAACTTTAGCTGAAACCAAATTTTCACCGATGGGCTGCATACTCTCTGCCACCTGGTGCATTACTCAAATTGGAGCACCCTAGTTCTCATACTACAACACACCTCAAGCTTGCCACACTTCCACCGCGTGTGGTGCGCTGCTTGTGGTATACACAGTTTTAGAAAGTGGGCAGTTTCTTGCTATTTAGCACTACTGGTACTAATAGCTCACTGCAGCACCAAGCCACCAGAACAGATGCATACATTCCTCCAACACTCCAATCTACTCTACGTTTCACTCTTCACCGCCTCCCAAGAAGTTCCAATTTCCTTTAGATCCTTCCTTGTGATCTTTTCCAACCCCACATGGGACGACGTGTTTTTTGCTTGGCCAAAGTTAGAGGGCCGAAACGAAAAATCGTTGGTACTTTGGCATCCTTTATCTGTCAAATATATCCTAGCCGTCTTATCCTTTCTGTCATTATAGCCATAGAAAGGTTTAGCTTGCTTTTTAGCTTTGGCTGCATTTTGGCATTACTAACATTCCATTGTGAACACGACTAAGGTAACTTATTTTTTTCTATTACGCAAGAAAATCTCTTCATGTTTGCAATAAGCTACATTTCATTGCTCTTGCTCATTAACTCACTAAATATTTTGGGACTCGCATTTGAAAATCCATGTTCATCTTTTGTACAGTTTAGGGCTAAACTATTTCAATGGCATTATCGCATCCAACACAGAAAGCTTAATCTTAAAGTGGTGTTTTCTCGAAACCACATATCTGCACCGGGTATAAAAAAGTCAAGCAATCAATCAATCAATTTGTTCAATCAATAAACTCAACAAAATACACAAGAGGTTAATATTTATATTTACAGTCTTTGAAAGGAAGGGAGGAGGATCAAATGTCCAGTTTCATCATCCACAACTAGAACTGATTAGAAATCCTTGAACTAAGATTTGCTAAACCTTTTCAGCCAAAGAACTTACTAAATAAAGATGAGCCACATTGGAACCCAATGGGCTTTACTGAGGCAACGACCAAATTTTAACACTAGATTCCTAAAAGAGCTTTATTCTAAGACAGTTATTAGAAATTAATTTTCAAAACAGGTATTGCTTTGAATCTAGGGGAACTGTGTCCCCTGGCTCCCAATTGGTGCTGCCGCTATCAATCTCATCAACGAAATTTCCTCTGCCTTATACATAATTTTTGTTATGCATTACAAGAACCAGTTAATATCGTGGTGGGTGGGAGCCAGCTGCGACGTATCTACGAGGGAGGAGAGCTTCAGTCCAGTCCCCCCTGAAATCCTGAATTGCACGAAATTCTGTGCAATTTGCAATCAAATTATCTAATAAATTTATTTCTTGTAATCACTGGGTTGAGAGTAAGAATTTTACCCCTGCCAAAGAGCGAAAGCAATAAATTTGAGTTTTTTTTTTTAAGACAGCAATGTTATCACTGTTAAATATTAAATTAAAAAAAAAAAAAAAGTTGTTTCCGAGGGAAGTAAAGATCGAAGTTGAAACTTAAAACGAACAAAAATTATTACTTCACAGCCTATCTAACATATCAATAAAACTAATGCAAATAAATCAACTGGTAATATTTCCCTATGTTTGTAGGATTACAGAAGACTAGCGATTCACTGAAAACAAAGCCAATTATAAGAAACAAGAATACTTAATTAGGAGTCAAAAGTAAATACGTAGCGTCACACAAAAGGTTAACTGAGCGGACAGGTTTGTGTATCGACATACTTGCGGAAAGTTTTGCTAGCTCAAAAGAAATATGCCTTTAGGCTTAGGGATTTGAACTGACCCTAAATAAAAAGCCACTCACTACTCAGAAATGAATGTAAATTTCAAAAAAAAATTATTTCTTGTGTAGGTACGATATATGGTATTTAATTTCAAAATTTTGAGAAGAATTACCTGAAGCCTCCTAGAGAACTATTTTCATTTGTTTTTCTTCCACTTTGGATGCACAATCTTACGAATGGAGAGAATATTACGATTGCATTGTCAAGTAAATGATTTTAATAAGTTAGTATAACAATAAGCAATCCTTCTTTTAATATACAACTTCAAGCGGTTCCAGAACCACATGTCTACACTTCTCCAGCTACTAAGTGACAGGGGGTTGGGGGTCAGGGGTGTAATTTGCTATGGAGCAGAGGGGGCAACTTCCCCTACGAGAACTCAGTTTTACTCCAGACCCCAGTTTACCCCCGCTTCCTAGCTGAAATTTAGTTTCTCCGAAAATGTTGTCAAAACTAAGATAAGCCTGCATAATTCAAGCATCCACTGAAACAGGTCATTTTTCTTTAGTATATTTTTACCTCTTTTTATTTCAGTGATTTTTCGATTTCATTTTTCTGTTTTCTCTGTCACTTTCACTTGATTTGGGAAAATTGGCTCCAACGTTGACCCCCCCCCCAAAGAATTTTGACAAAATTACGTCACTCGTTGCAGTATTGATTTAGTGATCTACTCAGAATGTCGTTGCAAACCAGGGACTGGATGACCTCTATTCCCTTTTGAATCAAAATCCTTGACCAAATACCTTCCTGGGACATGCGTTAAAAATGAGTGCATCACATTTACAAAACAGTGAAATTAACAGAAAAAGATTTCACAGAAGGGAGGATACCATGGTTGAACAAAAACCAAGCAGGAGTCGAACACAAGCCACTCTAATTTGAAGTCGATCGCTGTACCAACACAACCACGCCTCTAATGATCTAATTTGATATATTAGTGCTTGTACCTTAATTGCGTAGCTTATTAAGGGGGCTTGTAGGAATAAAACACGGAAGGAGTTCTTGAATACCTCCGGTTGAGGGTTTTGGACCATAATTATTACAATGATGATATCGTTTTATACTTCCAAGCTTCTCTACTTATAGTCCAGGACTTTTAGGGTTTGACCCGGACAAAATTGCAATATAAACGAAAATGGTACCAAAATGATCAGAAATAAATTCTGTACAACATACTAAAAGTCCCCATAAATCCGAGTGGGGCGAGTACCCGAAAAACAGGGGAAAAGGGGGAAATGCGGGGGAAATTGGGAAAAATGCCGAACATGCCCAGAAAATAGTTCAAAGTGAGTTTTCTGGGGCTTTCCCATACGCTGATCACGAAACTGACATCTAAAATTCAGTATAGAATAAAAGTACTACGGAAAACGGGGGGAACAGGGGGAAGAGGGGAAAAAATTTAAAAATACAGGGTAGGGGTAGAAAGCACTTTGAAATATGTTTTCTGGGGTCTTTCTATCTGCTGATCCCGAAACTGACATCTAATTATTAAAGAACATGAGCCCCACCATAACAGGGGAAAAGGGGGAAGGAGGGGAAGAAAAGGGACAATTGAAGTCAGGGGTAGAAATCAGTTTGAAATGTGATTTCTGGGGTTTTCCAAACTGCTGATCACGAAACTGACACCTAAAATGAAGGAAAGAAAACGAGAACCATGAAAACCGAACAAAACTGGAGGAAATAACGGAAAAGGGGAAGGGAAGCCTGACTCCTGAGCCAGCTGCTAATGGCTAATAAGTAGGCCTATGGACAAAATAACTCGCTTAAGTATCAAACTTTTACTTTCTTGATCACAGACATTTCTTACAACCATTTGAATTACTAAACATAAAGAAAACAACCGCTTGGCAGTGATCACAGCATAAAACTTCAGCTATTATAGGTAAAATTTGTACTTTCGAAGGCAATATCGTTGAATAAAAAACTAAAAAAAGAACTTCAGTAACTATAGGTAAAATCTGCACTTTTTAAGGCAGTAGAGTTGACTTGAAAAACACAGCATTGATGTCACTAGTCGAGCTCCTCGTCTTCGACAATCTCGTTGTCCCTGTTCAAACAGTTGATACCCTGACATTCTCCGCACGCGAACGTACACGCTAATCCATTTTTCTTGCAGCTCCATCGCGAGTTCTCGCAGCCTGTCTTACAGTTGCATCTCACGACACTCAAAAGAGTCTGAGGTGCGGGCAACAAATCGGTCATCACAGGTGAGTATTTATGGTCCCTGAGGACCCAACCCCAGTCAGCCGGGTCGAGGTCAGCTGGTTCCCCTTTCCAACGGGATACCTGGAGGCGCACTCGCTGGGAGTGGAATGAAGCTGCAGCTTCGGTTGGCGGAAGCCTTTCAGGCTTAACAAACGCCGTAGTATTTGACGAAGAAACTTTTTCCAAGAAAATTCGATGTCAAAGCTTAGTGAGATCTTCGTTTGGTCGTGCTTTATACAAGCTGAGGAGAAGATATTCACCCGCTTTCACAATTTCATCTTTAGACGATGATTCATCCAGAAACACTTCGCATGCTACCCACAACCGACGGTGTAAGGGAAGCCAGCATCAAGTGATCGATTTCAGTTTAGGGATGAAGCTCCAGAAAAAGAAGGAAGAGTTTTTGAGCAATTCTCAGAACAAACAGCGAATTATAAGCTACATCGGGGAAAAACTCAGAGCCAAAGGATTTGAAGTCGTCCATGCGAAGGACGATGCTGACTATCTAATCGTTAAGACTGCCGTAACGAAAGCAGAAAACTCTGAAACAATAGTTCTTGGCAACGACACTGACCTTCTGATTCTACTCTTGTATCACCTCCCGCCTAATGCAAAAACACTTTACTTCGAATCGTCAACGAACGCAAAAGAAGCGATAACACGGTTCTGGTGCCTCAACGAAGTTAAAAAAAAAATGGGAGAAGTATCCAGGCTACTTCTGGTAGGGCACGCACTCTTGGGATGTGACACGACCTCACGAGTTTTCGGACTTGGAAAGCAAGCTGTGCTACCTCTTTTGAAGAAGAGCGAAGTGTTCAGAAAAAATGCAAGTGATTCTTGTTCAGAAAAAATGCAAAGTGTTTCTGGATGAATCATCGTCTAAAGATGAAATTGTGAAAGCGGGTGAATATCTTCTCCTCAGATTGTATAAAACACGACCAAACGAAGATCTCACTAAGCTGCGACATTGAATTTTCTTGGAAAAAGTTTCTTCGGCAAATACTACGGCGTTTGTTAAGCCTGAAAGGCTTCCGCCAACCGAAGCTGCAGCTTCATTCCACTCCCAGCGAGTGCGCCTCCAGGTATCCCGTTGGAAAGAGGAACCAGCTGACCTCGACCCGGCTGACTGGGGTTGGGTCCTCAGAGACCATAAATACTCACCTGTGATGACCGATTTGTTGCCCACACCTCAGACTCTTTTGAGTGTCGTGAGATGCAACTGTAAGACAGGCTGCGAGAACTTGCGATGCAGCTGCAAGAAAAATGGATTAGCGTGTACGTTCGCGTGCGGAGAATGTCAGGGTATCAACTGTTTGAACAGGGACAACGAGATTGTCGAAGACGAGGAGCTCGACTAGTGACATCAATGCTGTGTTTTTCAAGTCAACTCTACTGCCTTAAAAAGTGCAGATTTTACCTATAGTTACTGAAGTTCTGTTTTTAGTTTTTTATTCAACAATATTGCCTTCGAAAGTACAAATTTTACCTATAATAGCTGAAGTTTTATACTGTGATCACTGCCAAGCGGTTGTTTTCTTTATGTTTAGTAATTCAAATTGTTGTAAGAAATGTCTGTGATTCAAGAAAGTAAAAGTTTGATACTTAAGCGAGTTATTTTGTCCATAGGCCTACTTATTAGCCATTAGCAGCTGGCTCAGGAGTCAGGCTTCCCTTCCCCTTTTCCATTATTTCCTCCAGTTTTGTTCGGTTTTCATGGTTCTCGTTTTCTTTCCTTCATTTTAGGTGTCAGTTTCGTGATCAGCAGATAGGAAAACCCCAGAAATCACATTTCAAACTGATTTCTACCCCTGACTTCAATTCTCCCTTTTCTTCCCCTCTTTCCCCCTTTTCCCCCGTTATGGTGGGGCTCATGTTCTTTATTTCATTTTAGATGTCAGTTTCGGGATCAGCAGATAGAAAGACCCCAGAAAACATATTTCAAAGCGCTTTCTACCCCTACCCTGTATTTTTAAATTTTTTCCCCGCTTCCCCCTGTTCCCCCCGTTTTCCGTAGTACTTTTATTCTATACTGAATTTTAGATGTCAGTTTCGTGATCAGCGTATGGGAAAGCCCCAGAAAACTCACTTTGAACTATTTTCTGGACATGTTCGGCATTTTTCCCAATTTCCCCCGCATTTCCCCCTTTTCCCCTGTTTTTCGGGTACTCGCCCCACTCGGATTTATGGGAACTTTTAGTATGTTGTACAGAATTTTTTTCTGATCATTTTGGTACCATTTTCGTTTATATTGCAATTTTGTCCGGGTTCGACACTTTTTTTAGCTAAAAGTCCTGGACTATTAAGAATTGACATCAAGTGTTGTTTAAGTGCTATATCACAGTTACGGATGGTAGAATTGATAAACTCCACATAGATATGAGCAATAGCTTTCACATGATCCATTAAACGTCACTCTAAAAAAACTCGTAGCCCGCTAACCCCAACTGTTCCACTTGAGACACGGCACCAAAAGTGCCGTTTTTAGTGCCATTTGGTACTTGCTGATGGTGGAATTTATAGGATGGACGTAGAAAGTGGCGTGATTTGTTATGGGGCAGGAAAGGGGGATCCAAATTTGCTCCTCCAGACCTCATTCCCCCCCCCCCCACCTGAAATTTAGTTTCTGCAAAAATCTTTTCTTTAGTATATCTTTGCCTCTATTGTAATATATGGCTTATTTTTCAGTTTTCACTATAATTTTCACTTGATTTGGGAAAATTTGCTCCAACTTTGCCCCCCCTACCCAAGGATTTTGAAGAAATTACGCCACGCGACGTAGATATGAGCAATATATTTTATATGAGCTATTAAAAATCTGTCTAGATACTGGGCCTTTAGGGAGGGGGGAGGCGGGGCTAGTTGCCCTCCAATCTTTTTGGTTACTTAAAAAAGGCTCTAGCAAAGTTAATTTCCGTTCGAATGAGCTATTATACATCTCTCTATGATGTTCCAGTCACCCCCTAGCCCTGCTAGAAAGAAAGAAAGAAAAAAAAAAAACAGAGACAGATAAGTGCTACCCACGCAAAAATTTTCCTTGCTGTTCAAGGAGGGGGGTTGTAATTCCCCTAACAAGGTTTTCGACCATGCTGATTCCAATGGTAGACTTTTCATTTTGGTCTGACGCCATTTTCAAGGGGTTTCAGACTCTTTTTCGAAATCACCATGAATTTCTTTTCGCAATAAAGTTTTACTTTTAAGACGAACTGAAATAATAGTTACCATTCCTGAATCAATGTCAGATGGCAATTGTTTTTCAATGGGTATTTTTTTATAAACGCGTTTTTAATTTTTGGTTACTATGGGCTGTGGTTCGCTCTTTACTCGGTTGCAGCTACCCCTGCAACCATGATGCAAAAAGAGAGGCAGTACTTGTACACTCTCGGAAGAAATAAATTAAGCAGATCTGTCATTTTGATTGCAGGCGTCCCCTGGCCGACAAGTTA
This sequence comes from Artemia sinica, assembly GCA_027921565.1. NCBI lineage: Eukaryota > Metazoa > Arthropoda > Branchiopoda > Anostraca > Artemiidae > Artemia > Artemia sinica. Next base: position 15,235,799 of record CM051269.1, on the reverse strand, counting down.
TCAGAAAAGCAATCAACCATCTCAACATGCCACCTTTTAACTGTTTTATTAAGACCTTGCGAAAACTGGCAAATATTTGCGTGGAAGGAGCGTGAAATACTTAATAGCCGCTACAATTAACTAGTAAAAAATAGAGGATCTGAAAAGCCGCTTAGAAGCTTAAACCCGAGGGGTTCCGTACTTGGTATCTTCGTGCACACAGAAGGTTAACTAAATGTATCGTCGTACAGTTGGAAGCAGATTTGGAGATCTGGTTTGAGTAGAAAGCATAAGTTTCCAATAAAAAATCATTCTTTCTTACGTTTCTAGGCTTGCAAAGGTTATGGATTCCTGAGATCGCACTATGGACCCAACTCTTTCCCTTGTCAATGTTAATGACGCTGGATCGTCCTAATGAACCGTAGACTTTATTTACGACTGAACGAACTACTATGGGATATGGGATACTTCGGCTGGAAAAAAAACAATCCAGAAATTTGTAAATTACACGGAAAATTCAAGAAAATCATGAAAAGTGAGGCGTTTTTTTAGGGGGGAAGGGGAGCACAGGTCGTCTGTAGTGTTCCTATACGTTCAATTAGATCTCCTGGTGAAAGGGAAACGGTTGGAGATCTGAAAATTAAACAAAAAGTATGTTGAAAAAACAAAAAAATTCGCTTATCTCCTGATCACTGGTCTTTCACTACCATCCAAACTTAAGAAAAAAATCCACCATGAGAGTTGATGAGCTTCGTCTTTCAGGATTTCATTTTTCGATAGGAGTTCCTACCTCGATTTGATCCAAATGAAAAGGAAAAAAAATATATAGAAAAAAGAAATAAAGGAAGAATTCACTCTTCCCTCAGTGAAGAAGACTAGCACTATTTTGTTTTAGGTTCAGATAAGTAGCCTACTTTTAAGGTAGACATAGGTAACTTACCAAGGTAGTTGGAACTGTTGTCTACAACTTTGATGTGTGTTGCATGTCTTGGCACACGAACAACCATATTGTAACCATACTCTGAAATAATACAATGTATTTATAAAACAAATTCCAGAATATCCAAATTCTGATTTTTAATGAAATAGCTTAATAGCGTAATTGTTTTAGACCGGCTGGCAATTGGAAATTATTAAACATTTAATAGCGTCAAATTTTCATAGAATTCATAAGCTTTTCATGCTAGAAACTTTCAGTTCTGGAATAAAACGTTTTGTAATAAGAGGAAAACATATTAAATATCCAGCTGAATTACTGAAATTAGACCGTTTATTTTTGTGTCTATGTTTTCTTGAAAAAGTTGTTTATTGAGCGTCATTTGTCAGGGTCTTAATGCAACCAAAATGTTTAGAGCCCCTGAAAAAACCCACCTTTTGAAAGACATGTGTCACCCGCTTAAAATTTGTAGTTATAATTTTATTCGAGAGCACCGCACTTCTTGTGGAATTCTCTTTTTTTTCTAAAGCTGAACCAAATTTCATCTGACAATAACTTTAAGGAGGTAGTTTGAAACTCGTTGGATTTTACATTTTAAGAATCAATATGAGAAGCAAATTGGTCTGACTCGTATACCATTTCCAAAGCTCGATTTTACGGTTTCGGTTACATTTGGCAGTCATAACAGCTTTACTACAGTAATCTATAGAAATACTACCGGTACCGACGGTAAATCTAATTACCAATAACACCAGCACCTCATAGAGTAGCAGATGGTACCAGAAAAGAGCATCCAGATATTTCCGAAGAACAGTCATAGAATACAAATGAATATCGATGAAATGAAATACAAATGAAATAAACTAGAATACAAATAAAATGAATACATAGAATATCGATGGTGGCCTAATATTCACACAGCACGGGTCCGCGGACAATCACATCGTATATTCCACCGTTATCTGCAAGCCGCGCGCGTTGAAAAATTCAACGCAATTGGTAAAACGCTTGTGGATCCTCCAAAAAAAGGTGAAAAACAGCTGACCATTAGACCAAAAATTGTCCTATTTGGCTGAAAAAAATGAGAAGATGCCCCAAGAGAAAGTAACTTGTAAGGTAAAGATGCTGTACACTCAGTAGAAGGCACTGTGGTATTTTAACACCGGATCATCAACCAAAGCCCGCGCGATGCTTTCAAATACTGTGGCAAGATGACGTTGAGGGGAGTAGACTCACCAGAATATTACAAATTTTTAATTTAAAAAAAAAATTAATTTTTAATTTTTTAAAAAAAATAATTTTTATTTTTTAATTGTTTTCAATGCGGTGGGGGATTACGCATAGCGGTTTGTAACAGATGGTGCTACTAGAAGTGTCCAGATACTTCCAAAGGAGAGAATTATAACTGCTTAACTGTGACTGTATATTACGGGAATGCCGTTCATACAGATGACAATTTTACCTAGTAACTACAAAACCGGGCATTATATAATCTAATAATAGATGGCGCTATAAAAGAATTTCAGGATATTTCCAACCGGGAGAACCTCGAACAAAAACAAAATTATATATCTAAATAAACAACAATTATGCCAAATGGCATACTTGAAATTATCTAGTTACCAAGACCACCAGAATATAGTGAAGCAACAGATGTCACCGCAAATCTAGCAATAAAATGAAATTCAGGTAAGAGACCATCCAGGCTTTAAAAATCTTTTCACAGCCCTGGCTAGGATAGACTGGCGAGTCATATCCCCTAAAAAAGTTTAATCAGTATAAGAGGAGACAAAATAGGTCCCTCAATGAACAGAAGGAACACAGAGTCAAGAACTAAGATATGGGGTGTGTGTGTAACTTAGCTGTTTAGCTAAACCCATTTAACCCAACCCTTGTTCATCTCATACCCCATTCAACTCATCCTCATTTAACTCAACCTTCATTCAGCTCAACCCCCATCGAACTCAGCCTCATTTAAATTAACCCCTATGCAGCTCATCCCCCATACAATTTAATCACAGAGAACTCAACCTCTGTTTGACTCAATCCACATGCAGCTCAGCCCCATTCGAACAAACTTCACCTTTCGTATGGATTGAATTCAATTGGAATTGAGTTCAATGAGAGTTGAGCAATAGCAGGTTGATTTAAATGAGGGTTAAACTGCATCTGGATTGAGTTGCATGGGGGTTAAATTAAACGCAGTTCATCTGAATAGGGGCTGAGTTTGGTGGATAGGTGTCATGTACACCTGCGACGAACAGTGCGTAGCCCCTGAAACCAATCGCAATGGAATCCTGGTTACTACATAAAGAATAGTAGATATCAAATTTCAATGATATTTGCATTCAGCTCTTCAATTTATTTAAAATCAGTATCTATACATTATTTAGTAAAAAAAAGCAATCACCAGTGGGCGTTTCAACTGTAACTCTAAAGATTGAACATTTTGGACGTGAACACAAATCGAATATAATAAAAAGAAATAGTACCACTCTGACACGCATGCGTTAAGACAGGTAGAAAATACCAAGTTATTGATATAGAAGAAGCAACACTTAAAGTCACAATCTTTATTCACTCAACCATTTGTAAAGATTACAAAAGTAGGTTCACCGACATAAGAGGAGTTAATCGCCCCCTATATTTAGAAAAGTCCTTTTTTATGTTTGTACTGAAAATTCAAAAAACATTCTTCCCCTCCCCCCACTACGTTTTTGTAAATTGAGTCCACTGCAGTGAGACAGCAAAGGGAATAAATACTCACAGTTCATCAATTTTCTGAAATAACAGGTTAAATAAATACAAAGACATGACTACTTTTGTATAATATAATCTGAAAATTAAGGACTCACTGAACGCATTTCGGGTTCCATAAAATGACTTTGTTATCAATA
>CM051269.1:15221986-15226986 GCA_027921565.1 Artemia sinica | reverse complement strand
TATTGTGGATGTGATATACAGGCTTTTCGGTACAGTTACTAATTAAGTATCTATCTATCTATTGTTTTTTTACACCCACAGAGCCATCTGTTTCAACCGATCTTGATATTTACACGAGCTGAATCGTTGCTCAAAGCCAATGCAGATAATACCAGATAGGCTATTAGACCCCCTGTAGATATAACGCGTGTTGTATCACAGCCTTTTGTAAAAGGTTTTTGAAGAATTTTGCATACTTTTATCGTTCTAATAGCATAATTATAGATTTATAGTTTATGCTTGTCAGATTGCCTGATATAACCTACACAGATAGTATTAGCTGATATATGGTTGCTTTTTTATGTGCAAAACAGCCACGTGAAGGAGCCACTATACTTTGGTAAAATTACGACCACACCACGCGTGCTCTATTGATGATAATAATGGTCGAATGCGAAGAATAGAAGGAATTAATTTTAAAATTCCAATGTTATTATATTGACATTGAATGACAAGAGAAATAAATTATATTATTTTTGTATGTAATTTTTCAGACAAAATTAATCAAATTCTCTTCATATTAAGCAAATGGGAGGCGGGAGATCCGCATTTACGCTCTGCTCCAGGAAGACCAAAATAAAACTAAACCACAAAATTTTGTTTTTACAGAAGAGAACTAGATGGAATAAATAAGAAGTTATAAGAAAGATCCTAAACATTACACGACATTCTGTGTGCAGGGGAGAGTACAGATTGGAATTTCCTCCTGCGTAAGTGTTACCAGGACAGAAAATTTTCGTTACTTGAACCCACTTGCCAAACTCATCTTTTTCGAGTAATGTGCAGTGGTGTCGTTTCGGGGGGTGGGGTAAGGGGGCAGATGCTCCCGCCAATAATTTGTAGGAAAAATTATTATATAACCCATGTCCCTTGACTCTACGAATGGTGACCCCTCTTGCCCCCTCCCTCATAAAAAAGCTGGAGTTACATCCCTGATAATGTGTTACCAATGTAAATGAACTGGAGACGTTTCAGCAGTGGCTCTAGTTCAGGGTAACAAACTTGGCAATCAACTCTCATTGCCGTAACTCATTATTCGCACTATTTTGGATAATTACTGTCAACAAAATAACATCAGAAGTGCCATTTCCAAAACTGGACCACTACTCTCTCCTCTTAATCATTGATATCCTTACTTTCCTCTACCAATCGCTTATATTCGTCAATGGTACCTCTCAGATGGAATGTGAGCATGGTTTTTCATAGACAAGCTAATTCTCGCTATAGATTTAGCTGTTTGAAACTTGGAATTCTCTGAATAAGAAGGCTTAGGCAAGCAGAAGAACAGTGTCTAAAAAGAAGTGTTCCCTTAATAGGCAGAATTGCTCCAGAGGCATTATTTATATCCATTTAGGAAAGTTAACTAACAATTTTAACAGGAAGGCATATAGAAGGGACGTAATTAAAATCAAAATCCACCAATTGTTTATCTCATGGAATTTTGCATTTTCTCACAGATACGAGTATTCCATTTAACGTCTCATTTGATGTTCTTTCAAATCCCTTTCTGAATTCAGTTCCATTATATCTATGGTTATCTGAGGAAAGCATGGCTTCACAAAGCAAAGCTTCCAAATTTAACTCAACATGCTGTAGCTAGTTGGAAATCAAAAGCCACCAATTGTTTATCTCATGAAATTTTGCATTTTCTCACAGATACGAGTATTCCATTTAACGTCTCATTTGATGTTCTTTCAAATCCCTTTCTGAATACAATTTTGTTGTATCTATGGTTACCTGAGGAAAGCATGGCTTCACAAAGCAAAGCTTCCAAATTTAACTCAACATGCTGTAGCTAGTTGGAAATCAAAAGCCACCAATTGTTTATCTCATGAAATTTTGCATTTTCTCACAGATACGAGTATTCCATTTAACGTCTCATTTGATGTTCTTTCAAATCCCTTTCTGAATTCAGTTCCATTATATCTATGGTTATCTGAGGAAAGCTTGGCTTCACAACGCAAAGCTTCCAAATTTAACTCAACATGATGTAGCTAGTTGGACATCAAAGGCCACCAAGGGTTTATCTCCCAAAATTTTGCATTGTTTCGCTGACACTAATACAAATAGCAACTCCGAGGAAATTATAAAGCAAGGCCGTATCTAGTAGGCCTAGGGGTTTGAACCCCTCCAAAATATTTGTCCGACTCATAACAAAACGTAACAAAAATGAATATAAACATTTTTTTTGTGTTCTTATATTTTTTTTTTGTATCCCCAACCCGAAAAAAATATTTTTAAATCCTCCTGCCGACCTCCCCAAAAAAATCCTGGATACGACCATCTTATAAACTTCACGTAAAACTTTTAGCGAGAAAGGCTATATAGCTGAAAATTTTGGTAAGTGATTCAAATTTAAACTCCTAAAATATCTAAAATTTTATTCATCTAAATCAAACATTTTATGTCAAGAACAATGTGTCCAAAAAGTGGTTCGAAAGATCATTGACTGAGAAACAAAAAGATACATTTCCTGCTTATCTATCTGAATTCTATTCTAAAAGCAAAATTAACCAGTAACTGGTTTCCGTATTATCCACCCCTACGATGTAATTATCTACTAAATTTTTAAATTGACTTACCCGTACTTACACAAACAGCACCTTTGAAACAATAATGCCTATTACATCTAGCACTTTCCACTAACCCAGTGGTTCCGAACTGATTTTGGGTCATGTCCCATCTAGGTATTTCTAAAATCATGATCCCCCTCGTAATATTTAAATTTTGTCATCCAGAATTTTACGTGTATTTACTTGAAAGAAGTATAACCTTATTCTTTGCATAGGCATATTTATACTAATGAAAAACTTTGTCTGAATACAACACCTTATATACAAGGTATAACATCACTGCAATACTATCATGCATCTTTTTTGCCCTTTAATGTATTTAAATGTGACGTCATTCACATGAAAAGGATTTTTTTTCAACTAAGGTTCTACTAAAGTATAGTTAGCCGAAAGGTGCACGGCATACCCATGATCCACCAAAATACTGCCATGACCCACTTATTTATTTTCTAACCCATCACTACAAAAAAAGCAAGAAGACGGAATACAACATAAAACACAAAAAAAAGGAAAGAGAAAAAAAAACATTGGTGGGACCTGTAGCACACCTTGGGAATCACGGCACTAGATACTCCGTCTTCTGTTTACATTTATCTCTCCCTGATTATTCAGAGCATCTCAAGTTCCAAATAACTAAACTTTATCCGAAATCAGTATTAAACAGTTAGTGGTAACAACCTGTAAGTAAAGCAACCGAAACTCTAAGAAAAGGAGCTTAGATAACAATTAATACATCAAAAGAATGGCTTTTTATGCTGATTCCAAATTTATTAAGATACCCGTCCAAAGCCGTGAGCCTGAAAATTTGCCTGGTTTTCAAAAAAGGGGGGAAATACCCCTAAAAACTCAAAAGATCTTAATAAATATCAGACTATCAGATTCAGCATGTCAGGAAAACCTACTGTAGTGGTTTCAAACTCCTATCTACAAAAATATGGAATTTGTATTTTTTTTGCAAGAAAAAAGATAACAGATGCGTCTTTATTTATGTTTTTTTTTCTTCCAGGATTTTTCGACCCACTGCCCCTAGCAGACCAGGAGAGGGTTTATTCGAACGGAAATCAAAAGTCCTTTTGTTCTTTTTAAGTAACCAAAAGGATTGGAGGATAACCTGCCCCCTCCAACGCGTGTTTTACCCAAAAGATATCCGGTCCAAGTTTTGAGACATGCATTTGATTCAGCAGAGTTGAAAGGTCCAAAAGAAAAGTCCAAATGAAAGGTCCTTTGGGATGACCAAATCCCCACAACCCCTGGGGAAAAAGATGGAAGGTTATTCAATCCACCCATTGTTTACATATTGCTATTTGTTATTTTGAAATATAAGGATTTTTTTTAGGGAGGGAATTCCCTGTGGGGAGGGGGGTATTTTCCCTGAGGAAAATTTTCTGTGAGGTGAAAAGTTCCTGGAGGGAATTCTTCACGGGGGGTGGGGTGGGGTTGGGAGGAGGTTAGTAAGTGATGCAATTTGCCAATTATTTACAAATAGTATTTGTTACTGGAAAATAGTAGGCTACAGAAATTTTAGGGGGGACTTAAATGGAGGTTGGGGAAGTTTCATGGGTGCCCACAAGGGGGCAGGGGGGCACCCGCCCCCTGGTTGAATGATGCTGCCTTATTTTTATATTTTTGTTCTGAGATTTCTACTATATAGCATTAAAAGTGCCAATTAGACGAGGTTTGCCCCCCCACCCTGGAATTCAGCTTATGGGCGCCCACGGGAAGTTTTCTATGCTGGTATGGGGGGATTGGGGAATTTCGGTGTGATTTAAAAAAACGATAAATTGTTTTTTTCATAAAAGTAAAGAGAATTTTCTACGAGGAATTGTCGGGGGTAAATTTGCGGAATAATCTTCAACGGGAAGGGATTTTACTTAAAGTAGGAAGGAATTCACCGCCCCTTGACGAAGTGAGAAGGATTTTCTGGTATGTTTTGAAAACAAATAATATGAAATTAAACAAATAAAATGTGTTTCAACGGAAAATAGGTAGCAACATCTCTCAAAGGAGGAAAAGTCGAACTTTAGGGTAAAAAGAAAGAGCTAGAAGGAGATCAACATTCAAAATCGGTAAAAACATAGCTCCTTCTTACCGTACAGACAACTTCTCAGTTGTCACCTCGCAACCCCTCAAGAATTTCCTGGCTGGGCCCATGATGCCCTGCCCCGCCTTTTCTCCCTTTGTGCTGGTATACACGTGAATATGATATCTATACTCCGTAGAAAAAAGAATGTAGCAGTGAGTGATACTATTACCCCCACCTCCCAGTGCCAATAATAATTGTGTAGACCAAAAATATTCCCGGGATTCAAGAGGAATTATATATCAATTTCTAAATAGTTTCTTGGACCACACTGCTTTTCTATTTACGAAAAATTAAGTTAGAAAAAC
>CM051269.1:15141986-15214486 GCA_027921565.1 Artemia sinica | reverse complement strand
TGTTTTGTATTTTATTTTTGAGGGTGGTTTGAAATAAAGAAATTAAGATTTTGGTTTAAATATATATAAATGGAATATTAGTAGAGGTACGATGAATTTAAATTCATGTGTTAAGTGTTTTTTTTTTTTTTTTTTTCCCGACTCTGTCGAGTTTTCGCTCTGTCAAGAATTTAATATGTTGTGAAAATATGGTATTAATAATAAAACCTTGAGCCGTAACATCCATTTGCTACAAGCATGGTTTATCTTTAACAACAGGAAGAACCAAAGTGATCAAAACAGTTGGAACTTTGACAACTTAAGATTACGGATTAAAAGATTACAGAAGATTATGGACAAAATAAGATTACGAAAAGTATGAATAGCCAAAAGTACAAAAATCGGGTACACTGAAACGTGTAACCAATAATTACCAGTGGAGCGCTGCATTCGATAATCGGGGATTGTCCATAAGTAGTATTGTTGCCAAGGCATCTCCATCGAGAAACTCTTGTCATGTCTGTCACAAGATGCTGAACTGTTTCATCACGGATGAATTGGATGGTAATCCTCTGCTGCCAGTGGATGTAGAGACTTCTTCTGAGACCTGTGTTCTCGAAAACAAGAATTCTCGTGTCTTGTTACTGGTTCAAATACTAGGTTTCGGCTGCGTAAAGCAGAATTGGCATGCAACTTCCGTTTCATACTAGTTCCTCTCTCCCTGGTAGCCTCTATTTCTTACTTGGTCTAAGAGTTCTTGAAGTCGTTGCTCGTACGATTCTAGTTTGGGATGCTGTCATCGAAGCCTATATCTCTCAGGGATACTTCAGGATTCAGCTGGATGCCGACTGTGATGGTACTTCACATTATTTAGTCAATTACAAAGAGTGGTGGCGACAAAACGCAGCGTTGTTTAACTCCTGACAGGATGCGGAAGAAACGGGTTTGACCACTTAGTGTCTTTACACAGCACTCATTGTCTTCAGAGAGAGCAATGATCAGTAAAACTATCTTTTCTGGGATTCCGTGGTGCAGAAGGATCTTCCAGAGACTCTGGCGGTCCACTGAGTGGAATGTCTTCTCAAAATTGACGAATATCATATATATCTTTGGTTGCCTCTCTCAGCTTTTTCGTCAGTGGCTGTAACGTAAATATCAGGTCCGTACAAGAACGGTTCGGTCTGAATCAATGTTTATCGTCACGGAGGTATCTGTCAAGCTAATTTATCTCAGTAGTAGAACCCCATCATGAGGTCCGGTCACGCACCCCTGCTGCCATCTACAATTTAGTTTAATGCTGACGGGACATAATTTATTCAAGGATTATCGATCGAGTCTAATGTGTGTCAAGGTCAATCGATCTGTTGTTGTTTGGCCACGTGCGAATGACATGCGGGGTGATTTACATAATCGATGGGGGAATTATTGATTCACGAGCATGGGGAATTATGAAACAATATGATCATAGAGTCCCTAGGGAGAAAGATTACGTAATGGGCTCAATGACCTCTTTTTCCAAGGTCGATTTATTTGATGTTTTTCTCGGCTAGCCTGGCCTGAGAACTTGATTTACATAATCGCTAGGGGAAATTATTGATTCACGATGGGGGAATTAAGAAACAAACATGGCTGTCACGAGTAGCACCTGTGAACTTGATTTACATAATCGCTAGGGGAAATTATTGATTCACGAAGGGGAGAATTAAGAAACATTAAGGCTTCTTTAATCTTAGGTCTGAGGGATAAACGTTCTTTAGGTCAGAGAGAAAAATTAATATTCTATTTTCAAATAGGGCTTCATTGATCTTTAGTGTCAGGAATTATAATTGACATCACTTGTTATCTTGGAATTATGTGGGAGTCTAAAGAGATAGAAATTCTATTTTTAAATACGGCTTCACGGAGCTTTAAGTCGGAGAGGTAAATTGATATTCTAACGAAACCCTAATAGTTTAGCTAGGAAAATTTATGAGATGAAGAGATTAACGTAGGAAAGGGTTTCATAGAAATTTGAAATGCGTTAGCGCAGAGATGCCATACAAAAGGAACACACTGAAATTACGTTTAGGGATTATTTGGGCGAAACGGTTTTATCCATTTTATGGGATTATTTCGGCGAAACCGTTAGAGACATTTTGAAAGAAGATTTTAGAAAGGGTTTTAGAAGAGGTTCTGAGTGTGGTCGTTATAATACACAAGTTCCATTTGAACAGTGTTGTGAGGTCCTCTACCCCAACCCAAAGGGTTCCGATCCCCCACCACAACCCCGAAGGAAGCCCCCGGTACTCAAAGGCCCCCCAAGCTCCCATAGAGCCACAACCCCCCAAACGACCTCCTCAGACCCTCAAAGGCCCTCCCCCCGGTCCTCAAAGGGCCCCCCTGGCCCCAAAGGGCCCCCCTCCCTCTTCCTCCCTCCTCCCCCTCCCCTCCTCCTCCTCCCCTCCCCTCCCCCTCCTCCTCCCTCCTCCTCCCTCCTCCTCCTCCTCCCACCTCCTCCTCCCCTCCTCCCCTCCTCACTCCTCCTCCTCCTCCCACCTCCCCAAACCCCCCTCCCCCCCTTCCCTCCCCCATTTTTTATACTTTTTTTGTGCATTGAGACACAGAAGGGACATCCCTCCCCCAAGGGTCCCCCAAACACCCTCCCCGGGCCCCCCCCCCAAAGAGTTCCCCTCTCCATTTTTTTTTTAATACTTTTTTATGGCTTTATTATATCTTTTCTGAACAAGTTCCATTCATAATGTCATTCCTAAACCCATTTTCCAACCTCAAAGAGTCCCCTCCCCAATTTGTAAATACTTTCTTGAATTTTTTAACATGGTATTTTTTTAACTTTTTTACGTATCTTAAAATGACATGAAATATGGTTACGGCTCTACCAATCATACTCTGCGCTTGTTCATGGACACGACGTGGCTTTCCCACTGGTACTCTATGGCAGGTTATCGACACTATCTAGTTTATTGCATGCATTAAATCAGTATTTTTTACGCAGTGGAAGGATAAACACACAATTCATATCTGTAAAAAAGTGAGGATGAATTATTCGACGAACGTATGTGCACATGAAAAAATCATTGTCGTATTGAATGCTGACAAGGAGAAATACCTGAACTATGAAACGAGTGCAAGCGGTAACACTATTGGAAATGTATGCATGCGTTGTCATGACAGCGAGAAGTTAGATTTCTTTGGAGTACCCAAGAATTTCAATCGTGTAAACGGTGGATATTCAAGAGTATCATTACCAGAGAAATTAGTGCTCAAAGAGAATGCAAACTTAAAAATAATTGTCGATGATCGGGGACAACTCCTTGCTACGGCTTCTGGTAACACATTACCTGTTGATAAATCCTATCATCCTCTTTCCGGTATTAGCATTTTAAAGAGAACAAGAAGAAGACAAGCATACTCCTGCACCAACATCATAAATCATATCTTGTCAATGTGTCAAAACTGCCATCTATGTAAAAATAATGTGACAATAGACAGTGAAATCGCAGGCAGAATAAAAAGGACATTAGCAGACAATATCATCAATGAATATAAAGATGAATTGACGGAAAGTGAAGCGCAAGTGTACTAATAATGTGTAATAATGTATTTAACGTATTTTTATATTAATATTCTACATGTCATTATTTCATTAAAAATATTTTATGCATTATTTTGTTAAGTGTTCATTATTTTTAGGGTTTGGCAGAACGTTAACGTTCAGAATATCTATTAAAAAGGTCAGAGATGAAAGAAAAAGAATTTTTAGAGATAGAGATGCTACTAGCAGACTCAATTTTTCACGGAAGATAAAAAAGTTCAAGTTCTCGTCGGAATTTTATCAAAGAACACAATTCAATTCTAATTTCTACAGAGAAAATAAAAATCTTCCACTTCAGTTCTTTATTTCACAAAGACATAAAGAAATTTAAAGTTCAATTCTAAATTTTTCACGGAAGATAAAAAAGTTCAAGTTCTCGTCGGAATTTTATCAAAGAACACAATTCATTTCTAATTTCTACAGAGAAAATAAAAATCTTCCACTTCAGTTCTTTATTTCACAAAGACATAAAGAAATTTAAAGTTCAATTCTAAATTTTTCGGTGGAAGATAGAAAAGTAACGAAGACATAAAGAAATTTAAAGTTCAATTCTAATTTTTCGGTGGCAGATAGGAAAAGTTATACTATGATTTTGATTATTTTCTATGAAGGTAAAAAGTTCTAGTTCATTTTTAAATTTTCTCAACGAAGTGAAGAAAAGTTCAAGTTCTCTTCGGAATTTTACCAAAGAACACACTTTAATTCTAATTTCTCCAGAGAAAGCTAAAATCTTCCACTTCAGTTCTTTATTTCACAAAGAGATAAAGAAATTTAAAGTACAATTCTAATTTTTCGGTTGGAAGATAGAAAAAGTAATACCATACTTATGAATATTTTCATGGAAGATAAAAAGTTCTAATTCAATTTAAAATTTTCTCAACAAAGTGAAGAAAAATTCCAGTTCTCTTCTGAATTTTACCAAAGAACGCACTTCAATTCTAATTTCGACAGAGAAAACAAAAATCTTCCACTTCAGTTCTTTATTTCACAAAGACATAAGGAAATTTAAAGTTCTATTCTAATTTTTCGGTGGTAGATAGGAAAAGCAATACCCTACTTGTGAATATTTTCACGGAAGATAAAAAGTTCTAGTTCAATTTAAACTTTTCTCGACGAAGTCAAGGAAAGTTCAAGTTCTCTTCGGAATTTTACCAAAGAACACGCTACAATTCTAATTTCTCCAGAGAAAACAAAAATCTTTCACTTCAGTTCTTTATTTCACAAAGACATAAAGAAATTTAAAGTTCTATTCTAATTTTTCGGTTGGAAGATAGAAAAAGTAATACCATACTTGTGAATATTTTCATGGAAGATAAAAAGTTCTAATTCAATTTAAAAGTTTTCTCAACAAAGTGAAGAAAAATTCCAGTTCTCTTCTGAATTTTACCAAAGAACGCACTTCAATTCTAATTTCGACAGAGAAAACAAAAATCTTCCACTTCAGTTCTTTATTTCACAAAGACATAAAGAAATTTAAAGTTCTATTCTAATTTTTCGGTGGTAGATAGGAAAAGCAATACCGTACTTGTGAATATTTTCACGGAAAATAAAAAGTTCTAATTCAATTTAAAAGTTTTCTCAACAAAGTGAAGAAAAATTCCAGTTCTCTTCTGAATTTTACCAAAGAACGCACTTCAATTCTAATTTCGACAGAGAAAACAAAAATCTTCCACTTCAGTTCTTTATTTCACAAAGACATAAAGAAATTTAAAGTTCTATTCTAATTTTTCGGTGGTAGATAGGAAAAGCAATACCGTACTTGTGAATATTTTCCCGGAAGATAAAAAGTTCTAGTTCAATTTACAGTTTCCTCAATGAAGTCAAGGAAAGTTCAAGTTCTCTTCTGAATTTTACCAAAGAACAAAATTCAATTCTAATTTCACCAGAGAAAATAAAAATCTTCCACTTCAGTTCTCTATTTCACAAAGACATAAAGAAATTTAAAGAATTTCACCAGAGAAAATAAAAATCTTCCACTTCAGTTCCTTATTTCGCAAAGACATAAAGAAATTTAAAGTTCAAGTCTAAATTTTTCGGTGGAAGATAGAAAAAGTAATACCATACTTGTGAATATTTTCCCGGAAGATAAAAAGTTCTAGTTCAATTTACAGTTTCCTCAATGAAGTCAAGGAAAGTTCAAGTTCTCTTCTGAATTTTACCAAAGAACAAAATTCAATTCTAATTTCACCAGAGAAAATAAAAATCTTCCACTTCAGTTCTCTATTTCACAAAGACATAAAGAAATTTAAAGTTCAATTCTAAATTTTTCGGTGGAAGATAGAAAAAGTAATACCATACTTGTGAATATTTTCCCGGAGATAAAAAGTTCTAGTTCAATTTACAGTTTCCTCAATGAAGTCAAGGAAAGTTCAAGTTTCTCTTCTGAATTTTACCAAAGAACACGCTTCAATTCTAATTTTTTCAGAGAAAACAAAAATCTTCCACTTCAGTTCTTTATTTCACAAAGACATAAAGAAATTTAAAGTACAATTCTAAATTTTTCGGTGGAAGATAGAAAAAGCAATACCATACTTGTGAATATTTTCCCGGAAAATAAAAAGTTCTAGTTCAATACAATTTCCTCAACGAAGTGAAGAAAGGTTCAAGTTCTCTTCTGAATTTTACTAAAGAACAAAATTCAATTCTAATTTCATCAGAGAAAATAAAAATCTTCCACTTCAGTTCTCTATTTCACAAAGACATAAAGAAATTTAAAGTTCAATTCTAAATTTTTCGGTGGAAGATAGAAAAAGTAATACCATACTGTGAATATTTTCACGGAAGATATAAGTTCTAGTTCAATTTAAAATTTTCTCAACGAAGTCAAGGAAAGTTCAAAGTTCTCTTCTGAATTTTCTCAATGAACACACTTCAATTCTAATTTCACCAGAGAAAATAAAAATCTTCCACTTCAGTTCCCTATTTCGCAAAGACATAAAGAAATTCAAAGTTCAATTCTAAATTTTCGATGGAAGATAGAAAAAGTAATACCATACTTGTGAATATTTTCACGGAAGATAAAAAGTTCTAGTTCAATTTAAAATTTCCTCAATGAAGTCAAGGAAAGTTCAAGTTCTCTTCTGAATTTTACCACAGAACATGCTTCAATTCTAATTTTTTCAGAGAAAACAAAAATCTTCCACTTCAGTTCTTTATTTCGCAAAGACATAAAGAAATTTAAAGTACAATTCTAAATTTTTCGGAGGAAGATAGAAAAAGCAATACCATACTTGTGAATATTTTCCCGGAAGATAAAAAGTTCTAGTTCAATTTAAAATTTCTCAACGAAGTGAAGAAAAATTCAAGTTCTCTTCTGAATTTTACCAAAGAATAAAATTCAATTCTAATTCACCAGAGAAAACAAAATCTTCCACTTCAGTTCTATATTTCACAAAGACATAAAGAAATTTAAAGTTCAAGTCTAAATTTTTCGGTGGAAGATAGAAAAAGTAATACCATACTTGTGAATATTTTCCCGGAAGATAAAAAGTTCTAGTTCAATTTAAAATTTCCTCAACGAAGTCAAGGAAAGTTCAAGTTCTCTTCTGAATTTTACCACAGAACATGCTTCAATTCTAATTTTTTCAGAGAAAACAAAAATCTTCCACTTCAGTTCTTTATTACACAAAGACATAAAGAAATTTAAAGTTCAATTCTAAATTTTTCGTTGGAAGATAGAAAAAGTAATACCATACTTGTGAATATTTTCCCGGAAGATAAAAAGTTCTAGTTCAATTTACAGTTTCCTCAATGAAGTCAAGGAAAGTTCAAGTTCTCTTCTGAATTTTACCAAAGAACACGCTTCAATTCTAATTTTTTCAGAGAAAACAAAAATCTTCCACTTCAGTTCTTTATTTCACAAAGACATAAAGAAATTTAAAGTACAATTCTAATTTTTCGGTGGAAGATAGAAAAAGCAATACCATACTTGTGAATATTTTCCCGGAAAATAAAAAGTTCTAGTTCATTTACAATTTCCTCAACGAAGTGAAGAAAGGTTCAAGTTCTCTTCTGAATTTTACTAAAGAACAAAATTCATTTCTAATTTTTTCAGAGAGAAACAAAAATCTTCCACTTCAGTTCTCTATTTCACAAAGACATAAAGAAATTTAAAGTTCTATTCTAATTTTTCGGTTGGAAGATAGAAAAAGTAATACCATACTTGTGAATATGTTTCACGGAAGATAAAAAGTTCTAGTTCAATTTAAAATTTCCTCAACGAAGTGAAGAAAGGTTCAAGTTCTCTTCTGAATTTTACTAAAGAACAAAATTCAATTCTATTTCACCAGAGAAAATAAAAATCTTCCACTTCAGTTTCTTTATTTCACAAAGAAATAAAGAAATTTAAAGTTCAATTCTAAATTTTTCGATGGAAGATAGAAAAAGTAATACATACCTGTGAATATTTTCCGGAAGATAAGAAGTTCTAGTTCAATTTTAAATTTTCTCAACGAAGTCAAGGAAAGTTCAAGTTCTCTTCTGAACTTTACCAAAGAACACGCTTCAATTCTAATTTTTTCAGAGAAAACAAAAATCTTCCACTTCAGTTCTTTATTTCACAAAGGACATAAAGAAATTTAAAGTTCAATTCTAATTTTTCGGTGGGTGATAGAAAAATTAATGCCGTACTTGTGATTATTTTCACGGAAGATAAAAAGTTCCACTTCAATTTTAAATTTCCCCGGAAGATAAAAAAGTTCTAGTTCAACTTGCTATTATCTTTGTGAAAACACACAAAACTCAGAAAAAATGCTCAATGTTCCTTTAGTACCTATGCAATTAGACTAAAAATGAAGATATTTATGCAGAGTTTCAACTCGCTATGGCTAAGTTTGCTAAAAAACAAGCTATTTTCTTGCGAAAACACACAAAATCAGAAAAAATGTTCAATGTTCCTTAAGCACCTACGCAATTAGGCTTAAATGAAGATATTTATGCAGAGTTTCAACTCGATATGGCTAAGTTTGCTAAAAACAAGCTTATTTT
Source organism: Artemia sinica (assembly GCA_027921565.1). Classification (NCBI taxonomy): domain Eukaryota; kingdom Metazoa; phylum Arthropoda; class Branchiopoda; order Anostraca; family Artemiidae; genus Artemia; species Artemia sinica. The sequence goes on along the minus strand of CM051269.1, from coordinate 15,205,929 downwards.
CTTGGGAAAACACACGAAATCAGAAAAAATATTGTTAGGTTAGGTTAAGTTAGATTAGGTTAGGTTAGCCTACGTACGCGCGCATATAGGTTAAGTTAGGTTAGATTAAGTTAGATTAGGTTAAGTTAGGTTAGGTTATTTTTTTTTATTATTTTTTTTTTTAGATTAAGTTAGGTAGGCTAGGTTAGCCTACGTACGCGCGCGTACGTAGGCTAACCTAGCCTAACCTAACTTAATCTAACCTAACCTAACTTAACCTAATCTAACTTAATCTAACCTAACTTAACCTATATGCGCGCGTTACGTAGGCTAACCTAACCTAATCTAACTTAACCTAACCTAACAATATTTTTTCTGATTTCGTGTGTTTTCCCAAGAAAATAGCTTGTTTTTAGCAAACTTAGCCATATCGAGTTGAAACTCTGCATAAATATCTTCATTTAAGCCTAATTGCGTAGGTGCTTAAGGAACATTGAACATTTTTTCTGATTTTGTGTGTTTTCGCAAGAAAATAGCTTGTTTTTAGCAAACTTAGCCATATCGAGTTGAAACTCTGCATAAATATCTTCATTTTTAGTCTAATTGCATAGGTACTAAAGGAACATTGAGCATTTTTTCTGAGTTTGTGTGTTTTCACAAAGATAATAGCAAGTTGAACTAGAACTTTTTATCTTCCGGGGAAATTTAAAATTGAAGTGGAACTTTTATCTTCCGTGAAAATAATCACAAGTACGGCATTAATTTTTCTATCACCCACCGAAAAATTAGAATTGAACTTTAAATTTCTTTATGTCTTTGTGAAATAAAGAACTGAAGTGGAAGATTTTTGTTTTCTCTGAAAAATTAGAATTGAAGCGTGTTCTTTGGTAAAGTTCAGAAGAGAACTTGAACTTTCCTTGACTTCGTTGAGAAAATTTAAAATTGAACTAGAACTTTTTATCTTCCGGGAAAATATTCACAGGTATGGTATTACTTTTTCTATCTTCCATCGAAAAATTTAGAATTGAACTTTAAATTTCTTTATTTCTTTGTGAAATAAAGAACTGAAGTGGAAGATTTTTATTTTCTCTGGTGAAATTAGAATTGAATTTTGTTCTTTAGTAAAATTCAGAAGAGAACTTGAACCTTTCTTCACTTCGTTGAGGAAATTTTAAATTGAACTAGAACTTTTTATCTTCCGTGAAAATATTCACAGGTATGGTATTACTTTTTCTATCTTCCACCGAAAAATTTAGAATTGAACTTTAAATTTCTTTATGTCTTTGTGAAATAGAGAACTGAAGTGGAAGATTTTATTTTCTCTGAAAAAATTAGAAATGAATTTTGTTCTTTAGTAAAATTCAGAAGAGAACTTGAACCTTTCTTCACTTCGTTGAGGAAATTGTAAATTGAACTAGAACTTTTTATTTTCCGGGAAAATATTCACAAGTATGGTATTGCTTTTTCTATCTTCCACCGAAAAATTAGAATTGTACTTTAAATTTCTTTATGTCTTTGTGAAATAAAGAACTGAAGTGGAAGATTTTTGTTTTCTCTGAAAAAATTAGAATTGAAGCGTGTTCTTTGGTAAAATTCAGAAGAGAACTTGAAACTTTCCTTGACTTCATTGAGGAAACTGTAAATTGAACTAGAACTTTTTATCTTCCGGGAAAATATTCACAAGTATGGTATTACTTTTTCTATCTTCCAACGAAAAATTTAGAATTGAACTTTAAATTTCTTTATGTCTTTGTGTAATAAAGAACTGAAGTGGAAGATTTTTGTTTTCTCTGAAAAAATTAGAATTGAAGCATGTTCTGTGGTAAAATTCAGAAGAGAACTTGAACTTTCCTTGACTTCGTTGAGGAAATTTTAAATTGAACTAGAACTTTTTATCTTCCGGGAAAATATTCACAAGTATGGTATTACTTTTTCTATCTTCACCGAAAAATTTAGACTTGAACTTTAAATTTCTTTATGTCTTTGTGAAATATAGAACTGAAGTGGAAGATTTTGTTTTCTCTGGTGAAATTAGATTGAATTTTATTCTTTGGTAAAATTCAGAAGAGAACTTGAATTTTTCTTTACTTCGTTGAGAAAATTTTAAATTGAACTAGAACTTTTTATCTTCCGGGAAAATATTCACAAGTATGGTATTGCTTTTTCTATTCTTCCTCCGAAAAAATTGGAATTGTACTTTAAATTTCTTTATGTCTTTGCGAAAATAAGAACTGAAGTGGAAGATTTTTGTTTTCTCTGAAAAAATTAGAATTGAAGCATGTTCTGTGGTAAAATTCAGAAGAGAACTTGAACTTTCCTTTGACTTCATTGAGGAAATTTTAAATTGAACTAGAACTTTTTATCTTCCGTGAAAATATTCACAAGTATGGTATTACTTTTTCTATCTTCCATCGAAAAATTAGAATTGAACTTTGAATTTCTTTATGTCTTTGCGAAATAGGGAACTGAAGTGGAAGATTTTTATTTTCTCTGGTGAAATTAGAATTGAAGTGTGTTCATTGAGAAAATTCAGAAGAGACTTGAACTTTCCTTGACTTCGTTGAGAAATTTTAAATTGAACTAGAACTTATATCTTCCGTGAAAATATTCACAGGTATGGTATTACTTTTTCTATCTTCCACCCGAAAAATTTAGAATTGAACTTTAAATTTCTTTATGTCTTTGTGAAATAGAGAACTGAAGTGGAAGATTTTTATTTTCTCTGATGAAATTAGAATTGAATTTTGTTCTTTAGTAAAATTCAGAAGAGAACTTGAACCTTTCTTCACTTCGTTGAGGAAATTGTAAATTGAACTAGAACTTTTTATTTTCCGGGAAAATATTCACAAGTATGGTATTGCTTTTTCTATCTTCCACCGAAAAATTTAGAATTGTACTTTAAATTTCTTTATGTCTTTGTGAAATAAAGAACTGAAGTGGAAGATTTTTTTTTTCTCTGAAAAAATTAGAATTGAAGCGTGTTCTTTGGTAAAATTCAGAAGAGAACTTGAACTTTCCTTGACTTCATTGAGGAAAACTGTAAATTGAACTAGAACTTTTTATCTTCGGGAAAATATTCACAAGTATGGTATTACTTTTCTATCTTCCACCGAAAAATTTAGAATTGAACTTTAAATTTCTTTATGTCTTTGTGAAATAGAGAACTGAAGTGGAAGATTTTTATTTTCTCTGGTGAAATTAGAATTGAATTTTGTTCTTTGGTAAAATTCAGAAGAGAACTTGAACTTTCCTTGACTTCATTGAGGAAACTGTAAATTGAACTAGAACTTTTTTATCTTCCGGGAAAATATTCACAAGTATGGTATTACTTTTTCTATCTTCCACCGAAAAATTTAGACTTGAACTTTAAATTTCTTTATGTCTTTGCGAAATAAGGAACTGAAGTGGAAGATTTTTATTTTCTCTGGTGAAATTCTTTAAATTTCTTTATGTCTTTGTGAAATAGAGAACTGAAGTGGAAGATTTTTATTTTCTCTGGTGAAATTAGAATTGAATTTTGTTCTTTGGTAAAAATTCAGAAGAGAACTTGAACTTTCCTTGACTTCATTGAGGAAACTGTAAATTGAACTAGAACTTTTTATCTTCCGGGAAAATATTCACAAGTACGGTATTGCTTTTCCTATCTACCACCGAAAAATTAGAATAGAACTTTTAAATTTCTTTATGTCTTTGTGAAATAAAGAACTGAAGTGGAAGATTTTTGTTTTCTCTGTCGAAATTAGAATTGAAAGTGCGTTCTTTGGTTAAAATTCAGAAGAGAACTGGAATTTTTCTTCACTTTGTTGAGAAAACTTTTAAATTGAATTAGAACTTTTTATTTTCCGTGAAAATATTCACAAGTACGGTATTGCTTTTCCTATCTACCACCGAAAAATTAGAATAGAACTTTAAATTTCTTTATGTCTTTGTGAAATAAAGAACTGAAGTGGAAGATTTTTGTTTTCTCTGTCGAAATTAGAATTGAAGTGCGTTCTTTGGTAAAATTCAGAAGAGAACTGGAATTTTTCTTCACTTTGTTGAGAAAACTTTTAAATTGAATTAGAACTTTTTATCTTCCATGAAAAATATTCACAAGTATGGTATTACTTTTTCTATCTTCCAACCGAAAAAATTAGAATAGAACTTTAAATTTCTTTATGTCTTGTGAAATAAAGAACTGAAGTGAAAGATTTTTGTTTTCTCTGGAGAAATTAGAATTGTAGCGTGTTCTTTGGTAAAATTCCGAAGAGACTTGAACTTTCCTTTACTTCGTCGAGAAAAGTTTAAATTGAACTAGAACTTTTTATCTTCCGTGAAAATATTCACAAGTAGGGTATTGCTTTTTCCTATCTACCACCGAAAAATTAGAATAGAACTTTAAATTTCCTTATGTCTTTGTGAAATAAAGAACTGAAGTGGAAGATTTTTGTTTCTCTGTCGAAATTAGAAATTGAAGTGCGTTCTTTGGTAAAATTCAGAAGAGAACTGAATTTTTCTTCACTTTGTGAGAAAATTTTAAATTGAATTAGAACTTTTTATCTTCCATGAAAATATTCATAAGTATGGTATTACTTTTTCTATCTTCCAACCGAAAAATTAGAATTGTACTTTAAATTTCTTTATCTCTTTGTGAAATAAAGAAACTGAAGTGGAAGATTTTAGCTTTCTCTGGAGAAATTAGAATTAAAGTGTGTTCTTTGGTAAAATTCCGAAGAGAACTTGAACTTTTCTTCACTTCGTTGAGAAAATTAAAAATGAACTAGAACTTTTTTACCTTCATAGAAAAATAATCAAAATCATAGTATAACTTTCCTATCTGCCACCGAAAAATTAGAATTGAACTTAAATTTCTTTATGTCTTCGTTACTTTTTCTATCTTCCACCGAAAAAATTTAGAATTGAACTTTAAATTTCTTTATGTCTTTGTGAAATAAAGAACTGAAGTGGAAGATTTTTATTTTCTCTGTAGAAGAAATTAGAAATGAATGTGTTCTTTGATAAAATTCCGACGAGAACTGAACTTTTTTATCTTCAGTGAAAAATTTAGAATTGAACTTTAAATTTCTTTATGTCTTTGTGAAATAAAGAACTGAAGTGGAAGATTTTTATTTTCTCTGTAGAAATTAGAAATGAATGTGTTCTTTGATAAAAATTCCGACGAGAACTTGAACTTTTTTATCTTCCGTGAAAAATTGAGTCTGCTAGAGTAGCATCTCTATCTCTAAAAATTCTTTTTCTTTCATCTCTGACCTTTTTAATAGATATTCTGAACGTTTAACGTTCTGCCAAACCCTAAAAATAATGAACACTTAACAAAATAATGCATAAAATATTTTTTAATGAAATAATGACATGTAGAATATTAATATAAAAATACGTTAAATACATTATTACACATTATTAGTACACTTGCGCTTCACTTTCGTCAATTCATCTTTATATTCATTGATGATATTGTCTGCTAATGTCCTTTTTATTCTGCCTGCGATTTTCACTGTCTATTGTCACATTATTTTTACATAGATGGCAGTTTTGACACATTGACAAGATATGATTTATGATGTTGGTGCAGGAGTATGCTTGTCTTCTTCTTGTTCTCTTTAAAATGCTAATACCGGAAAAGAGGATGATAGGATTTATCAACAGGTAATGTGTTACCAGAAGCCGTAGCAAGGAGTTGTCCCCGATCATCGACAATTATTTTTAAGTTTGCATTCTCTTTGAGCACTAATTTCTCTGGTAATGATACTCTTGAATATCCACCGTTTACACGATTGAAATTCTTGGGTACTCCAAAGAAATCTAACTTCTCGCTGTCATGACAACGCATGCATACATTTCAATAGTGTTACGCTTGCACTCGTTTCATAGTTCAGGTATTTCTCCTTGTCAGCATTCAATACGACAATGATTTTTTCATGTGCACATACGTTCGTCGAATAATTCATCCTCACTTTTTTACAGATATGAATTGTGTGTTTATCCTTCCACTGCGTAAAAAATACTGATTTAATGCATGCAATAAACTAGATAGTGTCGATAACCTGCCATAGAGTACCAGTGGGAAAGCCACGTCGTGTCCATGAACAAGCGCAGAGTATGATTGGTAGAGCCGTAACCATATTTCATGTCATTTTAAGATACGTAAAAAAGTTAAAAAAATACCATGTTAAAAAATTCAAGAAAGTATTTACAAATTGGGGAGGGGACTCTTTGAGGTTGGAAAATGGGGTTTAGGAATGACATTATGAATGGAACTTGTTCAGAAAAGATATAATAAAGCCATAAAAAAGTATTAAAAAAAAAATGGAGAGGGGAACTCTTTGGGGGGGGGGGGGCCCGGGGAGGGTGTCTTTGGGGGACCCTTGGGGGAGGGATGTCCCTTCTGTGTCTCAATGCACAAAAAAAAGTATAAAAAATGGGGGAGGGAAGGGGGGGAGGGGGGTTTGGGGAGGTGGGAGGAGGAGGAGGAGTGAGGAGGGGAGGAGGGGAGGAGGAGGTGGGAGGAGGAGGAGGAGGGAGGAGGAGGGAGGAGGAGGGGGAGGGGAGGGGAGGAGGAGGAGGGGAGGGGGAGGAGGGAGGAAGAGGGAGGGGGGCCCTTTGGGGCCAGGGGGCCTTTGAGGACCGGGGGGAGGGCCTTTGAGGGTCTGAGGAGGTCGTTTGGGGGGTTGTGGCTCTATGGGAGCTTGGGGGGCCTTTGAGTACCGGGGGCTTCCTTCGGGGTTGTGTGGTGGGGGATCGGAACCCTTTGGGTTGGGGTAGAGGACCTCACAACACTGTTCAAATGGAACTTGTGTATTATAACGACCACACTCAGAACCTCTTCTAAAACCCTTTCTAAAATCTTCTTTCAAAATGTCTCTAACGGTTTCGCCGAAATAATCCCATAAAATGGATAAAACCGTTTCGCCCAATAATCCCTAAACGTAATTTCAGTGTGTTCCTTTTGTATGGCATCTCTGCGCTAACGCATTTCAAATTTCTATGAAACCCTTTCCTACGTTAATCTCCTCATCTCATAAATTTTCCTAGCTAAACTATTAGGGTTTCGTTAGAATATCAATTTACCTCTCCGACTTAAAGCTCCGTGAAGCCGTATTTAAAAATAGAATTTTCTATCTCTTTAGACTCCCACATAATTCCAAGATAAAAAGTGATGTCAATTATAATTCTGACACTAAAGATCAATGAAGCCCTATTTGAAAATAGAATATTAATTTTTCTCTCTGACCTAAAGAACGTTTATCCCTCAGACCTAAGATTAAAGAAGCCTTAATGTTTCTTAATTCTCCCCTTCGTGAATCAATAATTTCCCCTAACGATTATGTAAATCAAGTTCACAGGTGCTACTCGTGACAGCCATGTTTGTTTCTTAATTCCCCCATCGTGAATCAATAATTTCCCCTAGCGATTATGTAAATCAAGTCTCAGGCCAGGCTAGCCGAGAAAAAACATCAAATAAATCGACCTTGGAAAAAGAGGTCATTGAGCCCATTACGTAATCTTTCTCCCTAGGGACTCTATGATCATATTGTTTCATAATTCCCCATGCTCGTGAATCAATAATTCCCCCATCGATTATGTAAATCACCCCGCATGTCATTCGCACGTGGCCAAACAACAACAGATCGATTGACCTTGACACACATTAGACTCGATCGATAATCCTTGAATAAATTATGTCCCGTCAGCATTAAACTAAATTGTAGATGGCAGCAGGGGTGCGTGACCGGGACATCATGATGGGGTTCTACTAGTAAAAAGTGTGTGTGAGAGCGATTTGCTGGGTATAGAAAACAGGTAGATTCCGGACCAGTTGCCTGGGATGGTTGCGTCCCTTTTCTTAAAGATCCTCACAGAGGTACTGTGTTTTCTAGTTAGAAGGTACTCTGGCTACAGCCCTGATTGCTACAAACAAAGCTGTTCAAAAAGTCATGTGATAACGGTTGCTTTTACTATTTCCGCAGAAATTTGGTCTCCGCCGGGTGAGTTCCCATTCTTTAGCTTTTTTTGCTGCTGTTGCAATTTCGGTGGATGGACAGCGGATCTGTGTTAACATTTAAGAAGAACAAGGCTGTTAATGGAATATCCAGGTAGTTATCTGGTTGAAGTCTATTTAACAGCTTTTCAGGTTGGCTAACCTGGACTTCGTTCATCGTAGGACTGCTCGGTTATCAGGATGCCTGAGGGGGCTTTTACCGGTCCATGCTGAAAAGAAGAATTCTTGCAAATTATGTCATTATTGATTTTACATACCGCTCTTGAGTCACCTTTCTTCACTGATTCTTCTGCCTGCACTGCTTCCCGCTCAATTAAATTATCTGGTCACGTCTGGTACTCTTTTTTCACTACTTATCCACTTTCGTATATTCTTCATTCTGGCTTTTCTTTGAATAAATGATGCTTTTACTTTTTTCCTTTTCTCTATGTGGACCCATGTTGGTCAGACAGCCCCTGGCCCTTGGACTCTTACGGCAGCCAATAGTGGCTTTTGTGGCACCGTGAAAACAGAGCTTTACGATTTCCCAGATTTGTTCGCTGTCGGCATCATTTGGCAAAGACAGGGCTTCAAATCTATTTTGTATCGGTACCTTGAAGGTTTGCTTGAATTCTCTCATCCCCAGTTTCTCTTAATCGCAGACTGGGCTTTAGGCAGCCTTTTTGGTGTTTTTGTTTTTTTTAATTGGAGGCAGACTTTTCGTGGAATCAGGTTGTGGACTGAGCCAACATAAACTCAGCTCCATCACATTATATAAAGCACGGTTGATCTCCACTTCTTGCTCCAGAGACAGTGGCCAAACTGATTTCGAGTAGGGCCGCCATGAGTATTTGTGTACATACCGGTGAGCAAATACGGTCCCTCCTATTACAAGGTTGATGTTGAGTACGAAGTCAATCAGAAGTTTCCAGTTTTCGTTTCGCTGGCCCAGTTCATGCAAAACTAAGGACTTGCGGAGAGAACGATTGATCCTTCTTACTTTCGTGTTGAAGTCTCCAAGAAAACAAGCTATGTGTGTTGTGGTATGTCTTTGGCTACGGAGTAGAGTGCTCTGTTGATTTTGTCTTAGTCGGGGCCTTCATTGATAAGTGGGTAGCATACTACTACTGTCAGCTTCGCATGCGCGCCTATGAAGCGAGATTCAGGATTCTTGGTGATATTAGCTTCCACTGCAGTAGAGCTTGAGATGTTTGATTTGTCATCAGAAGGGCAACTCCTAATACACGTCTCTGCTCAGATCTGTCATGGACAATAGTCACATTTACGTCAAGTTTATTTGATCTATAATCTAGCCATCAAATCTCTGATATAGCCACAAGGTCAAGGTGGCAATTTTGTAGAGTTCTCAGCACTTGCTCTGTCTTGGAAGCTGGAGACATTGTGCGGACGTTCCAGAAACAAAACTTAATGTGTTGTTTTGCATGCATAAGTCTTGTCCTTGGGCGTACAGTAGTCATCATGAAAAAGGGGGTTCAATCCGGTTAGTATAGGAAAATCATGGCAGGTTGAGTAGGCTATTCGACTTTAAGTGGTAGGCCTTTAGCTAAGTTTAAGTACTGGGCAAAAAAATCTGCTTCCTTATCTACCCATGCATTTTATTTGGAAAGGCAAGTATTGGGCAGTTTTGCGTAAAAAAAAAGGTAGCTAAAAGCTAGATAGTGTTGGTGATTCTTCTCTTCAACAGTAGCACCAGTCTCTACTCATTAAGTTTCCTATCATAAGTTTCCCAGCTTTTCAGCACCAGTTTTCAACTCATGAGTTCTCCTGTTTTCCAGCTCCAGTTCCCAGTCATTACTTCCCAATCATAAGCTTTCCACTCTTCCAGCTAAAGTTTCAACACTTGTAAGTTTTTCTTAGTTTTTACAGAATCCTGCGTATGTGTCTACTTCGAACATTACATACGTGAAGCTAAATGAGGGGAAAATAATGAAAAAGAAGCAAGGGAGAGGAGAAAAGGAAAAACAGGAATAAAAAGAAAATAAGAAACATTTTTGAATTGGCTCTTATTTCCTCGGCTGTTGCATATATTGACGATAACCATGTTTTGTATGCTAAAAAATATATATTTTTTTAATTAAGGTTAATAAAGAAACAATTATCAGTTAAAAATAAAAAAAATGGCATAATGCTTCATTAAGGCTTTGACTCTATAAGGATTGCATTTATGTAAGTATAGACATTAATTTGCCAAAGGTCAATTGGTTTTAAACCTGTACATGTTCTCATAAAAAAAATGTCTGTGGGTTTAAATTATGCACGGTAAATTGTGTGTATAACTAAAAGCTACAAAACACCAGACTTTAACGGAAGTGAATGTTGCGGTGCCCGATATACAAACGACTTTAGTAAATAGCTGCTTTCGGGGCACTTCTTACATTAAAATACTTAAGATTACATTACATTACTTAAGTAACATTACTAAAATTAGTGTATTAAAAATAACACTAATTTATAATTACACTAAATGAAATAAATACATTAATTACACTAAATGCATTAGATTGCATTACATTAAAATAAATTACATTACTTGATTTGTACTAAATTTCTACTTACGTTGCTTCTTTCATTAAAATTACAACAGATTACTTTCTATTTGAATTTAGTTGGATTAATCAATCTTAATTACTATTTTTTTAAATTATATTTTATTTATATATAATGTTTAGGAATTAAAAAAGATGCTAGATGTAGAAATGTCCTTTCAAATAAGCCCTTAAACAGCTCTCTATGATGTTCCATTACCTCACTAGCAGCGGAAAAAAAGAGCATACATCATTTACATCCTTGTTGTTCCAGGCAAGGGACTGTAATTTTTTGGCCATGATGATTCAAATGGCGTAATTTTTTTTTCGACCTGATGCTATTTTTAGGAGTTTCGGGCTATTAACCAAAATTCTCATAAAATTGTTTTCGAAACAAATTTTTACTATTAGGACTACTAAGAGTATTATTAAGAATTAATCAAAAAAAAAAACTTTCCGAAAAATAAGTCTTTCAAAGAAAAATATAGGCCATTTTAAACTTAAGCTCAGGAGATACAAATACTGTTAAAATTCAAACTCAAAACGACCAGAAATTACTATTAAAGAATAAAACGAAACCCAAAACGAACAAAAACGAACAATTAGGTTAGGTTAAGTTAGGTTAGGCTAGGTTAGCCTACGTACGCGCGCGTACGTAGGCTAACCTAGCCTACCTAACTTAACCTAACCTAATTTAATCTAACCTACCTAACTTACCTAACCTGACTTAACCTAACCTAATCTCGCAGCGCTTCCCGCGGTTCTTCCCGGGCCCCACCGGTGCTTCCCGGGTCCCGCGGTGCAAAAAGCTATCTAACCCCCCATGTCGACTTTGTACCAGTTAGATTAGGTTAGATTATCTTGAGTGCTCATGATAAGCTAACCTAATCTAACCTAACTTAAACGTGGAGAAACCTAACCTCTAACTTAAACGTGGAGAAACCTAACCTCTAACCTAACCTATGGTTTTGGTATTTCTATGCAATATTGTGGAATTTTGTGGTTATGCTAGTTTAGACTAAACTTCAACTCTAACTAAATCTCTAAGCTAAGATTCTAGGCTAAACCTCTAAGCTATAACTCTTAACTAAAACTAAACTAAAACAATAACTCTAACTAAAACTCCAAGCTACGACTCTAAGCTAAAACTATAAACTCTTAACTATAACTAAACTAAACGAAACTTCAACCCTAACTAAAAACTCTAATCTAAGACTTTAAGGTAAAACTTAAAACTCTTAACTAAAACTAAACTAAACTAGAACTCTAACTAAAACTCTAAGCTAAGACTTTAAGGTGAAACTCTAAACTCTTAACTAAAACTAAACTAAGCTAGAACTCTAACTAAAACTCTAATCTAAGACTCCAAGCTAAAACTCTAAACCCTTAACTATAACTAAAATAAACTTCAACTCTAAGTAAAACTCTAAGCTAAAACTCTAAGGTAGAACTCTAAACTCTTAACTAAACTAAACTAGAACTTCAACAAAAACTCTGAGCTAAGACTCTAAGATATAACTCTAAACTCTTAACTAAAACTAAACTAAACTAGAACTCTAAGTAAACTCTAAGCTAAGACTCTAAGCTAAAAACTCTAAATTCTTAACTGTGACTAAACTAAACTTCAACTTCAACAAAAACTCTAAGCTATGACTCTATGATAAAACTCTAAACTCTTAACTAAACTAAACTAGAACTCCAACAAAAACTCTAAACTACGACTCTAAGCTAAAAACTCTAAATTCTTAATTATAACTAAACTTCAAATCTAACAAAAACTCTAAGCTAAGACTCTAAGGTAAAACTCTAAACTCTTAACTAAAACTAAACTAAACTAGAACTCTAACAAAAACTCTAAGCTACGACTCAGCTAAAACTCTAAACACTTAACTAAAACTTAACCAAACTAGAACTTTAAGTAAAAATCTAAGCTATGACACTAAGCTAAAACTCTAAATTCTTAACTTTAACTAAACTAAACTTTAACTCTAACTATAACTCTAAGCTAAGACTCTAAGCTAAAACTCTAAACTCTTAACTATTACTAAACTAAACTTCAACTCTAACAAAAACTCTAAGCTAAGATTCTAAGCAAAAAAACTCTAAACTCTTAACTATTACTAAACTAAACTTCAACTCTAACAAAAACTCTAAGCTAAAAACTCTAAACTATTAACTAAAACTAAACTAAAACTAGAACTTCAACAAAAACTCTAAGCTAAGACTCTAAGCTAAAAACTCTAAACTCTTAACTAAAACTAAAATAAACTAGAACTTCAACAAAAACTCTAAGCTATGACTCTAAGCTAAAATTCTAAACTCTTAACTAAAACTAAACTAAACTAGAACTCTAACTAAAACTCTAAGCTAAGACTCTAGGGTAAAACACTAAACTCTTAACTAAGAGTAAACTAAACTAGAACCCTAACTGAAACTCAAAGGTAAAACATCAAATTCTTAACTAAATTGAACTAAACTAGAACTCTAACAAAAAAAACTCTAAGCTAAGACTCTAAGGTAAAACTCTAAACTCTTAACTAAAACTAAACTAAACTAGAACTCTAACTAAAACTCTAAGCTATGAGTCTAAGGTAAAACACTAAACTCTTAACTAAAAGTAAACTAAACTAGAACTCTAACTGAAACTCAAAGGTAAAACATCAAATTCTTAACTAAAATTAAACTAAACTAGAACTCTAACAAAAACTTTAAGCTAAGACTCTAAGGTAAAACTCTAAACTCTTAACTAAAACTAAACTAGAACTCTAACAAAAACTCTAAGTCTTAGCTAAAACTCTAAACTAAAACTAAACTAAACTAGAACTTCAACAAAAACTCTAAACTAAGACTCTAAGCTAAAACTCTAAACTCTTAACTAAAACTAAACTAAACTAGGACTCTAACAAAAACTCTAAGCTAAGACTCAGCTAAAACTCGAAACTCTTAACTAAAACTTAACCAAACTATCACTTTAAGTAAAAATCTAAGCTATGACACTAAGCTAAAACTCTAAATTCATAACTTTAACTAAACCAAACTAGAACTCTAATTGAAACTCTAAGTCTAAACTAAAACTCTAAACTAAAACTAAACTAAACTAGAACTCTAACAAAAACTCTAAGTTAAGACTCAGCTAAAACTCGAAATTCTTAACTAAAACTAGACTAAACTAGAACTCTAACTAAAACTCTAAGCTATGACTCTAAGGTAAAACATCAAACTCTTAACTAAAACTAAACTAAACTAGAACTCTATCAAAAACTCTAGGCTAAGACTCTAAGCTAAAAACTCTAAACTCTTAACTAAAACTAAAATAAACTAGAACTCTAACAAAAAACTCTAAGCTAAGACTCTAAGCTAAAATTCTAAACTCTTAACTAAAACTAAACTAAACTAGAACTCTAACTAAAACTCTAAGCTATGACTCAAAGGTAAAACATCGAAGTCTTAGCTAAAACTAAACTAAACTAGAACTCTATCACAAACTCTAAGCTAAGACTCTAAGCTAAAACTCTAAGCTCTTAACTAAAACTAAACTAAAACTATAACTCTAAGCTAAGTCTCTAAGCTAAAACTCTAAACTATTAACTAAAACTAAACTAAACTAGAACTTCAACATAAACTCTACGCTAAGACTCTAAGCTAAAAACTCTAAACTCATAACTAAAACTAAAATAAACTAGAACTCTAACCAAAACTCTATGCTAAGACTCTAAGCTAAAACACCAAACTCTTAACTAAACTAAACTAGAACTCTAACTGAAACTCAAAGGTAAAACATCAAATTCTTAACTAAAATTAAACTAAACTAGAACTGTAACAAAAACTCTAAGCTAAGACTCTAAGGTAAAACTCTAAACTCTTAACTAAAAACTAAACTAGAACTCTAACTAAAACTCTAAGCTATGGACTCTAAGGTAAAACACTAAACTCTTAACTAAAAGTAAACTAAACTAGAACTCTAACTGAAACTCAAAGGTAAAAACATCAAATTCTTAACTAAAATTAAACTAAATTAGAACTCTAACAAAAACTTTAAGCTAAGACTCTAAGGTAAAACTCTAACTCTTAACTAAAACTAAACTAGAACTCCAACAAAAACTCTAAGTCTTAGCTAAAACTCTAAACAAAACTAAACTAAACTAGAACTTCAACAAAAACTCTAAACTAAGACTCTAAGCTATAACTCTAAACTCTTAACTAAAACTAAACTAAACAAGAACTCTAACAAAAACTCTAAGCTAAGACTCAGCTAAAACTGGAAACTCTTAACTAAAACTTAACCAAACTATCACTTTAAGTAAAAATCTAAGCTATGACACTAAGCTAAAACTCTAAATTCATAACTTTAACTAAACCAAACTAGAACTCTAATTGAAACTCTAAGTCTAAACTAAAACTCTAAACTAAAACTAAACTAAACTAGAACTCTAACAAAAACTCTAAGTTAAGACTCAGCTAAAACTCGAAAACTCTTAACTAAAACTAAACTAAACTAGAACTCTAACTAAAACTCTAAGCTACGACTCTAAGGTGAAACATCAAACTCTTAACTAAAACTAAACTAAACTAGAACTCTATCAAAAACTCTAGGCTAAGACTATAAGCTAAAAAAACTCTAAACTCTTAACTAAAACTAAAATAAACTAGAACTCTAACAAAAACTCTAAGCTACGACTCTAAGCTAAAATTCTAAACTCTTAACTAAAACTAAACTAAACTAGAACTCTAACTAAAACTCTAAGCTATGACTCTAAGGTAAAACATTGAAGTCTTAGCTAAAAGTAAACTAAACTAGAACTCTATCACAAACTCTAAGCTAAGACTCTAAGCTAAAAAACTCTAAACTCTTAAATAAAATTAAACTAAACTAGAACTCTAACAAAAACTCTAAGCTATTAACTAAAACTAAACTAAACTAGAACTTCAACAAAAACTTTAAGCTAAGACTCTAAGCTAAAACTCTAAACTATTTACTAAAACTAAACTAAACTAGAACTTCAACAAAAACTCTAAGCTAAGAGTCTAAGCTAAAAACTCTAAACTCTTAACTAAAACTAAACTAAACTAGAACTCTAACTGAAACTCAAAGGTAAGACATCAAACTCTTAACTAAAATTAAACTAAACTAGAACTCTAACACAAAAACTCTAAGCTAAGACTCTAAGCTAAAACTCTAAACTATTAACTTAAACTAAACTAAACTAGAACTTCAACAAAAACTCTAAGCTATGACTCTAAGCTAAAAAACTCTAAACTCTTAACTATAACTAAACTAAACTAGAACTCTAACTGAAACTCAAAGGTATTACATCAAACTCTTAACTAAAATTAAACTAAAACTCTAACTGAACTCAAAGGTAAAAAAATCAAACTCTTAACTAAAATTAGACTAAACTAGAACTCTAACAAAAAAAACTCTAAGCTAGGACTAAGCTAAAACTCTAAACTCTAAAATAAAATTAAACTAAACTAGAACTCTAACAAAAACTCTAAGCTAAGACTCTAAGCTAAAACTCTAAACTATTTACTAAAACTTAACTAAACTAGAACTTCAACAAAAACTCTAAGCTAAGACTCTAAGCTAAAACTCTAAACTCTTAACTAAAACTAAACTAAACTAGAACTCTAACTGAAACTCAAAGGTAAGACATCAAACTCTTAACTAAGCTAGAACTTCAACAAAAAACTCTAAGCTAAGACTCTAAGCTAAAACTCTAAACTATTAACTAAAACTAAACTAAACTAGAACTTCAACAAAAACTCTAAGCTATGACTCTAAGCTAAAAACTCTAAACTCTTAACTAAAACTAAACTAAACTAGAACTCTAACTGAAACTCAATGGTAAAACATCAAACTCTAACTAAAATTAAACTAAACTAGAACTCTAACAAAAAAAACTCTAAGCTAAGACTCTAAGCTAAAAACTCTAAGCTCTTAACTAATACTAAAATAAACTTCAACTCTAACTTAAACTCCAGCTAGACTCTAAGCTAAAACACCAAACTCTTAACTAAACCAAACTAAAACTCCAACTGAATTCAAAGGTAAAACATCAAACTCTTAACTAAATTAAACTAAACTAGAACTTCAACAAAAACTCTAAGTTAAGACTCTAAGCTAAAACATTCTATACTTTTAACTAAAACTAAAGCACGGGCTGGGTGGTCCTTTGGGAGCCCGGGGAGAGCCTTTGGGGGTCTGGGGGCCCTTGAGCGCCGATTGGTCCTTTGGGAGTCCGGTGGACCTTTGGGTACCGGGGGAAGGCCCTTTGGGGGTCCGGGGGCCAGTTGGGAGCCTGGGGGACCTTTGGGGACCGAGGGAGGGCCTTTGGAAGCCTGGGGAGGGCCTTTGGGTGGCCCGGGATTGCCTTTGGGGGTCTGGGTGGGCCTTGGGGGCTCCGGAGGCCCTTTGAGACCTTGGGGGGCCTTTTGGGGGCCGGGGAGGGCCTTTGGGGCACAGGGAGGGCCTTTGGGGCACAGGGAGGACCTTTGGGGCACAGGGAGGGCAGTTGAGGGCTTGGGGGACATTTGGGGACCGGTGGAGGGCCTTTGGGATCAAGTTGGTCCTTCGGGAGCTCGATGGGCCTTTGGGGGGCCCGGGGATGGCCTTTGGGGGTCTGGGTGGGCCTTTGGGGGATCCGGTGACCCTTTGAGAGCTTGGGGGGGCCTTTGAGGACCGGGGGGCTTCCTTCGGGGCACAGGAAGGGCAGTTGAGGGCCTGGGGGACATTTGGGGACGGTGGAGGGCTTTGGGATCCCGTTGGTCCTTCGGAGTCCGGTGGACCTTTGGGGACCGGGTGTGGGCCTTTGGGTCTGGGTGGGCCTTTGGGGGCTCCGGTGGCTCTTTGAGAGCTTGGGGGGCCCTTTGAGGACCGGGGGCTTCCTTCGGGGGTGGGGTGGGGTATGAGAAGCCTTTGGGGTTGGGGTAGAGCAATCGGGGCCCTTTGGGTTGGGGTAGAGGACCTCACAACACTGTTAAAATATAACTTGTGTATTATAACGACCACACTCCAAAAACCTCCTCCAAAATCTCTTCAAAATCACCTTTTAAAATGTCTCTAGCTGTTTCGCCGAAATAGTTCCATAAAATAGCTAAAACGGTTTCGCCAAAATTATCCCTAAACGGAATTTCGGCATGTTCCTTTTGTTTGGCATCTCTGCGCCAATGCATTTCAAATTATTTGGAAACCTTTTTCGCGCGCTAAGATCAAAACGTCTGCTCGGAAACGATTCTCTTGTTAGAAACAACAAATTAACTTGTCCTTCTTTCCCTTTCGTGAATCAATTCTCTTTAGAACAACAAATTAATTCCCCTTTCGTGTCAATCAATCAATCATGACATCATGTGTGATCTAACTGTTTCTCCTAGACAATTCTCTTTGGAAATGCAAAGACATTAATTAACTTGACGTCATCTGTCAGACATTAATTAACTGTTTCCCGGGAACTCGTAACATTTGGCTCGGAAACAATAACAAATACTATTTTCGGATCATAACATCTGCCTCGAACAGGAAGGAAATGTCATTAACTGTTTCTCGGGACCTCATAACATCTGGCTCGAATAACAATAACAACATTGACCTTGACATCTGCCTCGAACAGGAAGGAAATGTCATTAACTTTGCTTCGAACGACAACAAGAAGGAAGTGTCATTGACCTGCCCCCATTAGACTCAATAATCCATAAAAACATCAAATAATCAACACACATAACCATCCATGAAAACAGACATAAATGTGACAAACTTCCTGTTTTTCATTCTCACTGACAAAATCCATAAAACCATCAAATAATCAACACACATAACCATCCATGAAAACAGACATAAATGTGACAAAATTCCTGTTTTTTTCATTCTCACTGACAAAATCCATAAAACCATCCATAAATGTGACAAAATTCCTGTTTTTCAAATTCTCACTGACAAAAACCATAAAAACATCAAATAATCGATCAACACACATAACCATCCATGAAAACAGACATAAATGTGAGAAATTCCTGTTTTTCCAAGTGAGAAAATTCCTGTTTTTTCATTCTCACTGACAAATCCATAAAACCATCCATAAATGTGACAAAATTCCTGTTTTTTCAAATTCTCACTGACAAAGTCCATAAACCACGTGGCTCTATGCCCATATAAGGTGTACTGATCGGAGCTCATGAGGCATCTCTACTTAAAACGAAAACAAATATTTTGCTATTAAAGTATAAATGAAACTTAAAACAAACAGAAATTAAATAAACAATCAACGCGAACAAACATACAATATATATTGATGTAAATGAATAAATAAATCTTAAAACGAGTGAAACTTAAATTGAACATGCAAATCAAGTTTCAATCGAATAAAAATAACTACAAACAAGAGTTTGGGTATCGTCTCACTGCAGAAGCCTAAAACCTACTGCGTCATTGGCGCTTTACTGAAAACAATTCTTTGAAATATTTTCACTTTTGTAACTTTAAGAAATCAAAAATTAATTAAGATTTTAGGGAATAAATATCAGGATATGTATATTAAATAGACAATGCACATTTTTTTTCAGTAAACTCATTTGAATTTTTTTTTCAGTAAAGTACAAATTATATTCTGGCTTTTAGAAAGCATAGGGGTTTTGAACCCTACTCACATTAATTTATGCTCGTTTTGAGTTTGAATCTAATATTTATTTTAATTTTTGTTCGGTTTGGGTTTCATTTATTTATTGATACTGATTTGGGGTATTTGTATGCTTGGTAGATTATATGATAGTCCGGATATCAGGTGTTGAAAATGTGAACCATACCACGACGGAATGGGGCTGCTACGAGAATTAGCCTACCCTCCACCCCCTAAATTGACCATGCGGATTCAAAAATACCAATGGGACTTGATTGCAAGTGGTGGAACAATCCGAAACTTGACATTTTATTATATTTTGGTGTTTCATGCAAGAAAATGCATGTTCCACAAAGTTTGAGGTGCAGTTTTCCGCTCAAATAGAAATGCCTAGAAGCCATAGAATGTTTTCATAACAAACTAACACGATTAGTTTACAAAAATGGCAGAGTTAAAAAAAAATGGCAAAACTATATGAATCTTGAACAGTCTTGGAAAGTATAAACAAAATCAAATTGAATATTAGATATATAATGATATTAATCGTTGAAAGATCCATCAGTTCAAGATTTTTTTTAAATGTAATTTTTATTTTCATTTTCAGTGCTGTAAGAACTGGAAAATAATAAATTTGTAATATACGAGTAATTCGTTATCAGTGAAGCACCAATGTCGCAGAAGGCCTTAGGTTTTTACAGTTAAAGAAGGGGGCAGTATCCAAATTTTGCTTGTAGTGAAACTATATTTATCTTGACCAATCTTGAAAAGAACTAATAAATTAAACTGAATATTTGATGCATAATGATATTAATTGCTAAAAGCTCATCAGTTCAAAATTTTACTGTAATTTTAATATTTATTTTCAATGTTAAGTACAAAAGAAAACATTTGTAATATAATTCGTTTTCAGTAAAGCGCCAATGACGCAGTAGGTTTTAGGTTTCTGCAGTGAGACGATACCAAAACTCTTGTTTGTAGTTATTTTTATTCGATTCAAACTTGATTTGCATATTCAATTTAAGTTTCATTCGTTTTAAGATTTATTTATTCATTTACATTAATATATATTGTATGTTTGTTCGCATTGATTGTTTATTTAATTTCTGTTCGTTTTAAGTTTCATTTATACTTTAATAGCAAAATATTCGTTTTCGTTTTAAGTTTGATTTTCATATTCAATCTAAGCATTACTCGCTTTAAGATCTATTTATTCATTTACATTATTACTTGTTGTATGTTTTTTGCTATGATTGTTTATTTAATTTCTGTTCGTTTTGGGTTTCATTTATTCTTTAATAGTGATTTCTGGTCGTTTTGAGTTTGAATTTTAACAGGTATTTGTATATCCTGAGCTTAAGTTTAAAATGGCCTTTACTTTTCTTTGAAAAAATTATTTTTCGGAGTTTTTTTTTAATTAATTTTTGTTCGCTTTTGATTGCAAAAAGTTCAAGTTTTTATGGCATGGGGGGGGGGGGTGGTTACTGTCCGATTATTCTTGGCTTTAAAAAATGGATCTAGAACTTTCAATTTAAATCGAATGAGGCTTTTTTCAAAGTCTATACGATTACCTCTTTGATAAAAACCTTATATATGAACAATAGACAGCTTGCATAACTTATGGACAGCGATTGACAACAATGAATGGATTGAAAAAATAGCTCCAATAAGGGGGTTTAGACCGTTTCACTTGCTGACACAAAGGGATCACGACTGTTTGGAATTGACCTTAATAGGAATTTGTGTGCCAAAGCAATTTTGCATCTATCACAGAGTATGTATTTTAACATTATAATAGGATAATTATAATAGATTTCCTATGTATTCTTCCCATACAAAACCCCTTCCATAAGTTATAAACCCCCCTTAATAAGTTATGCCCCAGGGCTTAACTCACAACGCCTACCCCTGGTGGGCTGTGTCGATACCGGTGTTTTTTGTTATCAGAACTTTGAACTATTTTAACAAAATGTCCATCTCAAAATTTTTATCTGATGTATTTAGGGCGTGGAGGAGGGAGAGGGGCTAGTTGCCCTTCAATCTCTTTTGACTCTTAAAAAGTGAACAAGAACTTTCAATTTTCAATCAAATGAGCCCTTTCTAAAGTTTATACGAGCATCCATTCCATAAGAAATAATATGGAGGATCCGGAGAATCCTTAAATTACAACCCTTGCCCTGAGGGCTTTGGGGGAGTTGTAATCTTCAAAGGCCTAATTTCCAGAACTTAAAACTACGTTTAATAAAATGGCTGTCTTAAAATTTTGATTGGATGTGTTTGGGGAAAAGGTGGGCGTGAGAGGGGGGTTAGTTGCCCTCAAATCACTTTCGACTATTAGAAAGGATCCCTCGGAATTTCCAATCGAATGAGCCTTTTTTGAAGTTTCTACGACACCGCCTTCTATAAAAACCTTATATGCCCCCAGGGCATAACTTAAAACCCTTGCCCTGAGGGTTGTGGGGGATTGTCCTCCTCAAAAACATATTTTCTATCTGGAAATCAACTACGCTGAACAAAATGGCTATCTCAAAATTTTGATTGGATGTGTTTGGGGGAATGATGGGCGTGGGGGGGGCTAGTTGCCCTCCAATCACTTTCGACTATTAAAAAGGGCACTAGCCCTTTGAATTTCCAATTGAATGTGCCTCTTTTGAAGTTTCTACGACAACGCCTTCTATAAAAACCTTATATGCCCCCAGGGCATAACTTAAAACCCTTGCCCTGAGGGTTGTGGGGGAGTGTCCTCCTCAAAAACATATTTTCTATCTGGAAATCAACTACACTGAACAAAATGGCTATCTCAAAAGTTTGATTGGATGTGTTTGGGGAAATGATGGGCGTGGGGGGGGGGCTAGTTGTCCTCCAATCACTTTCGACTATTAAAAAGGGCACTAGCCCTTTAATTTCCAATCGAATGAGTCTGTTTTGAAGTTTCTACGACAAAACCTTCTATAAAAACCTTATATGCCCCCAGGGCATAACTTAAAACCCTTGCCCTGAGGGTTGTGGGGGAGTGTCCTCCTTAAAAATATATTTTCAATCTGGAAATCAACTACGCTGAACAAAAATGGCTATCTCAAAATTTTGATTGGATGTGTTTGGGGGAATGATGGGCGTAGGGGGAGGGGGATGGGGGCTAATTGCCCTCCAATCACTTTTGACTATTAAAAAGGGCACTATCCCTTTGAATTTCGAATCGAATGAGCCTTTTTTGAAGTTTCTATGACAACACCTTCTATAAAAACCATATATGCCCCCAGGGCATAACTTAAAACCCTTGCCCTGAGGGATGTGGGGGATTGTCGTCCTCAAAAACATGTTTTCTATATGAAAATCAACTACGCTGAACATAACGGCTATCTCAAATTTTGATTGGATGTGTCTGGGGCAATGATGGGCGTGGGGGGGCTAGTTACCCTCAAATCACTTTCGACTATTAAAAAGGGCACTATCCCTTTGAATTTCCAATCGAATGAGCCCTTTTTTATGTTTCTACGACACCGCCTTCTATAAAAACCTTATATGCCCCCAGGGCATATCTTAAAACCCTTGCCCTGAAGGTTCTGGGGGAGTGTCCTCCTCAAAAACATATTTTCTATCTGGAAATTAACTACGCTGAACAAGATGGCTATCTCAAAATTTTGATTGGATGTGTTTGGGGAAATGATGGGCGTGGAGGGGGGGGGGCTAGTTGCACTCCAATCACTTTCGACTATTAAAAAGGGCACTAGCCCTTTAATTTCCAATCGAATGAGCATGTTTTGAAGTTTCTACGACAACGCCTTCTATAAAAACCTTATATGCCCCAGGGCATAACTTAAAACCCTTGCCCTGAGGGTTGTGGGGAGTGTCCTCCTCAAAAATATATTTTCTATCTGGAAATCAACTACGCTGAACAAAATGGCTATCTGAAAATTTTGATTGGATGTGTTTGGGGAAATGATGGGCGTGGGGGGGGGGAGGGGGCTAGTTACACTCCAATCACTTTCGGCTATTAAAAAGGGCACTAGTTCTTTCATTTCCAATCGAATGAGCCTGTTTTTAAGTTTCTACGACAACGCCTTCTATAAAAATCTTATATGCCCCCAGGGCATAAGTTAATACCCTTGCCCTGAGGGTTGTGGGGGAATATCCTCCTCAAAATATATTTTCTATCTGGAAATCAACTACGCTGAACAAAATGGCTATCTCAAAATTTTGATTGGATTTGTTTGGGGGAATGATGGGCGTGGGGGGCTAGTTGCCCTCCAATCACTTTCGACTATTAAAAAGGGCACTATCCCTTTGAATTTCCAATCTAATGAGCCTTCTTTGAAGTTTCTACGACACCGCCTTCTATAAAAACCTTATATGCCCCCAGGGCATATCTTAAAACCCTTGCCCTGAAGGTTCTGGGGGAGTGTCCTCCTCAAAACATATTTTCTATCTGGAAATCAACTACGCTGAACAAAATGGCTATTTCAAAATTTTGATTGGATGTGTTTGGGGAAATGATGGGCGTGGGGGGGGGCTAGTTGCACTCCAATTACTTTCGACTATTAAAAAGGGCACTAGCCCTTTAATTTCCAATCGAATGAGCCTGTTTTGAAGTTTTCTACGACAACGCCTTCTATAAAAACCTTATATGCCCAAGGGCATAACTTAAAACCCTTGCCCTGAGGGTTGTGGGGGAGTGTCCTCCTCAAAAATATATTTTCTATCTGGAAATCAACTACGCTGAACAAAATGGCTATCTGAAAATTTTGATTGGATGTGTTTGGGGAAAAGATGTGCGTGGGGGGGGGGAGGAGGCTAGTTACACTCCAATCACTTTCGACTATTAAAAAGGGCACTAGCTCTTTAATTTCCATTCGAATGAGCCTGTTTTTAAATTTCTACGACATCGCCTTCTATAAAAATCTTATATGCCCCCAGGGCATAAGTTAAAACCCTTGCCCTGAGGGTTGTGGGGGAATATCCCCCTCAAAAATATATTTTCTATCTGGAAATCAACTACGCTGAACAAAATGTCTATCTCAAAATTTTGATTGGATTTGTTTGAGGGAATGATGGGCGTGGGGGGGGGCTAGTTGCCCCCCAATCATTTTCGACTATTAAAAAGGGCAATAAAACTCTCGATTTCCAATCGAATGAGCCCCCTTTGAAGCTTCTACGACGACCCCTTCCATATAAAGTGGCTCGGGGGAAAAAAAAATAATAAAACATTGGAGCCGTACGGCCTTTACTATAGGCAACGCTACAGCGTTGCCTCTGATAATATTACTATTAAGACTACTTTTAAGACTATTAAGATAGATTTTAATTAAAACTGTTTTTTTTTTTTTTTTGTTCACTATAGGCCGTGGTTCGTTCTTTACTAGGTTAAAGCTAACTTTGCAACCATGATACAATTATAATTAAAAAGACAATTTTTATAAAATTTTGGCTCAGTTTTACAGTAACAGCAGTAATCACGTGTAAAATATTAGTGGCAATGTAACAAAGATTGAATTTATTATAATTAAAAATTTATTTCCCATTTTTCCTAAAATTAGAGATAGATTAGTATCCGCAAACCTGGTTGGACTTCCAGCTGACCCAGGAACAAGCCGTGGTTTTGGTAGGTTTTTGCGAAATTTTCCTGTCCAATACAAAAAAAACTATAATTCCTTTTACATTTCCAGAATTTGAAGCAAGAGTGCGAGTCTTTAAAGCCAATTATCGTGAATTTTCAATCAAACAACATCCAGCATTGGTCAAATCGTTAATTAATTAAAACTAAAAGCAAAATTTTCAAAAAAAACACCTTCAACGAAAGGAAGACTAGTCCCAAAGACAGAAGAAATTTGTTGTTAATATCTGGATCATTTTAACTTTTCGGTTTAAATATTTTACAACTCTGACTTGATCACTTTTATCATTTGTTTTTCGACTGAAAGGGGCTATTATACATTCAGTCCGAATTACTATATTTTAATTTTGAACCTTCACTGTCGAGGAAGAACGTCCACGTTCCTTTAAAATTTAATATTTCTCTTTTTCGTTCAGAATGGAAATACAGTTTGGTTTTCGGGGTTTCACGTTATAATGTTTACCCATGTACCTATTGTATCTCTAAGTGGAGTTGTTGGTTAGAGTTGTAGAGTTGTTGCGCATTTTAAAATGTTAAAAAATTGCCGTGTGTTAAGAAATAGAGAATAAACTTCAGTTTCAAGCAGAAATTGTGCATTTCGAGAACATCTTTTAAAGACGGTGGCACTGTCTTTCTTGAAGAAAAATTCTTTGCACCATTTTTAAAAGTTTCGGGTTGACAAAAACAGTTGAAACAAAACTGATGGCAAAGAAAAAAAAAACTACAGCTGATACAATTCCCGTTACTACGGTAACGTAAATTTATTTTGTTGCTCACACTACCTCAGCTGCACGTTTCTACTCACACTATCACGTGTTGCTCAAACAGACTGCACGTTTCCAGCATGATCCCTCTATTGCATGGTTAATTTTTCTACTGCATGTTTCTAATCGTATGGTCAAGGGGAGACTTACTCCCCAAAACTTAGTGTACATCTTTGTACTTTTGCCACGTGTGGCAGACTTCCGCGACGTCGTGCCTTTTCGCGCAAACCCATGTAAAACGTTGTGGCAAGCCTTGCGCACTTCTACCAAGCGAGGAACGTCACCTGGTGCACACAATTTTTGAAGGTGGGTGCACCCTCGCGTGTTGTAATCATCGGAGCAGATGGTTGTGAGGTAACATTACACTCTCTGTTATCTGTTTTGTAGAAAATAATGTTTGCAAATCTTTTACAATATAAAATTCATTTATTATATTTTTTTGCTTTAAGTTCATTTTAATTAGTCTAAAACGTAAAACAGATTTCTTAGTAAATACACTCTTATTTTGTCATTAATTTTTTTAGTGGCTACAATTAACTGAGTGATCGCTGATTACGAAGGTCCCCAGGGCATAAATATAAGGGTTTCTTTCAAGAATTTATGTCGAAAATTTTGTCGAAAAACTTCTGCAAACGCTATGTGTTTTAGCCTGAAGTTTACTTCCCGTGGATAATGTTTCTCTTGCATGTTGATCATAAAATTAACGATCATGGCGTGAGATTATATTTTTCTCTGACTTATTTAAACTTCTTGGCTTGTATAGTTTCAAGATAACCAGATAATAACAGTTTGTTGCTAGCTTTTTGCTTGGTGTACACTTTATTTTCATTTTTATTATTATTTTTCCTTTTATAGCACTTAAACTTGCACGTAATCTCAATGCAAAATCCCTTTTATGTTCTAGCTATATCAGAAAAAGACTATTACACCAACTCCCCGATCAAAACTCTTTCTAACTACAGTTTTCGCTACCAGGACCATTGCTTCTAAGCCCCTCCTCCACCCTGATGTTTAAATATAGCCCAGGGTTGACACTGAACTTTGCTGATTTTCCGGTTTGTATTATTTTTGTACTAATTTCTTGCCAGCAGTTGGTACATACTATTTATTTAAAAAAAAACTTAGTAAATAGACTAGGGATACATCCAGACATTAAGGTGAGGGGCTGGGGTGTGAATAGCATATTAGGATAATCAATTACTATGATTGGTTATAATCGATTACAATCGGCAGGGAATCGAAATCGGTAGACAATAGAGAATCGATTATATTGGTATTACTCTTTTTTGTAATTGCAGCAACTTGAGAAAATCCACGTTGCACCAAGATTACCCCAAAATTTATTTGCGTAAGTATTTTTCAAAAAGATTTCTACTAAAAGTGGTAACAGAGTATTTCGGGGTTCCCAAGATTGAGATTGTGTTTTGTAGAACACAGCCCGAATATTTTGTTGGAAGTATAAGTTTGCCGACTCGTACTGTATAATTTAAACCGTGTAATTTATAGAACGAGGATTATATAATATAATTCAATTAAGAGATTAAATTAAAAAAAAAACAAGTTTTTTTAACTGACAGTAAGGAGGAACCTTAAAACTTAAAATGAACAGAAATTATTCCGTATATGAGACCGACTTCTTCAAACCTTCCCTCTTTACGCTAAAATCTTAAAGCTATTTAAAAATACTTCTCATTCAAATTCAACGGCTTTTGGGTTTGGAGAGTCTTTCTCAAAGAATTGTGTCAAAAAGCCAAACTTTAGTGTAAGCATGTTGTTACGTATATTGAACTAAACAAAAATACCATGTGTGCATCCAGGTTGTCAAAAGGGCTATCCGCAATATCTCAGGAATGGTTAGGTATATTAAGCTGAAGATTTCAGGGCAAATTGAACTACATCAAAAGACACAATGAGCATCCAGTTTGTCAAAAGAGAGTATCTGCAATTTTTGCCAGAAGAAAGATCACGGATGCATGTTTTTTTTTTCAGTGGTGATGGCATCAAGCCAATGGTTAAAAATCGGAAAAGGACTTATTTGAACGACAATAAAAAGGTTCTAGTGCTCTTTTTAAGTGACTAGAAAGATTAGAAGGCAACTAGCTCCTCTCCAACACCCCTTTTCCCCCAAATAGATCTGGTCAAAATTTGGTATACCTAGTTGATTCATCATAGTTGAATTGAAAAACCCATTAACTATACGTTTGGGGATGACATGACCCCCCCCCCCCCCGAATCGTCCATGGGGAAAGGGCTGTAAGTTGCGCAATTTGCTCAATGTTAACAGATAGCATTTGTTATTGAAAAATGCACTGATTTTTGTTTGTTTTTTTTTTTGGGGGGGGGGTAGAATTTTCTATAGGATGGATTTTCATCGGGGAGAATTTTCTGTGGGGTGGACAGTTTCCAGGAAATTTACTAGCAAAAATTTAGCGCAGGGGGAAGGAAGGTGATTTCCTGGCATGATTTGAAAAACGGTCAGAAATCAAATAACAAAAAAGTTTTTCAACTAAACATGAGGAGTAACATTATAACTTAAAATGAAAAGAAATTATTCTTTATATGTGGGTGAAGCCCCTTCCTTAAGCCTCGGTCTTTACGCTAAGGCTTGAATTTGTGTCGCAATTCTTCAAGAAAGACATGCTAAAACGCAAAAGCCATTGACTTTGAACGAGAAGCATTTTCAAAAACTTTAAAACTTTAGCGTAAAGAGCAAGGGTTGAGGAAGGGGCTCCTTACTACGCTGCTTAGGCTACTTTTAGTTGAAAAACTAAAAGTTGAAACTTATTTTTCAAAAAGCCTTATTGAACTTCTTGTTACCAAGGCCCGTTTTCTGCTCTTTACTAAGTTGTAGCTATCACTAAACCATGATCAATGACACATTTTGGGGACATTCATCACCCCCTCAAAAGGTCTTAAACGCCCCCAAGAGACGGCAGAGTCCATTATGGGCACCTAATACATAAGCAGTCTTCATTTCCACTAAGCATACGAATCAATGCATGTTCGGAGCCGAGCAATTCTAAATTAGAGATCTTAATGTATTGAGATTAGAAAGAAATATATGAAACCACTTAAAGTGCATTTATTAACAAGTGCTGTTGTTTTGCTGGACTCTATCGGAGTGGTTTATTTTATACCCGTCACTTTAAGTGGAAACGAAAAAGTTTGCATTAATACACTTGATTCATGACTTTCTGTGTGTTAGAAATGTAACTGAAGAACAATCCTTGTCCTAGGAAAAAAGGCTAAGAAAACAATATAATAGACTTACAAGAAGCTTAGACTTGGTTAGTTGCTGCATCAAGTAAGGAATTATCTCATTGTTGCACCAAGTTCCCAAGAGCCTCCTTTCCCCCTGTCTCTAGAGATACTGCTAGAAAGTCATCACACGATTTTGATAAAAAAAAAAAAAGGAAAACCCTTTCTGCTAAAAGTTGGTAGCGGAGGGAGGGGAGGCATCACGGACCAAGTCTTAACCTCCAATCCTGACACTTTAAATTCACTAGATGATTCGGGTTTTAACGAAGTGCAAGACGTCTAACTTTTCTACACAAACGTAACTGTGAAAAATGGGGCAATCTAATAATTTGGGGCCCTTGTCCCAGGGACTGCGTAGGTCACTTCTCCTTTCAAGGCACAATTTTAATACTTATCCACGATTCTAAATGAAATTAAATAAAAAAAACAAGTTTTTTTAACTGAAAGTAAGGAATGACGTTAAAACTTAAAACGAAAAGAAATTATTCCGTATATGAAAGGGGCTGTCCCCTCCTCAACGCCTCGCTCTTTACGCTAAAATTTTTCATTGTTTAAAAAAAAGTTGTGAGAAAGTCAAACTTTAGCGTAAAGAGCGAGGCGATGAGGAGGGGACAGCCCCTTTCATATACGGAATAATTTCTGTTCGTTTTAAGTTTTAACGTTCGAACGTCGTTCCTTACTTTCAGTTAAAAAAACTTGTTTTTTTTTATTTAATTTTTGAACGTTTTTGAATTATACAGGTTTTGATTTTGGCTCACTGTACATGAATAATTAAACAAAATTTGAATATTAATTTTACTTTTATTTGGTTAAATGGCTTTCTCGACACCTGTTTAATTTTATTTACGAACGTTTTTATTAGTAATAAATATACGTAACTTACGAATTAACTTACGTAACGAACTTCTATATTCATATATTTTCAATATGTATATTAGAGGGTTCGCCCCCTAGTCAATACCTTGCTCTTTAAGCTAAAGTTCGGATTTTGTTCCAATTCTTTAAAAATGACCCCTTAATCGCAAATGCCGTTAATTAGAATAAATAGCTCTTATGAAAGTACTAAATAATCTTTGGATTAAAGAGCGAGGTATTGACTAGGGGATGAACTCAATCATATACGTAATGTTTTCTATCGTTTTAAGTTTTGATGTTGCTCCTTACTTTCAGTTGAAAAACTTGTTTTATATATACATATATATATAATTTCTTATTTTTTTAAATAATGCTGGGAAATCCGGCACCCCCTTCATAGCAATGTCCCTTCCCCCATGAAAACTTCCTTCATGAAAAGATCCTCCGACATAACCCCCGACCCACTCCCCCCCCCCCCACTACCAGAAAAAATCCCCCTGAAAACGTCTGTAAACTTCCCAATAACCAATACTATATGTTAACATTGGGTAAAGTTCATAACTTTCAGCCCTCCCCCGCGGACTTCGGGGGGATAAGTCATCCTAAAAGATATAGTTATCACATTTTCGACCATGTTGAACAAAATGGCTATCTCAATATTTTGATCGGGTGACTTTGGGAAAAAATGAGCGTGGGAAGGGGCCTAATTGCCCTCTATTTTTTGGTCACTTAAAAAGGACACTAGAACTTTTAATTTCCGTTCGAATGAGCCCTCCCACGATATTCTAGAACCACTGGGTCGATACGATCACCCCTGGGAAAAAAAAAACACAAAAAAAACAAACCAACAAATAAAAACGCATCCGTGATCTTTCTTCTGGCAAAAAACGCAAAACTCCACATTTTTGTAGATAAGAGCTTGAAACTTCTGCAGTAGGGTTATCTGATTGCTAAATATGATGGTGTGATTTTCATTAAGGTTTTATAACTTTTAGGGGGTCTTTGCCCCTTTTTTCGAAAATCAGCCAAATTTTCTCAGGCGCGTAATTTTGATAGGTAGGATTAAACTTGATGAAACTTATATATTTGAAATCAGCCTTAAAATCTGATCCTTTTGATGTATCTATTGGTATCAAAATTCCGTTTTCTACAGTTTCGGTTACCATTGAGCCGGGTCGCTCCTTACTTACAGTTCATTACCACGAACTGTTTGATTGGTATCTCAAGGTTCGACCTAACGCCAGAAGGGTAAGGAGAATGCTCAGCAATAAGAAACAGCATAAGTGATTGAGCGCTTGCCTTAGGATACCTTTACACTAAATATAGGTACTAAAACTTCCAAAAATTCAATAAAAAGATTATGAGTAATGGGCTTTAATCATGACTGCCAGTGAATTAGAAACATAATCAAAAACTTATCCTTGTCATATTGAACGGGGTAATAAAGAAAAGAAAATGTGTTCAATGTGACTCGACCAATCCACTCAACCAGTAATCTTGACTGGTCAAATCAACAAGGTAAACAAAAGTTTCCACAGGAAAAGAGAACTTTTTAATTGGCCCAGATCAAAACTAAATTTTCAGCGCTAGTTTCCTCCTTTTCGGGGAAAACAAAGTCCAAATCGGGAACAACAACTATTATATTTCTTAGTTACTAATCTACAAAATTTGGTTGATGAATAATGACACATTTAACCCTATACTTACTTCAGCCTTGTACTTTGATTATCACAAAGCGGATTTTTTCTTGCAAATAAACTAACAATTAAAATGGGTTTCACTTTAAAACGAAAAGTTAATGTACTGCAATATATATACAATACATATACAGTGCATACAAATGCAATACATATGTATACAAATACAATACATTTTTGCAATGCTCATTGGAACACCAGCCTTGCCTTGGATCCTCACAGCTGCAGACCCTGTTCTAACTGCCCAATCAAGTCAAAGCTTAACTTTTCACATCCTCCCACCAAGTTCCAATTTGTTTGATATCTTTTATCAAAGATAACAACCATGTTCCTACCCCGTTCGGCTGCAATCAACGACAATCTGTTTTTTTTTTACCTAGTTGGATGGCCAAACAGAACAATTTCGTTAATCTAATAGCATTCATCTGTAAAACTTGGCCTAACAATATTAACCTTTCTTTCATAAAAATGGGATCGAAGCACTTTTTTCGTGCAGCTTGAAAAATTCCACTGGAAAATTTCTAGAATAACCTAATGGTAATTATTTAACCTTTGACTAAGACAAATGCCGTTCATTCATACCTCTATTTATTTATATTTATGTAGGACGTGTTTGTTTGATTTGTCTCTCATTCCACAGGTTCTGGAATTTTTTTCAAGTATAGATTTTTTTTTTCTCTTGTAAACATGGACTTTTAGTAATGATTCACAGAATTCCTAAGAAAGTTGAGATCTCTGTCACTCAGAATTAAGCCTCTTTCAATAAACTTTGCTAAACTAACCAATAGCCCAAAGGCTAAATATTTAGGAATGGTAATGAGAGGATGTTTGGAAAAGACACAAACAAGTTGTGTTGAAAGTAGATGTCTTTTAGAAGGGGGATAAAAGCCCCCTGATACAGGTTGCACAGCCAGACCTAAGACGATCTGGAAATTCAAAACTACTACTACTACTACTAATACTAACAACTCACCGCAACATCAAACCGCCTGAGTAGAATAGTTGCGTACGCTCCTCCTCCTTCCCAATCTATCCAAAGCCTCCTTCTTTACACCCTCCCAGGAAGTTCCCATTTCCCTTAAATATTTCCTTACGACATCCTCGCGCCCCAGCCGAGGACGACCTGCTTTTCGTTTAGCTCTAGACGGTTGGCCGAAAAGATCAATCTTTGGCAACATGTCATCAGTCATCCGCAGAAAACCCTTACTCTTAATCCAAAAACAAGCAAATGCATGCTTTATGAACCACTTTCTCTCTTTTAGGCAAGTGGATGCATTTTTTTTGTAATTCATTTTACTGCTATAAATTTATTCCATTCCACTCCAAAGAACATGTCTGTCTCCGTTCTTATGTTCCAAATGGTTCCAGATGCTCCACATAGGAAGACACACAGAGCCATTGCTAGGAAGGGGGGGGGGCAATCGGGAAGTTTCCTGGATGCCGTGGCTTAGGCGTGCCACAGCTGGGGAATTGCTCACTTTGATCCAACTTTTTCATTTGGATTTGGCTTTTTTTATTATATTTGAGTCGGGAGGGGGGCACTGTAATTCATTTTAAATTTTTCCCTGGCCACAATCAACCCTAGGAACGAGCTCCGATGACAAAGTGGAAAACCCTTCGGTATTAGAATACCATATAATTACTATTAGCGTCATTAACATATGATCTTTCGGAATATGTAGCTTTGTCAGGGTTTACTCTTCATGTCACCCAGTTGACACGAGCTGTAGTGTTAAAACACATGGCATAAATTTCGTCTTTTTTTTACACAATCTAAAAAAAGTAAATGACATTTTCTTTACGCTATACAGAAGATTTGCTAAAAGCATTATTTCATCCAAGCTTTTGTAACGAAGATGCGGGCCTTCATTACAGTAATTACAGATCATCATGTCACTGAGCTATGAGACTGACAAAGTAACAAAAGCGCTCTTTTAGGTCGAAAAAAAAAAACAAGCTAACCACAAAAAAAGAACAATGTCGTCATCATCGGACATGACTCATAAAAACAGAAATTAAGACAAGATGAAGTATACCTCACAAGCAGCAAAACCCATCAGACGACTGGAATAAAATAGATAAAAACAGTAGCGCATATTCTTTTATTATGGCCAGACAAAGTTTTACCTCACATGCAAACATTTAAAATTATCTCTCTCCTCCAACCCCTCCCCCAAAGAATACTGTTCTTGAAAGTTTCAATTCGATCTGCCTGCCGTGAGATGGAACAAAGTAAACTTACCAAAACTTAAACTTCGGAAAAAATTATTTACAAAGAGCAAAGACACCCCCCCCCTATCCCCATCAAATTATTTATCCATTTGTGCGTGTAAAAGTCTATTCTAGATTAAATCATTTATCCAAAATGGAAAATATTCTAAATTATTTCAGTTTTTAACGAAGGGAGAACAAAACGTACGGCTCGAGCCCCTGGCGCCGAGATTGGTAGTCTGATGTATTATCATCTGCGCTAGCAGGGCTTTTTAGTTAGATTCCACCTTTGGTATATTTATTTATACAAACAGAAGGATTTCGTGTAAAGGGATTTTGTTTAGTTAGCCTACGGACATTCACCAATTCAAAAAATAAAAAAAAAATAAAAAAAAGGCTACTTAGAATAATTCGATAGGTCACAATAATAATAATAATAAAAAAAAAACGTCGATGACAATTTCAAATGATGTACCTGAAACTTTCTTGTTAAAGTGGGAATCATCTTAAAATAAAAACATTAAGTCAATTTTATCTTCTATTTTCCCAAATGTTGTTTGGTTTTTGAGATATGTTATAAAGTCTCATATTTACTAATGCGTTTACCAAAGGCCGTAAAATAAGAAATTTCGAGAAAAATGATACAGATACTCATAATTTGGAATTATGTGGTCTTTTGATTCAAAAATTCTATCTAATTGAATGACGAATCTTACATTTGTGTACCAAATGAAGCCTTTCTGAAAGCAACAGACCATCTGACTGCCACGCTAATATAACTAAAACTTCCGAGTATAGCCAGAAACCTCTTTCAAACGGTTCGTGGTAACGAACTTTGTAAGGAGCGACCCGGCTCAATCGTAACCGACACTCTAAAAAACGGAATTTTGATACCAATAAATACATCAGAACACTCGGCTTTTTATGCTGATTTCAACTATATAAAGTTCATTAAGTTTAGTTTTACTCATCAAAGGTTACGAGCCGGATAAAATTTTCCTGATTTTTAAAAAAAGGGGGGAACATCCCCTAAAAGTCAAGTGATCTCAATAAAAATCCCACCATCAGGTTCAGCGTATCAGGGAACCCCGCTATGCAGGTTTCAAGCTCCTATCTGCAAAAATGTGGAATTTCGTATTTTTTGCCAGAAAAAAGATCGCTGGTGCGTGTTTATTTGTTTTTTTTCTGTTTGTTTTTTTTTCTTGTTTTTTTTCAGGGGTAATCTTATCGACCCAGTGGTCCTAGAATATCGGGATAGGGCTCATTCGAACGGAAATTAAAAGTTTTATTGCCCTTTTTAAGTGACAAAAAAATTGGAGGGCAACTAGGCCCCCTCCCCCGCCCCTTTTTCCCAAAATCGTCCAATCAAAATTTTTAAATAGCCATTTTGTTCGTCATAGTTGAAAGGCCCAATACCTATGCCTTTGGGTATAACATGACCCCCCACAGCCCCAGGGGAAAGGTCTTTAAGTTATAAAATTTGCGCATAGTATTTGTTATTGGGATGTGTCATACATTTTTCAGTTGGGGGGGGGCAACTTTTATGCTGGGGGTTTTTCCACGGGAGAATTCTCCATGGGGAAGGACATTTCCAGGGAGTGAACTTGTCAGGGGAAATTATACACTGGGGGAATTTGCCAGAGTTCTTATACAAAATTATTTTTATATGTCTTGCTTTCTCTATTCCGTCTCAATTTTACGCGCAGAGTGGTTAAGAGTAATTGTCAGGGGACAATTTTCACCGAGATTGAATTGTCTAGAGGATATTTCCGTGGGGAGGGGGTTTCTCTGTGGAGGTGGGGTCAGATTTCCCGGCATTATTTAAAATACAATAAGAAATCAAATAAAAAAAACAAGTTTTTTCAACTGAAAATAAGGAGCAACATTGAAACTTAAAACGAACAGAAATTATTAGGTATATAAAGGGGATTGCCCCCTCCTCAACACCTCGCTCTTTACGCTAAAGTTTGAATTTTGTCCCAATTTTTTAATAATGACTCCTGAAATACAAGGGCCATTTAATTGGAACAATGAGACGCTTTTTTAAAAGTACTATAAAACTTTAGCGTCAAGAGCAAGGTGTTGAGGAGGGGGCAACACCCTTTATATACGTAATAAATTCTTTTCGTTTTAGGTTTTAATGTTGCTCCTTACTTTCAATTGAAAAAACGTTTTTTATTTAATTTGAATAAGAGCTACTAGATTGTTACAATCATTTCATTCAAAATTTTCACAGAAAGTTTGACTTTTAAATACAAATTTCCTAAGTGCTACCTGACTACCATCTTAAAATAACTTAACTTCCCAGTGTAGCCAGAAACCTCTTTTTGAATAGGAGATACTGGATTGCTGCGATCAGTTCACTCCGAATTTTCACAGAAAGTTTAACTTTTAAATAGAGGTTTCATAAGTGCCACCTGACTACCATCTTAATATAACTAAACTTACAAGTATAGCCAGAAACCTCTTTTTGAATACGAGATACTGGATTGCCGCGATCAGTTAACTCCGAATTTTCACAGAAAGTTTGACTTCATCTAAATAGAAGCTTCACAAGTGCCACCTGTACCATCTTAATATAACTAAACTACCAAGTATAGCCAGAAATTTCTTTTTGAATAAGAGGTACTGGATTGCTGCGATCAGTTCACTCCGAATTTTCATAGAAAGCTTGACTTCATTAAATAGAAGCTTCACAAATCCCACCTGTACCATCTTAATATAACTAAACTTCCGAGTATAGCCATAAACTTCTTTTTGAATAAGAGCTACTGGATTGTTGCAATCACTTCAGTAAAAATGTCACAGAAAGTTTGATTTCTAAATAGAAGTTTCATAAGTGCCACCTGACTACCACTTTAATATAACTAAACTTTCAAGTATAGCCAGAAACCTCTTTTTGAATAGGAGATACTGGATTGCTGCGATCAGTTCATTCCAAATTTTGACAGAAAGCTTGACTCTATTTAAAAAGAAGTTTCTCAAGTGCCACCCGACTACCACCCTAACTAAAAAATCTACATCATGATTTTCTACGATATTGCCAGATAATTAATTTTTAAAAAATGAAATAAAATGTGGATGAAATTATAGTTTGAAAATTTCACATAAAAACAAAATTATCAACCGAAATTATAATTTAGCATAACAAAATTAAATTAAGTTATAAAATAACAAAAATGAAATTGTTCGATTTTATTACAACATTTCTGCCATCATCAGTCAATGGACTAAACCTTATGCATGCAGGCCTCAGCTTTGGAACATAATTGGTTCCTAAAGTGTGTTCCAAAGTAGGGGGAGTTCAAAAAATGTTCCAAAGTAGAAGGAGGTAAAAGTAGATGTACAAAAGACTGTATTTTAAAATGTTTAATTATTGATAAAACATATTCAAATTAACTAGGGACGTTTAAGTATTTTCAGGTCTTTTCTTTGGCCGAACTTTCTCTCCAGATGATTTTCGTGTCTTTTACTCGCAGTTGTATACTATCCTGAAACTATTAAGAACAGGAAAGACCTGATACACTATCTACAAACGTTTATTAAAAATGTGCACCGTCAGTAAGCTGTTCCTGCGTTCGTAGTTACCGGCGATTTCAATCAAACTCACAAGCAATGCCTGTCCAGCATGCTCGACATGCAGCAAGTTGTAGAAATTCCCACCAACCAGAGCGGTAGTACACTGGATCTCATACTTACCAGATTTTCTGACTATTACCCCCCTCCCCCCGTTAACTCGATTCACTACAAAACTACGATCCCTTCATCAGTCTGTCGCAAGCTAAGACTACTTTCTCCAGACGAAAGAAGAAGAAGTTTACAACTCGACCCATGGCTAAGGAGTCTATCTGTTCTTTCAGGAGATGGATAGGAACCTTCAACTTTGACGGAATTTGTTCATTAACACATACATAAAAAAAAGAAAAAAAAGAAGCAGGGACACAAAGGGACAAAATATGAAAATTAAATAGAGACAGAAGAATAAAAAAAAAGAAGAAAAACGAAAACAAAAAAACATACAAACAAATCATAACTTCTAATACTAAATGCAATCAGCAATAGACCTTATTTTCTTTATTGCTGACCCTACACTAGGCTTTGCCAATATCTGACCCTGATTTGACCACGCATTACGCTGACCGTACTTGTCTTTAGCCGTATTCAAAATGTCCCGGCGACGCTTTGTTAGGGATTCCGATATAAAAATACAAGTAGATGCAGGTCTAGCTTTTGCTTTAAACACTTTTCGGGCTACATCTTTGCTAGAAAATTTAACAATGATCGGAGCAACTCTGGTAGAACTTTCTTCAGTCTGTGGGGTCTGATTATTCAGGCGGAGACGGTACACATTGATCAGATCAGAAGGCGAGAGTTCAGACAGAGACATTTTGCTGTTCAGAATTTGAAGTATTGCCGTGCGACTTTCCACATTGGGTAATTGTTTGGCCCCATGAATTACAAGGCTGTCAAGTAGGGACTTCAAAACCCTTTAAAGTCCGTAGGGACTTTAAAGGAATTTAAAACCCTAACCATGAGCCGCTGCAAGCTGCACGCGAGTGCTCAAACCGTTGTTGCGCAGAAACTCCATAACCACATCGTAAAAGTTAACAGGGCGGCACACTTCTGACGGCTGATCCCCCGAGAATGGTACTCCCAGGTCAAGTGGCTATCTGGTAAGAGTGTTAGCAGTGACCTGAAGGTACAAAAAGACGATGGAGCTTTTTCTATCGTCAGCCAAAGTGAACAAATTCTTCGCAAATATATGTTCGACTTACTCATCACTCATCGGATGTCGAAAGTCTCACAGCTGATCTCCTGGACGACCAGTTTGCTGAGATACCTAAATAATCAGTTTGTAAGGAACTACAGAAGTTGAAAAATAACTCCAAATCTCACCAAGGTTGCCGAATCTCTTACATATTGTGATTGTATGAGGCAAATCAGCCTTTCCCTAGACTCTTTTCCAGTATGGTTGTTTGAAAGGAAGCAGCCCTACCCATTATCTTGTGCGTCTCTATCTCGTAATAACTGAATGGATAGACAGGGGAAACAATATAGTAGACCTTCTGCTTGCTGATTACAGTGAAGCGTTCGATTTAATCCGCCATATTAGTGCTGTACAAAACCTGAAACAAATGGGGGCCAGAGAACAGACCCTGCTGTTGATAGTCGACTTCCTCAGAAGCCGTCATCAGTGTGTCTGTGCGCTTTTTGCAGGAGATCTCAACTCTGAATGGGCTGAAATAACGTGTGGTACTCCCCAAGG
Organism: Artemia sinica; assembly: GCA_027921565.1. Classification (NCBI taxonomy): domain Eukaryota; kingdom Metazoa; phylum Arthropoda; class Branchiopoda; order Anostraca; family Artemiidae; genus Artemia; species Artemia sinica. The sequence goes on along the minus strand of CM051269.1, from coordinate 15,167,158 downwards.
TACCAAGCTGGCCGCCTTACTGTTCTTGGCTGTGATCAACTACGTTCTCGTTGACTTTGATGAAAGCTTAAAATATGTCGATGATCAGTCTGTCTTGCTCAAATTTCTCATGGATAATTCCGAAGCAATACCCCAGTTCAAGGTAAATTGAAAGACAATGATCAATACAGGAATAATGGACTTCAAATTAACGTCAATAAAACAAAAGTAATGTGTTTTAATCCACATAAAAGGGACGTAGCTTGTCCTGGACCCTGGTTCCCTACCACTTCAACTACAATCATTCTTGGTATGACTTTCAGTACTGACTGTTCTTTCAGCCACCATGTTTCTAACCTTGCTAAAAAGGGTAACTGCGCTTCGCAATCACTGGCTACGCTCCGACGACAAGGTTTCCTAGTGAATGAGTTCCGACTAGCGTATATCTACTATATATATCCCTTGCTGGAATAAACGTGTCCAGTTTGGGGACCACAGGTACACAGCATTGACTACTTAAGTGACGATCTCGAGGCTGTTCATAAACGGGTGACAAAATTCCGATGGGCCCCAAATCTGACATGTATGCAATTACAACTGCAACGTTGAAAATACCAAGGCTGAGACAACGGAGATTTCATTTCATGTGCAAATTCAGACGGTCGCTCCTCGCTAGTGAAAAACACAGCACGTTGTTGCCTCCTCTTATTACCCCCAAAGCCAATACTCGACACACGAACAAGTTCGAGCCAATAAGATGCAGAACGAATCGATTCAGTAATTCTTTTATTCCGTTTTATACAAGTGACATTAATCATGCTTTTTACCCCTATGTTGTAAGAGATAGCGCAATTTAGTTGATGCTTTTGCTAATACTATGAAAGCTGTTTTGAATAAATGAATCTTGAATCCTTAAATACTTGTCGAGAATTTGTTGAACGCATTTTCCCGACTTTTGGTAGACGTCTCTGTAAAATTTTGCATTTTCCCCTACGTACTTGAGATACTTGCCCTTCTTTTGGACGACATTCTTCCGTGGCAGTCTAAAAATCATCGAGATACATGAGTCCTTCATTCATAATCTTATTGTCAAAGTTTTCACGTTTTTATCAGTTTCCTCTTCCTCACTATCATTGTGGTATTTCAGAATTTCTGAGTCACTGCTTTAATAAATACTCATCCGAAAAAGATTCGAAGCTAGGTTTGATAAACTCATCAACATTTCTTTGTTAACGTTACTGTTTCGTATTACCAATTTATTTATTATGAACAACAGAGCCTTTTCAGGCGGAGTATTGGGTTTGACCCCCCCCCCCCAAAAAAAAAAAGTGTTTCCTCGACTCGTAGATTGGTCACAATATGCAAGTAAAAGAAAAATCCCCATAAAAAAAAAATTAAAAGAATTGTCAAACTCGTATATTAGTCTCGAAAATAGAATTGAAAAAAAAACTCTTATTTGAGATTGTAGGACACCAAACAAGGGAGGTAAACTCATCCTTCTGGCAAACCCTTTCCCTTCCCTTAACAAACATTCCTCCGGTATAACACCCCATCTCTCGTAAAGAAAATCCTAGATATAAATCTGGTAAAAAAAAAAATTGAAAAGTCAAATAAAAAAAAAACAAAAAAAACGCTCTAAATAGCAAATCGTTCGAAAGTGGAAGACCGCCTGTATACCAAGCGTAAATAAACATTTGGTTTTAGCAAAAGTAGTCATAAACCTCCTTTTTGGAAAGAAGGCTCCTTTTCCCATAAACCTCGTTTTACATCCTTTTCGCATAAACATCCTTTTCCCATAAACCTCCTTTTCACAACTAAATTGTTGTGATTATTTGATTGAAAATGTTCACCGAAAGTTTGACTCTGTATACGAAGAACTTCTCTAAGTGTCACCTAACTACCACTCTAACTAAAAACTGTGAATTAAAATCAAGAGCAAGATGCTGCTAAATATTAGATCAGTTAGATCAGACGAAAACACAGTTTGAACATATTAAATACGAATACTAACTTAAATTATTACTGAACATAATAAAATTAAATTACACATAAATAAGATTACAATTGATTGTATTACCGAGCATCTTCCGTTGACACAAACACCCTTTTCAATTGTGTTTCCATTATTCAGACTACAAGTAATGCCATCAGCAGCTTTTCCAAAAGAGTAGTAAAAATTCTTTCCTTCAGCCAGACAAGCCAGCTCACACTGATTTGTACCTAAAAGGGAATAAATAAAGAAATTAGCTAAAAGTCTAAAGTATATTTTAAATAGAAGTTTTTAAATAAAATTATTTTCAATGTATTACTGTGTATGTACAGCGATAACCAGTATCTATCGGGATAACCGGTAGACTTTCCAAAATGTAGGTAGAATATAATATACAAGGCCGTAGACAAAATTTTTGTTCGGGGAGGGGATATATCTTTTCAGGAAAGGGGGTAAAAAAAAAACACTTCAAAAATTTTTTTATATGCATTTTACGAGTCAGATAACTTTTATTTTTTTTTTTTGGGGGGGGGGGATCCCAATCCTCCCTTGATACGGCCTTGATAATATACCGTTTGTCATCCTGGCCATGTTTTATGTCCGGTCAAAAGTCGTACACAGATTCAATTTTAATGATGGTGTCTCATGGAATCTGTTCTTCGGGGCTTTTCTATTCAAGTCATCTATTTTATGTGCGTATTTGAAGTCGGCGATTTTTACTTATTCGAAAAACAACTTCTTTACTTCCATAGTACCATATTTACTTTTATTTTGTATATCTTTCAATTTTTTTCGTGTTTTCTGGGGTTGAGTTGTCACAGCAGGGTACGATAAAGGTTGAAAAAAAAAATTGCAAACTTATTTAAAATAGGAAGTTCTGTTCATTTAAAATTTGTTGTTTTGAAACGTTTCTGAACTGAAAACAAACTGTATCACAAATATTTTCTTATATATTTACAACATTGAAAAATAAAATTATAATGAAACTAAATTTTGAACTGCTGAGCTTTCAGCAATTAATATTATCATTAATCAAATAGGCTATTTAGTTTATTTTTATTGGTTTTTTTCAAGGACTGTTCAAAACACATATAGTTTTCAGTAAAACGCCAATGACGCAATATACTTTGTACTTTTACGGTTAGAGGATGGGGAGGCGGATAGTAGTCAAACTCCTGTCTGTAGTGATTTTTGCTCGTACTAAGTTTGACTTGAACATTCAACTTAATTTTGCTCGGGGAAAGAGCAACTGACCCTGCAGGACGTCGAAATTTGCACTAATTACAGGGACAGAAGGATGAAAAACCGATTGGGGAGCCCAATTTTTTCAATACACCTCCTTGCTACAGCCCCCCCCCCCCCCACCCAACTCTCAAAGTTTGTATCCCACAAGAATTCGAAAATGATGCTTATAATGGCAAAAATACAAGAAGTTGCAGATGTTCGTTAGCTTCATTAGAATCGTGACTTTTCTAGTACAAAATTCTCTATACATTATAAGTAAGCTAAGAAAAACCATTACATATTTCCCTTGTCATTCTAAACGAGCATTTGTAACATTTGAAATTGAATACACCTTTATAGCTGATCAATATACGTAAAGAACTACTAGATTGTGCTATTCCCATCTTAGCAAGCTGAGAACAACCTGCCATTAGCCGGGTCAAAGTAATTTTTCAAGTCGGAAATGATTACATTCCCCTGACCTTTGAGCTTAGGGAACTTTTAAACAAACGACAGTGAATGTTCGAAAGATATATTGAAATTCTAATGTTTCAACATCTTCGCATATTTGACACGCTCGTTACAAGAAAAAATAGTCACTTTGGAATTCTGATGTTTTTCTTTTTCGCCACAGCCTAAAGCACCAGCGCACATAAATTTACATAAAAAACACAGAAATACAAAATACCTGTTTTGTTTCAAACAACAGCTAATTACTTGAAAGTATTACTTTTTACCCCTTCGTGGACTGATACCACCAAACTGGATTTAAAATCAAATTTGTTGCAGAAGACTCTCTTATTTTGGTGGCCGGCGTTTGCCCCCCGGAAAATACACTCCTCCGCAGAAAAAATCCCCCCGGTGAAAATACCCCCCGTGGAAAATAAGGCTTTCCAAATATGATAATTTTTTTTTTTAATTTCCGTAGGGGGAATAATTTTGGTACTTGTGTATTATGCGCCACTCACTCAAGTTTACGCTGTGTAAAATTCGAGAACAAACCGGTTTTTTTGTTAGTTTCTTCGTTACTTTAGAAATAAATTTGGGCTATAGGTTTGCTCATTAAGAGGGGGGGGGGGGGGGGGTAAAGTAAAGCGGGTCTGCATGCAAAATGTGTTTGGTACAATTATTCTGCATATTAGATAGATAGATAAATAAGTGTTTTTTAAAGCCAAATATACGGCCATGAAACACAGTAAAATAACATAAATGAAAGGCACAAATAACATAAACTTTGATTAGCGATCATCATAAAACCCTTCTACATAAACTTAATAATAGTAATCTTAATACTTGGAAAAACGGTCATTAAAAAAAACATTTAACACTTGGAAAAAACACTTAAATGAAGAAACATTACATTTACTTTATACTGGGATTTTTTTTTTTTTTTTTTTTTTAGTTAACAAAATTTCCAGATACTTCTCTATTCTTCTGCAATTTTTTAGTGGCCATATACCTAGAAAGAATTGTTTTCTGATTTCAAACTGTCCAAAATACTTTACCCCCCCCCTCCCCTAGGAAAAGAAGGCTTTCCAAATTTGAGAATTTTATTTGAGTTTGATTTTTTAATTTCTGTAGGGGGAAGGAATTTTGGTACTTGTGTATTATGGACCACTTACTCAAGTTTACGCTGTGTAAAACTCGAGAAAAAAACCAGTTTCCTCGTTAGTTTTTTTTTTCAGCTTAGCGCGACATAAGACAAAGACAAATGACAGGATATATGGAAAATATATAATTCGGGCTATATATTTGCGCATAAGAGGAGGGGGGTAAAGTATTTGAATAGTTTGAAGTCAGAAAACAATTCTTACTTCATGATATGCAGAATAATTGTACCTACTTTACCCCCCCCCCTAATATGCAAATATATAGCCAAAATTTGTTTCTAAAGCAACGAAGAAACCAGTTTGTTCTTGAGTTTTACACGCCGGAACCTTGAGTCAGTGGTGTATAACACACAAGTATTGGATTTTTTCATAGAGAGAGAACTTTAACGTAAAGAGCGAGGTCTTGAGGAGGAGGCAACCCCTTTCATATATGTAATAATTTCAGTTCGTTTTAAGGTTTGATGTTGCTCCTCACTTTCAGTTGAAAAACTTGTTTTGTTTTTTTATTTAATTACTTACAGATAGTATTTGTTAATGGGATACATAAGTTTTTGTAAAAAAAAGTAAAGAGCCTCATTAATCCAAAAATGAGCAGAAATAAAGTCAAATAATCTTAGTAAAAACTATGGAGTAGCCTATAATAGAAAAAAAATAAAAAGATATAAAATATTTTTTACATGAAAAAGACTATGTCAATAAAAGATGAACGGAAATTGATATAAAAAACTTTTTCCACAAAAAAAGTTTGTCAAAGAATAGTAAACAGCCTCGTTAAGCCAAAATGAGCAGAAATAAATTCAAATGTTTTCCAAGCGTAAAACTACCACAAATCACCATAAATAAATGAATTGAACCCAAAACAAACAGAAATTACAATAAATAACCTATTCAATAATCTTCAAAGTAAAAACTATGGAGTATAATAGAACAAAAATTAAAAAGATATAAAACATTTTTTTTTATGAAAAAGACTATGTCAATAAAAAATGAACGGAAACTAATATAAAATACTTTTTCCACAAAAAAAGTTTGTCAAAGAATAGTAAACAGCCTCGTTAAGCCAAAATGAGTAGAAATAAATTCAAATGTTTTCCAAGCGTAAAACTTACTACCACAAATCACGATAAATAAATGAATTGAACCCAAAACGAACAGTAATTACAATAAATGACCTATTCAAACTCAAAATAGCAACAGTTAGCATGAGTAGGGCTGAAAACCGCCACACCTCCTCAAGACTAGAACATAATTTGCACTTTACTGAAAACAAAATACATTTTAAATTTTTCACTTTTTTGACTTTAACAAATAAAGAAGTATTAAAACTATAAGGAACAGATATCAGAATATGTATATTAAACTGACAATACTCGTTTTTTTTAAGTAAAGTGCAAGTTATTTTCTGGTCTGAAGAAGACATGGGTGTTGTCAGCCATACTCCTTTTAATTTTTGCTCGTTTTGAGTTTAACTAGGCTATCTATTGTAATTTCTGTTAGTTTTTGGTTTAATTTATTGCTGATTTGTGGTAGTTTTACACTTGGAAGATAAGAAAAACAAACTCGTAGAATTTGAGAACGCTTTTGTCCGTAAAAACTTAAACAATTTAGAATTTGTTGGTTCCCAAAGTCAACTATCCTTTCAAAGGATAGCCAAACCTTCTTAAACTTTTTGATGCCATATGATTTTAGCTTAATTTTGATGATTGTTCGCCTATATTTTTTTTCTTCTTCATTTTTTTCTTCTGCAATTTTACGCAGCTACTGCCTAAAATTGCAGAAGTTCATATGAGTAGAGATGGGGGTGTTACTCCAGGGGGGGGCTCCTTATATGGGCATAGAATACTGACGGGGCACCAAATAAGGGCATAGCCTCCCTAGGGAGAATGATTGCGTAATCGGTCAATGACCTCTTTCTCCAGGTGTGTTTTTGGCACGCTCTCAGCGAATTTTGTTGTTATTGTTTTGAACAGAGTCATTAGAGAGAACACGTGGTTAATGGGGTCAATGTTGTTGTCGTTCGAAGCAAAGTTAATGACACTTCCTTCCTGTTCGAGGCAGATGTTATGATCCAGAAATAGTATTTGTTGTTGTTATTCGAGTCAGATGTTATGAGGTTCCCGGAAACAGTTAATGACATTTCCTTCCTGTTCGAGGCAGATGTTATGACCCGAAAATAGTATTTGTTATTGTTATTCGAGCCAGATGTTATGAGGTTCCGAGAAAGAGTATTTGTTGTTGTTTCCGAACCAACTTTCTTTTCAGTCTAGAGTTGGCAGTCAGAGTGAAAGGATTGAAAAATGAATAAATTTGAGAAAGAGAGAATTAGATCAGTGTTTATGGAAAAACATTTGATTTTGGATGATGATTTTCTTGAGTTATCTCTTCAACGCAGGATATTCTCCCAAGGAACACTTGACAATATAATGAAAAACTGATTCTCCCCCATTGGACTATTGTATGAAACTTTTAAAATGTGATTCAAATGCTTATACTCAATTCATTGATATCTTGATCACGACACGTCAGAATGATATCGTGGATATACTTTCATTGCCAATGTAGATGGCTCCTCCTTCGAAAGAGGCAACGTCACAGAGTTACTCCCCCCCCTTTCCTACACTTTGAATTTATCGAGCGAAGACGATCAGTTTCGTTTTAGCTGTGAGAGAGTTGACATCGGAAACCAAAATGTTCTATATATGCCCATTGTGCATGTACACTCTTGGCAGTTGGACTCAATGTGAGAATTGTACAATTATTGATGACTATAATGAAAAGTGTAAATTATGTAATCCTTGCAAATTACATAGAGGCTATGCAGTACAAATTAAAGGATGTAATTCATGTCTTGAGGAGGTGTGTGACTCTCATCCTAGAGGGCACCTATGCTCCAATTGTCACAATGATAAATGTGATCAGTGGGAGAATACTTACCCCGCTATGATTGGAAAGAATCCTAAACGTGATTTTAGTTTATTTCTACGAGATTGGTATCGTCGTGGATTTAAATTATTCTGGGAAGAGGAATCTGGTCTACGATTCAACTGTTGGGGTAACAAGACAATCTGGTTTCTACGTCATCGCTGTGACGACACTGCCTACTATGACTATAAACCAAGTGATTTTTATTTGGCAGTTACCGAATGTGATTCACCACTTGAAAACACAGTATGTGATATTGCTTCAAATAGACAGATTGAAACTCATGAATTTCATAATATGAATGCAAATAGTATCATTGACTATACAAAGAGATATGACAAGAGTGAAGTTACATTGTACTGCAGAAAATGTGACCCTGACTTTGCAGTCAATCAAGATCAATATATAGTGAATCCAAATGATTTACCTGCATTAGTGGTTCACGATAGTTACCTATACACCGATGAAGAAATCTAAAAGTGAAGATTTAAAGACATTGTTGTATATATACATTTTATTAATAAACAAATTCACAAACATTTTTTAAGCACTTTACTCTTAGGGCACTGAAATCAATATTAAATACACTTGTAAGTATATTTTCCACTAGAAAGTCGTTCAGACGTGGATTGTCACCATAAATATGGAGAAACTGCTTGTAAGTATAGCCACGACATCGGAACACAAAATATAGTAGCGCATGGAAGCCACAGCTTTTAGTCGTTAGATCCTGCACCCTTTTTCGATTTTGAATAATAGTTTTATTACTGCTCTCAATATAGTTGCTGATGTGAGGCGTGTAGAATGTATAGGGTAGGCCAAGAGGATCAAAAAATTCGATATTCCTCATTGTTTGATAGATGCACAGCCAATGACCCGTCAGCACAGTCGATGGACTGCTATTAACAATAATCAAGGTATTGTTCGCACTTTGAATTTTTCCAAGATAGTCTGAGGGTAGACAATAGGATTTGTACTGGGACATGTAGGGGTCCATATTAAATACACTGATTATTTGACTGGTGTTCATGGCGCCAAGTCTAGTAGAACACTGCCTTCGGGAGTGATTTCCCAATAGGTTTCATATTGATTTAGTGAGATTAGGGCAACACTCTCAGCCAATGGGTTGGCAAATGTACACTCTAAACGCACAGTCCCCGTACGTACTATACTCATATCCTGTGTGCCAGACAAATCCAATACAATGATACCATGTGTTTTAGCAAACATATCTTCGGTTATACCATTTTCAAATAGTTGCGAATCATGATCTAGGGTTTGCATGGTCAACTCATACAATGTTCTATAGGATTTATCAAAAGATAGATTGTAGAGTGGGATACCGTTTACTTTGCACACAAGAGATGAAAGTCCAAACATCTCGAATTTATGTGGGCATTCAGTCCATGATCCTATTGCACTGGCGCTCTTTACAAATGCCAAAGCCAATTTCGAGGGGATTTCACCATTGATAAAGGATGAATCGGTGAAGGTGCGTGACCCCATGGCAATATGACGTTGATTGGTGATTGTATGAGGAACAAGTAGTTTAATATTATTTCCATTGGCTCTCAATTTTTCCACGGCCAAAGCAACAGAACTCATAACCTGCTGTTTGCGTACATGGAGTATTGCTGAGGTGAGGGAGAGACTTACATCGGGATTGGCGGCAAGTTCCTTTCTCAATATGAAATTTGATGGTGCAAGCGTCAATTTTATATCCACTTTAACATTGGGTGGTAGCCATTGGGGTATATTAAATATTTCATGATATATTTTTCCAACTAGATGTAATTCACTAGTTGTAGCATTTTTAAGTGCATCTGTACTATCAGTATTAGTAATATATTCATATCCATTGGAGGCACCTCTCAATTCCTTGTATGACTTGGGCGTCATCAACATGAATTGGATATAGCTAGCATAGTTTGAGAGATTGTTGCTTGTGCTCACCAGCGTGCCATTGATGTAGACACTAATTTGACGAAATAAATTATGTAGTATACAATTTTCATAGGATATCCCATCGGCCCGAACTGGCATTGTATTATCGGATTTCCGGACTTTCATTTGTAAATCTATAAATGTGGACGATAAATCCATAAAGTAGTCTTCATTGGAATAAATTTGAAAGTGGATATTATCGGAGAGGGGTTGTAGAGGATTGTTCATAGTATCCATGCTTGACACTCACATCAACATTTTCGGCATTGAATAGATTCAATGAGGCGGTGATTGAAGGTTGAGAATCCTTATGCGGCAGGTAGGACATCTTAAGAGAAGAAATCAAGTTTCGATCTAACAATTTTCTTCCTGGGCCTTCTGGTTACACTACGTGTTGGCTTTCTTTTCTTTGACAAAAGGGATGTCTTTCGTTTCCGTCCTGAGTAGAGACTGATGAGTGATGCATTGTTTCTTAACCTTTTTAAACCTTTACCATTCTGTTTCAATTTCTCGCCAAGGGTTCGCGCACTGGACCTAAGATTTTCCGTAGCACTTTTTTTAAAATCCTTGCCAGAGCCCCAATCGTATAGTGTAGAGGATGCAAAATCTGTCGCAGCCGGTACAAGATATTTTCTAGCCAGTGGTAGTGAAAAGCGAAACAGCTTAGCAAACCAGCTACCAAGACCATAGCCAGACATTGACGAGCGACCCTTGTAATAGTCCATTCCATTGCCCTGTTGTCTTGGGCCAAGAGTATTAACATAGCAGTCAATATCAGGACAAGTGAATACCACTTTTCTATTAGACATCTTGCTGAATGGGTCGAAAATGACATGTAATCACAGCCAAACCTTTTGAAATTGCTATTGGATCACCCAATTCAGTTCTTAATGTTAACTGACAGAGTTCCAAATAGGAAGTGTTTACTGGAATATACTGAAGATGCTTTATATTGTAGTGATGAATATGTTCTTGATTGGTTTTTCGTTCAAGAACTCGTAGGAGGGGGACATTTGAATTACCAACCCGAGATGTTTCCACAAATGAAGCATAGAGAAATATACAAGTGTCTGTGGAGAAGGCAGGCGGGTAGTCAGCAAAAATGAAATTAGTGTTTCCGGCACTTTTACCATTGATTATATTGAGCTTAAAGCCAAGAACATCCCTTAGGTTATCATTGAGAATAATCTTTTCACTGGCAATAGGTGAACTAATGTAGATCTTGCCCTCCTCCTTTGAATAGTTGAAATGAAAAGCTCCTTTTTTACGAGCGGAAATTCTTTTATTAATAGTACGACATAAATCATTCATACAGGTGAGTTCCTCGTAGGGTAATTCAATATATGGATAATCCATCCAATTGATTTTTTGAATTTGTTCTTGATCACCTGGTGGTGGTGGCCAATCATAGGGTCTAATTTTTATTTCATATTTACGATCCTTTCTCAGGATGTCATAGGTATTTTTGAGAATACAGTCGACAAGAGCCACTTCATACTTTCCGTCGAATTTGATGGTGGGGGAGAGTTTTGTCCAAAAATCACTTGTTTTATTCAAGTCATTGTAGAGAGGATCAGAAACATTGGACATGAAAGTCACATAGAAATCATTGGGCATTGTTAATATCTTCAGCACTGACCCAAGAATCAAAATCCGAGTTGTATCCTAGCCAGCGAACAAGCAACTGCTTCTTGCCCCTACGAGTACGACTCTTTAATATCTTTTCAATTTGATAAATTTCACTAGTGTTTCTAACTTTTTGCAGTTCATATTCATAAAAACCACCGAGAATTTCATCATCTTTGGTATCTCGTAGCCGATAAGTTATGGGTATGGTGTCTAGGATTTTGGACACTTTAAAAAGTTCGGTGCTCCATAAATAATTCCCCTTTTCAAAAATATTGCTGGTTCTATTAATTCGAACAGTATCACCAACATTGAATTTCTTCTTCTTTTTCTTCTCATTGCCATTGGAGTATTGCTTTAGAAAAGCATCAAATGTATTCTCACTGTAGTGAACATCCCGAGGGCTAGAGTTGGACAGAGATCGATGTGGTCGATGGTTGTATATCTGCATGATTTTATCTAAATCGTGAATAAAAGTAGATGTATTTTTCAGTGTACAATATCTTGAAATTAATAGACGAATCGTTCTTATTAATCGTTCAGCCAATGCAGCCTTTATCGGACTGTGACTATGATAGAGTGTTGTATTATATTTCAAAAGAACCTTTTGCACATGAGGGTTAACAAATTCACTGCCACGATCTGATTGAATTTTTCTATAGGAATCCTGTTCAAGAATACTTTCAATGGCCCGAGCAACTTCAACACCTCTCTTTGATCGCAGCGGAATGGCATAGGCATAGCGACTAAAAATACTGATTGCCACTAGAATATATTTGTAGGGTGTATTGTGACGTCGTTGAACTGCGTCTAAAGTTAAAAGATCCATTTGCATTATATGCAGAGGGAAAAAGGCTTTAGTTTGACGATATTGTTTACTGCGAAGTCTATGATTCCGATGTAATGTGTAACTTGGTTCATTTTCTAGATACTCTTTTACATTTTTCAATGTGGCGTCGGAGACTTTGGAAAGCGTTTTGGGAGAACTTAAACTTCCCGCTTCACCAATATTTTCATAGATACCTTTCAAAACTTCATCCATTTTGAACGTAAACACGTGGTGTAATGTCCACTCCCCTTTTGCACACTGGAGGGCGAATCAATTCGTCTTCGCTTTTGACTAGCAGCCACAGGTGTTGTAAAATCAGTGGTGCTAGTATCTTCTTCTTCTTCTTCTTTTTTAAATGGTGTTGTTGAATGTTCATTTAATTTCTTTAGAATTTGCTTATTGCCAATAAGACTTTTGGGAAAGTTTGATACACTTAGAAAGGTGTATAGATTATCGTCAAAGGATAAGAGTCCTTTACGATTCGTCACCATATCACAAATTAAATCAACTAGATTATAACTTTTTCCCCGAATTATAATTCGTTTCCCTATGTTGTCGACTTGAACTTGATCACCAGATTCCGACATGAGATAAGATAATACTCTTTTACTCTGTTCTCGATAGGACAGTGGCAGTAGGTTTCCAATTTTCAATACAATCGAATTCAATTCCTTCTCCTTTGATTGTGCAGAATCTTGAGATGTTTCTTGTTTAGAGGCGACGGGTCTCTCACGATAAGGTCTATGTTTGTCCATACGTCGCAATGCATCTTGAAGTAAAAGCAGTTTTTTATCATCGGCAATATTCTCATCATTAATGAACTTGTTTAGATTATCTTCAAAATGCTCGACGGGCGAGAGAGTGAGTTCCATTGGAGTCAATTTATAGGGTTTTGCCATTCTCTAGAGAAAACTGTTTACAAGTCCTGCAATTATTGGCAGTAAAAGTGTGAAAAAGCTACCGCCTGCTTGAAGGAGTCGTTTTCTTTTAAATTAGTTTCCCTTGTTTTTACAAGCCAAGGCACGTACAGTGGAACGATGTTGCTTTGTCTGTTGTCTAACACCTTCTGGCAATTGAACATTGCCCTCAGTTAAATTTAAACAAAGTTCAGATATTAAATTAATGAAATCATTGTCGACACCATGTTTGAGTATAGCCTTCCTAAGCAAGGGTTTTGAAGTGCTTAAAACGGAAAACAAGTGCCTATTTTCGTGTAGTTTCTTCAGTGTCATGATAGCGACTAATAGCCTTTTCTACTATTCACCGGAAGATATACTGTAATTTCATTGTCGAAAATGTCGGTGACTACACGAAGATCCTCGGGCGTGCTCTGATTAAGATCCAATAAAATGTAACCGTAGGGCTTGCTAGTCGCCTGAGTGTACGCTGACAACAGAAATTTTGGAGTGCCGGGGTATATCTGTTTATTGAGAGTTATTAGTGAGCTAGAATCACGAACGACTCGATATATAATATAGATAGTACAATTCAAAGCAAGGGTTCGCATACATTTGCTCTGATGAAACAGATTGTGTAGAACTAGGGTTATGGAAATGTTTTCATGATGAGATCGGACAGTGAACAATTGCAGCATTTCCTGTGAGAACTGTTCAATGGATTCAGCCAAATCATCAATAATCAGCCACGAGTTCGGTTCAATACTATTGAAAAAATCAAGTCCTCTTATGAATTGTATTGGTATGGTTGTGGCAATAGCCTTTATTTTATCATAGGACTCTTGCCAAATACTATAGCAATAGTAGATTTTTTTCGGCTTTTCCAAAAACATTTTATCGCAATTTTGAATTATTCTAGCTAAAAGCGTTGTTTTCCCTGACATTGAGGGTCCACACAGAAACGATCTGAAGGGTGTTTTAAATTGATACATGCTGTTGACAACAGTCGGACTATGACTAACTGTAAATCATATGTGTCCAATGAATAAGTAGTAATTTTCCCGTCTATTCAAGAACAACAAAAACAATATTTCATGGCAACATTTATTACGATAAACACTTGTTCAACATGAACAATGATAACACTTATTGTCTTAAAACACTTTTTGTACAACACCTTTGTCCATCTACAGCACTTTTCTGTACAACACCTTTGTCCATCTACAGCACTTTTTGTACAACACTTTTCTATACAACACTTGAAAACAACACTTGGAACTAGCACAGTTGAACAGTAGAGTGATTGGTGGCCCCCCCCCCCGGGAACCGGCCTTGGGAAGGGTCCCCCACCCCCCGGGAGCCGTGATGGAAAAATAGTTGTCATCACTGCTATGGGTTAGTGGATGGGTTAGTGCTTGGGTTAGATTAGTTGGTTAGGTTAATTTATGAAAGGTTGAGTGGTGGTTAGTCAGATTAGTTTATCCAGACCAAGTTTATTACGATAGTCTACGCATTCAACTCGATCTGAAATACGATAGTGACCATGGGGCAGGACACTCACACCGTTCTCGAGCACATAGACCTTGTCAGATATACACGACATTGCATTTTTTTCCACTCTCACAGTATAATTTCTATACTGTAGAGAGCGAATTGCAAGCACTTGTGCTCTTGGCACTAGGCTACTTTCTACACAGTCTCTGTACACGCTCATGTTAAAATTGCTCTTTACAAAGTGTGTAGGCACCCCTTTACATGTTTTCTTTTCATCCCCACTATGTGTTTCCACGCAATAAACTTTGGGACCCGGGAACACCCCCCTAGATATCAAATCACTCCCCGTTTCAGATTTTAATTTTAATAGTTGGTTGGGGGCTTGACGTTTCACCAGCTCGGGGTAGATGGATGGATTCCAGTTGGTGAAATCCATCCGCGAGCTGATGTGCACCCCATTTTGCAAATCACCCAATAAATCTTCAGTTTTTACTTTTAGCAGTAGAGAATCGGTATCCCCATAATATACTTGAACCTCCCCCTCCAGTGGCCATTGCACCTTGCACACATTGTAAAAGAACGACAACATGAGCTTTTTTGAAATTTCTAGTACTGAACTACCTCCTGCGATATTCTTGTTCAGTACTACGTTTCGCTTTTTCCTGTGTAGAAGAACCATGCCGGCCTCTATGCTCGTGAATGATGTAAAATTGGGGTCGGCAATAATTCGTGCACACTCTAGAGGGTCAGTCACGACGTCACAGCGAGATCTGTTACGTACGCTTTCGCACATTTTGCCAAACGCTGAATTTAGAATGAGCTTGTACAATTCCTTCTCCACCTTTGAATTTGCCCTAGAACGTTTATCGACAAAAGTATCGATAAACGTTTTCAAATAAGGTTTCTGATTGAACTGCAGGACCCTATGTATTTTAGTGATTTTGAAACCATTGTTCACCATCCAGTGCAAAAGCACATGGTGAACAACGATATTCTCTTTAGGGTCCAAATCAGCAATCAGTTTTTGTTTAGAGGGAGTCCAATGCATCCCCATATCCTCAACCAATGAACGATTGTAGGGGCTCAACGAGTCCCTGGTCACTGGTCGATTGATACAGGGAAAAACAAAATCTTTGACTGAGTCGTGAAGGGCCAGCGGAATGTGACCGTTAATTTCAAAGAACCATCCTTGTGGCCCATTGTCCTCGACGGTGTTAATGTCGGGGAACTCACAAGGATTCTCAAGCCATTGATAGTTCCCACACGGCAAAGAGTAGTGGGACATTGCCGAGGGGTACAACGAGTTCATGTCCAAGAACACTGCATTTGACTTTACACCGGTGCTTTGTCCGCTCGGATCGGTTGATAAGACCCGGTCCCCGTGAAAAACATACCCTCCCCGCATTGAACGCTCTACAAAAAGGTGTTGATCTACATCTGTGATTAGGCCTATTTCCTCCCTGCTAATTTTTAAAATTAAATCCATTACTAAATGTGGTGTAGAAAAATAATATCCTATATCTAGTCCAAACTCTGAATAGATCTGGTCTGTATTCTTACAGACTATATCCAACAGAGTTAGAACGTCACTGGCCAAGTACAGTCTACAATAATCCCACCCATTCTTACAATTCCCCTTAGCCCACACCTTCTTGGCAAACTCGTACTCCTCGACTGTGCATTCACTGTTGGTGAGTGAATTGTGAAAAGCTTCAATTGGAGGTAGTTTCTCCTCGCTTAAGCGAGCGCCAGAACAGTAATAATCATATGCATATACACCTTTGCTGGTTAATAGGTCATACATTTCACTGTCTGGAAAGTGCTGTTTAAGCAAGGGAAAGCTATCAAAATTGTCGCTTTTCTGCACTTGAATTAGTTGACTAAGGGATTTGGGGAAAAAACTAAAAGAATCTAAAAACCTAATTTTATTCCAGCACGTATGTCCATTATCCACTACCTGCCATTTCAGTTCGAGAACCAATAGCTTCTCGGCCGATTTGGGAATGATGTTGTAGGTAAATGAATTATTCACCCATGGACTATCTACTCCCCCTCCCTCCCTATGCATACGTGCCAGTGCTGGTAAAATAAATTTTAAGTCATAGTTGGAATTATGGATAAAAACAGGGATAAAAAACTGTTGGCTAACGTTTAAATTACACGATTGATGCGCTACCCCTCTAAAATTACTACCCCCAGATGATATTTCCTGCCACAAGTGGTCATGGTCTCTGACTTTCCCCCTCCCCCCTCTTTTCCCTTTAGTCCCCTTATCCTCCTCTACAAACTCCCCCTTGCATACCCAACATATTTTTTGATTTTTAATCGCGAGACGATCCTCTGCAGACAGCACCATTGGATAATGCGTATTTCTCAAACGAGAAATAGCACCATTAGCCGTGCCAATCAGTTTAGTCAATGCCTTGACCATGCACTCATCGCCCTCATCCAATGTTTCTACTACTTCTAACAACCGCATGGTATTAGAATTGTCTCTTTGCGCATGGGCATAGGAGACTGCAATGGCCTGGTGTTCTTTGATACGGTTTGGATATTGGGGATCATTCACCTCCACCAGCTTAGCTTCGCAGTCTAAAGATATTTTGTTGCATTGGAGAAGAGTATTTTGAAAATTTTTGAATCGTAGAATGGCCCTATCCCCTGAAACCGTTTCCACCGTCTGGTATCCATGCCGTCTACAGTGTCTCATGTGACCCCGTAGTTTCATATCACTACGGAATTGTGACAAGCATGTTGGACAGTAGAAACGTACCCCATTATGCTTACAACCCCCCAGAACTCTACTAATGTCAGTGATTGGGTTAAAATGTCCGATTGTGTTCGGTTGACTAGGTGGCGTGTAAAGCAACCAAACCCAGTGTTTAACCAAATCAACTGACGGGCCCCTTACGGGGAATACCACCCCCTTCTTTTTTGAACGAGCCCCATCTTTAAATTCTGTTTCGTATTGTACCACAGTAACGCCAATATTTAAATGGGCATTAGCCCTTTCAAACATGTCAATGGATCGTAGCGTTACTGGGTATTTCCCCTCTAAACATGAAAAATCTACAACTGGGAAATCGGACCCTTCCTTCCCATGTACAGCCCAGTGATCTAAATTCTTCTTGGTGGCTTCATCTTTCAATGGTCGGAAAGCTGACATGAGGAAAGCATACTTGAAACACTTTTGATCTGTTTCAAAGCAGATCCGCTGGACACCTTTACAACCCTCTAGATCTGGATTATATTTTAAAACTGTACCCGTATCCCTATGCCCCCCTCTTAAAATAAAATCTTTCTTAAATTTACATATATTAACGCTTAAATTTTCAATGAATAAAACTACCGAGCCACTCCCATTTTCATTATAGTTCTCGAGATGCGCAATAATTTGCCCTACCCACTCACTAAAAACACCCTCAAAATTTTCTAAATTTGAATAAATTACACGCATCTCGGAATGTATAAAATGATAATAAACTTCGCTTTTCCCCTCATTCAAATAAAAAACCTTTAAAACGATAGACACCTTAATTGAATCCCTACCCCCCCACAATTGAATTTGGTTCTCCAGTAGTGCACGAATTTTATCTACATATGCATGCACTATTTCTACAGGATCAAAAACAAAATTTCCCTCCATTAGTGTATTAAATGGATCCCCAAACGTTGCAGTGAAAACAACTATATTATTCAATATTGTATTCGACAATTGAAATTCAGGGAATGATGTATCCCCTCCCCCTACTTGTTCAACAATATTCGGACTCTGTTCCACTTCAGCTGTTTGAAGTGGACCCTTTATGGCATCGGAGGCTGGAGGAGGGTTCCCAGTAAAATCGTCTAAAATTTGCAAGGTATTTTGGCTCAAGTCTACCAGTTCAACTGCGCTATTATCTACTTTAAAAAAATCATCTAAAAACTCATCAATATTGTCAGGTACTTCAATGCTATCGTCCCATGTTAGATTGTTGGGGGACTCCAAAGATGCATCTTCTTCCCCTTCTTCACTAGACGGCGAGTAGGGGACCAGGACAACCTATAAATGAAAAAAATAGCTTAACGACGATCTAAGATATGACATAGAATTTTTTTTTTTTTTTTTTTTTTTTTTTTTTTTTTTTTTTTTTTTTTGGGGGGGGGGGCATCCCTGCGGCACTTCCCTGACCCGTGGCGCTTCTTGGACCCGTGGCGCTTCCCCCGGCGCTTCCCCGGTGCTTCCTGGACCCACTGGCTCCACCCGTTTACATAATGTCCCAAAAAATATTTGCTTAGACTGCATAAGTCCAAGTTTCTCTCTAATTCCATTCTATAGGTTCGGCGAACTCTTCATTAGCTCACAATTATTGTAAGCCACCGTGCGAGTGTTCCAGGATTGAACCGTTAACTCGGTTTCCCCTCGCTAAAATCTTTGGCATGATAGAAATATCCTTGCGCAAATTACGGGATCCATATGTGACAAATACAATAATCTCTCTCAGTTCCTTCTCTTAAAACTATGTGATAATCAATTGTGAAAAATAGGGAATTTTGAGTTTCAAATGGTGAGCATTAATTTAAATTACCTAAAAATATTCGTTTATGAGATAGCGGCGAAGAGATAGGGGGGAATGCATAGAAAATAGCAAAGATTAGAAAAGAGTGGTTTCTCTGCAAAAAATTACATTTAGATATATCCCGCTGAGATAAGTTTATATTGGGTTGAAAACAATGGAAGAAATAGATAGTTTGAAGAAATAATACTCACATTTGCATAATCCGTCTGGACTTGTGTGCCAGATGGCCCGGCTAGTGCATGTTGGATGGTCACTTCCTGACCTTGTGCAGCTGGGTCACCTCTTGAAGGCCCAGGTAGTGCATGTTGGAGGGCGAAGGGACTGGTGACGTTAATTTCTTGTGCAGGAGCTGTGACTTGTGCAGCCGGGGTAGCTTCTGAGCCCCTTGAAAAAGCTTGTGTAGGTGGGGCTTCGGCATTGAAGCTATTCACCCACTCTCTCTTTAACTTTCTGGCAGGCTGCACTTGGACAGGCAGTGCGGAGCTGGGGGGCTTTGGCCAGTGATCATATTGCATGGCAGGGGGCGCATTATTGGCCCTCGTCTTCTTAGCAGGAGGGGGCACGCATTCATCGCTATTTGCGTCAGACATAGGCCCCATCAATGCAGTGTCCGCAAATTCTTCATAATTTGCCTTAAAAAGAAGAGAAGAAAAATCAAATCAAAATAATTTCTCCCTTTTTAAAGAAGGAAAGTTATTAAACATAATTTTGTTTAGTTTATCACTAAGAAAGCACAAAACCCATATTCTCTCCCCCTAAATTTAGGAAAATTAAGCCATCCCTCTCATAGAGTTAATCATGCGTTTTATTCAAGCGAAAGGCATATCTTACTAGCTTTTATTCAAATGTTATAGCTAAAATCACTAAATGATGAAGAAGCAATAATCTTTTCTATTTCTAATAAAAGCGCTAACCCCCTCCCCAGCAAAAATCCTGGATTCACGCTCCCCTCCCGGCCCCAAATTTAGGAAAATTAAGCCATCCCTCTCATAGAGTTAATCATGCGTTTTATTCAAGCGAAAGGCATATCTTACTAGCTTTTATTCAAATGTTATAGCTAAAAATCACTAAATGATGAAGAAGCAATAATCTTTCTATTTCTAATAAAAGCGCTAACCCCCTCCCCAGCAAAAATCCTGGGTTCACGCTCCCCTCCCGGCCCCAAATTTAGGAAAATTAAGCCATCCCTCTCATAGAGTTAATCATGCGTTTTATTCAAGCGAAAGGCATATCTTACTAGCTTTTATTCAAATGTTATAGCTAAAATCACTAAATGATGAAGAAGCAATAATCTTTTCTATCTCTAATAAAAAGCGCTAACCCCTCCCAGCAAAAATCCTGGATTCACGCCTGGGAATATAAAAGAAACTTTATCGAAAGAAAGCTTGAAAATAATCTGTTTCTCTTCTCCAAAATAGCGCATTGCGTCTGCGCCTAATTATTACAATTGCCTCAGTGTTTTAATTTGACAGAAGAATAGTCCCTTTGGCTGCCGCGTTTGTAAACCGGAAAGAGGGTGACTGCTAATTTTAACCTTGCATAGAGCCGTGTGTCAAAACCAGAGCGGTTAATAGCTAAGAGATATGCAGAAGTTGATAAGGCTTACAGAAAGACCAAATTTAACAAAAAGGTATTTCTTTTTGTGGTGGTTAGGTTTTGAATATATTTACGTTTTGCATTCAGTATGGTTTGTTGGGGGGGGGGGGGGGGATTTAGCTGGAAATATAGAGGGAAGGAATTATCGAAAAAAGTATTTCTTTTTGCGAGAATTTGGGATTGTATAGTTTGTGGGGGGGGGGGGGGGGGTTTGAGGGTAAAGGAATATATTTACATTGACTATAATGATGTTTGCATGGTTTGGGGGGGGGGTTGAGGGTAAAGGAATATATTTACGTTTGTATTGAGTATGGTTTGTGGGGGGGGGGGGGGGTTTGAGGGTATAGGAATATATTTACATTGATTATAATGATGTTTGTATAGTTTGTTGTGGGGGGGGGGGGGGGGGTTGAGGGTATAGGAATATATTTACATTGATTATAAAGATTGTATGGTTTTGTTGGGGGGGGGGTTTGAGGGTAAAAGGAATATATTTACGTTTTGTATTGAGTATGGTTTGTGGGGGGGGGGGGGTTTGAGGGTATAGGAATATATTTACATTGATTATAATGATGTTTGTATAGTTTGTTGTGGGGGGGGGGTGTTGAGGGTATAGGAATATATTTACATTGATTATAAAGATTGTATGGTTTGTTGGGGGGGGGATTTAGCTGGGAATATAGAGGGAAGGAATTTATCGAAAAAAAGTATTTCTTTTGCGATGGGGTTGTAAGACAATGGGGGGAGGTTAGGTTTTGAGGGTAAAGGAATATATTTACATTGACTATAAAGATTGTATGGTTTGTTGGGAGGGGGGGTTAAGGGTGAAAAGAAACATATTTGCGTTTTAGCTGAATAAACTGGAGGGTGTCCAAGGAAAATTCATTTGAAAATAAAAATGTACTTACATTGCTAATTGCGGTTGCCAAGGCCTCAAGCTCATCAAATTTATCCATTGTTATATCAATTGTGTCACAATAGTTTCTGTTAATTTAATCACAACGCATGCCCGTTATATACGAAATAACTAGGTCAAATTGTTATGTAAACAAAGCCCTCTGATTGGCTGAGAAGGGGGATGTAACCGAGTCGCTGATTGGCTGAGAAGGGTGATCTAACTGTTTCCGGGAACTCGTAACATCTGGCTCGAATAACAATAACAAATACTATTTCTGGATCATAACATCCGCCTCGAACAGGAAGGAAGTGTCATTAACTGTTTCTCGGAACCTCATAACATTTGGCTCGAATAACAATAACAAATACTATTCCTGGATCATAACATCCGCCTCGAACAGGAAGGAAGTGTCATTAACTGTTTCTCGGAACCTCATAACATCTGGCTCGAATAACAATAACAAATACTATTTCTGGATCATAACATCTGCCTCGAGCGTGCACTTACAACAACAACATTGACCCCATTAACCACGTGTTCTCTCTAATGACTCTGTTCAAAACAACAATAACATTGACCCCATTAACCACGTGTTCTCTCTAATGACTCTGTTCAAAACAACAACAACAAAATTCGCTGAGAGCGTGCCAAAAACACACCTGGAGAAAGAGGTCATTGACCGATTACGCAATAATTCTCCCTAGGGAGGCTATGCCCTTATTTGGTGCCCCGTCAGTATTCTATGCCCATATAAGGAGCCCCCCCTGGAGTAACACCCCCATCTCTACTCATATGGAAGTCTTTTTGACACAAATGGATGTGTGTGTTTTTTTTTCTAATTTTTAAGATACTTCTGGTTTGTAAATTCCTCTTTTTCCGTTCCTTAGCGCTTTTAACGAAACTAGGGAAACTCAAATAAAAGTTTCAAATTTAGAAACCTTGTTTTCCGCCGGGGGGGGGGGTATTTTCCGCGAGGGTATTTTCCAAGGAAGGGGTATTTTCCACGGGGTCACTTTCCGTGGGGGGGGGGCATTTTCCGTGGGGTGATTTTCCGGGTTAGGGTGCTTTCCGGGGGGGTTAAACACTCCCCATTCACTATATTGATTTATGTTATTTTACTGTGTTCATGGCCATATATTTGGCTTTAAAATACACTTATTTATTTATCTATCTAATATTCAGAATAATTTTACCAAACACATTTTCTATAAATACCCGCTATACTTTACAAATCTATCACGCTATACAAATCTAGAGCTCACATTTATTTCTAAAGTAACGAAGAAACTAACAAAAAAAAAACAGTGTATTCTCGAATTTTACACTGCGTAAACTTGAGTGAGTGGCGCATAATACACAAGTACCAAAATTCCTTCCCCCTACGGAAATTAAAAAAATAAAAGTCAAATAAAATTTTCAAATTTGAAAAGCCTTATTTCCCACGGGGGGGGGGGGGTATTTTCCGAGGGGGTATTTACCGGGGGGATATTTTCCTCGGGGTGTATTTTGCGGGGGGGGGGGTTACGCCGGGGGGGGGGGGTAATTTCCGGGGGAGTATTTTTTGCGGGGGTATTTTCCGGGGGAGGGGGTATTTTCGGCGGGGGTGTGTTACGGGGGAGAATTTTCTGCGGGGGGGGGAGGGGTAAACGCCTAGAACCCTTATTTCAACCGTAACTTATAAAATGCGACTGCTACTACCAAAACCTCACTACCGCAGCAAACAGCTTCAGACCAACACAGCTGTGCACGCTCCTCCTCAATCTGAATATATTCAAAGCCCCCGTCTTTAGACCCTCCCATGAAGTCCCCATTTCCCTTAAATCTTTTTTTACGAGATCCTTCCACCCTACTCGGGGATGACTCCCTTTTCCTTTGGCACTTGACGGTTTGCCGACAAGTACAATCTTTGGCAATGTATCACCCTTCATCCGCAGAATGTGTTCGAGGGGGTACCCCCTCCTCGATATCTGGCTCTTTGCACTAAAGTTTTTCTTAGAACTTCTGATCGTAAAGAGCGAGGTATTAAAGAGGGGTATTGTTGACTCCTCTTGTTGAGATAAAAAAAAACTTGTTTTTTTTTTTATTTAATACAATACAACCAAGGATATGATCATAGCTAAAGCCCTTCAATCAGCTAAATCAAATGCTCGCTCATAACCTATAAAACTGAAGACTAAAGGTGTTTAATGACTCGGACAATTGTTAACTTTGGTCGACGCATCCTCTACCTTCCTTAAAACCACACTGTTCTTTTTACGAGCCTATATCTAAAGTATCGCTAAGTCTAAAAAGTACCATCATACTAAGTTGTTTGCTTTTTACAGAAATTAAATATAAAAAAAATATTTTTTTAAACTGAAATTAAGGAACGACATTAAAACTTAAAACGAACAGAAATTATTCCGTATATGAAAGGCGCTGTCCCCTCCTCAACGCCCCGCTCTTTACTTTAAAGTTTGACTCTTTGACACAGCTCTACTTTTTAAAGTAATAACAAACTTTAGCGTAAAAAGCGGGACGTTGAGGAGGGGAAAGCGCCTTTCATATACCGAATAATCTCTGTTCGTTTTAAGTTTTAATGTCGCTCCATAATTTCAGTAAAAAAAAAAAAAAAATTTTTTTTTGTAATTTAATTTCTGAATGTTTTTCAACTAATGCAGGTTCGAATTTGACTCACCTTGCATGAAAAATTACAACGAAATTTACACATTTATTTTGGCAAAGTGTCCCCCCTGTATAATTTTATTTGGAAAGTTCAACTCCAGAAACTGCCCTCCTAATGTGAAAATTCCCCGTACAAAATAACCAATCCCACACCGAAAATCCCCCAAATAAATATATGTAACCTTCCCAATAACTAATAAATTATGTAAACAATAGGCAAAGTTCAAAGCTTGTAGCCATTGCCCCATGGGTGTTGAGGGATCAAGTTATCTTCAAAACGTAGCTATTAAATCTTTCGACTATTTTGAATCAAAATTGGCTATTTCAATTTTTGTATCGGAAGACTTTGGTGAAAGAATGGACCTTGGAGGGAGGCAAGCTGTTTTTCAATGTTGTGGTTAATTGAAAATGCACACTAATTTTTCCTTTCCGATCAAATGATCTCTCCGTATTTCGTACCTAAAAGGGAATAAAGAAATAAATTAGCTAAAAGTCGAAACTATATTTTAAATGGAAATTTTTAAATAAAATTATTTTCAATGTATTACTCTGCGTGCACTGCGATAACCAGGATCTATCGGGATAACCAGTACACTTTCCAAAATGTAGGTAGATCATAATATACAAGGCCGTATAAGGTTATATAGAAAGCCGTATAAGGCCGTATAAGGGCATATAAGGTTTTTTATAGAAAGCACTGTCGTAGAAACTTCAAAAAGGGCTCATCCAGTTGGAAATTGAAAGGACTAGGGCCCTTTTTAATAGTTGAAAGTGATTGGAGGGCAACTAACCCCCCTCTCACGCCCACCATTTCCCAAAAACACATCCAATCAAAATTTTGAGATAGCCATTTTGTTCAACGTAGTTGAAAGTATAGAAATTAGGTCTTTGACGATGACAAACCACTCACAACCCTTAGGACAAGGGTTGTAAGTTATGCC